>OY720154.1:29653468-30253468 GCA_963082725.1 Pedicia rivosa
TTATTACAACTCAAAAGAATAGAAAAGTTAAAAATAAATGATACTGAATAAATTTTACAATCAATACGAACAGTACACAAAACATTAAAAATAATTTTTCAGTTCATGTGAATGAATTATGCTTGTGAAAAATAAGAACAAAATTATTGATAAGAAATTTTCATTCAAGAAATGTGTTCATGTAATTAATTATTGTATATAATTCTTTTCCGTAGATTTATATAAATCTTATTCAAATTTCAAATTAAAGTAAATTACTTGTATTGTCTATGGCTTTTAATAATGTATAAATATGGCATGTTCAATTATAAAGGAAATGAATTCGTGTAAGGATTAATATAATTGTCATTGTCACGATACAATACCGGAAAAGCTTTATTCTTCCATAATTCTTTCTTTTTATTTTCTTTTCTACCTCGCCCCCACCACCCTTAACGTGTTTTGGTTTAATTTATTATATTCGTTAAGAAAATCCTCTTTAAATGACTTGTTTTGTCAACTAATTAAACCGATTTTATTATATTTTTTTTTTCAATTTTCTCCTTTTCCTTTATTCCCCTTCTTTTTTTTTTTTGTTTTCCTTCCAAACAGCCAAACAGATCTCCTTTTTATTTTTGTGTCTTATGATTTTTATCAATATCAATTTATAAGAAAAGTTTTTTTATTTTTCATAGGAGAAAATGGAGAGAAGAAAATTATTCAAATTTTTTCTTTTTTGTTCTTTAAAAAAAAAAGTGGACAGTGAGAGGAGTAAATTTGAAATTATAAAGGTTTATCATGTTTTTTAAGTTTTGATAAGAAGGGTCACAACAAGTAAAAAAAAAAAAACAAAATAAAATAATAATAATAAAAATAAAAATGGAAGGGTAGAAAATAAAAAGTTATGAGCTGACGGTTGAATTTTATTTTCGTTTTTTTTTTCCTGTTTTTTTTTTCGTTCCTTTGAGATTTTGAAGGGTTTTTATAACACTTAAAACAACAATAAATTGTAATATTTTTTTTTCTCTCTTCTTTTTCACTCATTTCGTTGTTGTTGTTTTTTTTTTTCTGTTTTTAAAGGCTAACACCCTAACACCTTCATCAACAGGCGTACAACATTAAAATTTTGTTTCTAAAATGAATTTTTAAAATAAATTTAAACATAAATAAATTTCTTCACGTTTTTTTTTTTATTATTTTACTTTTTACTTTTTTCTATAATGTTAAAGAGGTTCTATTAATTATTCTGGGTTATATAAATTTTACCATAAATATTGTGATACCATAAAACATTTATATATTTTTTTTCAAACATTCTTGTGAAATCAATTACATTGTTTTTCTATATTTTACTGAAAATTTATTACAGTTTACATCCCTATCGATCGATCCCCATATAAAAACGTTTCTTTTGATTATTTGCTCTTTTGCTATACAATTTCTGTTTTGAAAAAAGAAATAAAAAAAAACAGAACCATTTTGATAAGACAGATAAGCTCATTTAAGCACTGAATGGTATTATGTGAACTTTATCACCTGCGTTTGTTCTCATCATTCACTACATTATACCACAATTTTACCCTTAATTCTTTTCAATTAGAATTTGAATCCATAGGACCTGACTGTGCAAACCTTTTTTCTTTTATTTTTATTTTAATATCTATACTATACGTATATAAATCAATATAATAAAAATAATGAAAAATAATTCTGAGGGTTTAAAGTTGCGTGATAAAATAATTATTTTATGTTACATCATTTTATATGAATAAAAGAGTTCATGAATTTCGTAATTAGTTTTTTGTTTATGTTTATTATTATCTCACGCTTAAATTTCAGTGATAAAAACAAAATATCATCAATGGATGATATACGATTTGTACAAAATGTTAAAAGTAACCTATAACCGGAGAATCAAGTATAACAATATATTTATGGTTTTTATATAAATTAATTATGACAAATGTAGAAATAATTGGATTTATTTGAATCATATTAATAACAAAATGTTGACAACTAACGTCAGATTTTTTATTGTTGAATTCAAATAGATTGTGAAACACAAATTATCGCCTATAAAATAAGATCCAATGATAGGCTGTTGGAGTTTTCAGTTCAGACATTATTTTGAGTACATATTTAAGACTATTTAATTCCATTCATAATTATAATGCAAGATATCATATCTGGCATCTGGTATCTGCTATCTGATACAATGAATCTGGTACCTAGTATCTGGTTCTGGTACCATGTATCTGGTACCTGGTATCTGGTACGAAATATCTGGAATCTGACATCTAGTATCTTGTATCTGGTATCCGTATCGTGATTTTTTGTTGACAATCATTACAATAATTATTAATTCAAAAATATCAATTTCTGATTGGTCGCAAACTATTCTCTTGTACCATAAAATTTAATGTACGTTGTATGATGATAAAATGTTTGAAATAATTTAGCCTTCATAATTATCAATAGAATAATCAACATATTCTTCAGAATTCGTGAATATGAAAAAAGTTTTCTTTGAACAAAAAAAAAAGAATAAAGAAATTACACTTGCGTGTATATTTTCTTGGAAGAGGAATTTACTTGAAAAAAGGGTATATCCACATAAATTTGATTATAAACTGTTGTAATTTATAAAATTCTATTAAATTTTTAATATAAATAAATATTATCGTCTGTTTACGATTAGTAAAAAAAAAATAATTCGATTATCTAAAGACAATGAATTTTCTTCTTCAATTCTTTATAAAAATTAAACTGTTACATATTTTTCTTTTTAATATAAACAATTTCCATTCAAAGTCCAATTCATTATATTTCATGTAAAATTTCAATTTAAAATTTCTTCTTGTAAATGGATTTTTTTTTGTTCCTGCGTGTATTTTGTTAGAACTCATTAGAAAAAATGTAATCGTAAAATAATGTGTCATAAAAAAATTGTATCCCTTTAGTATAAACCTATAAAACATTATCCCTTTTTTTTTCTTCATTTTGCATGATAATGATAACATCTTTTCACTTTTACAATCGTGGAAGGACAGGAAAAAAAATGTTATCAGTATTATGCGTTTCATAGAATGAATAGAAAGGAAAGTTTAATTATTTTCTTTTTGATGCTTCTTCATTAAAAATATAGACTTTTTTTTTTATAATGATTCTTTAATTTGGTGATCATAATTTACGGAAAGAATTTAAGAATAAATTCAAAAATTTTAGTTAAAAAATAATTTAAAATTAATTAATATTTTATTAAACAAAAATCGATGAAAAATTTAAAACCAAAATCAAAAGTTAATTTATTCAAATTACTTATTACTTATTATCTAATATTTAATACGTTTGCAGAAGTAAAATAAGAAAATTAGCATTTAGATTATTAACTAAAGATGAAGAAAAAGGAAGAAGAATAGACAAACAAAACTTCATATGCGTGGAAAAATTTGATAATAATTAAAACGCGTAATAATAAAATTAGGTCAAAAAGAATGAGGGTATGGAAAAAAAAGCAATAAGGGTTAATTTTTGGTAAATCATACAATTTATTTTTAGGTCAATAAAAATAATATTGACTTGAGATTTAATACTTTTGGTTCGAAAATTAATCACAAGAATAAATAAATTATCAAATAAAATACACACAGTATATATTTTATTTCTAGCAATTTGTAAATAATGAATTTCTCTTTTAATATTAATTTTATATGGCAACAGTATTAGTAATAGGATATTGTTTTAATTTATTTATTTTATACAAACTTATTAATTACATTATTCAATGTACAAAGATGTTTAAAAGATTTCATTTATGTGATTAATATATACCTACAAAAACCTACACGTTTCTATAAAACAATCGATGAAACAAATATTTATCTTTGTATCTAATGAATTCTATACTGATGTAAGAATTAATTATAGGAAATTATGATTAATTAAGTTAAAAATTAACTTAAATTATTAATTTTTTTTTGTAAATTGTTAAAATGTGAATGTGGGATGATTTTTATTTAGGCAAAACTTATGTAGGTTTGCTTATTTTCAAGACTATATGAAAATTATATTTTATAAATATTTTTCTATGTTACAAATTTTGTATTATGATAAACAATAATATAATCTTTTTGACATTTTAATTTTTCGTATCATAATACATTAATTGTTTGATTTTATGGTGGGTTTGATTTACATAATCATTAACAATGCATGTCTCTTTCTAATAGGACCAACTAATTTCTTAATGAAACATGGTCCAGTTCAACTGTTATCTCGATTAGAAAATATTTAATTTAGATTAAGTGCCCCGAAATTAATTTCAATTAAATTATTCTCAGTTCTGGTTTTTTTTTGATTCGTTTTGATTCGTATCGTTAAATTAAAATTCAAGGAAACGTATAAAATATTCGTAAAATTATTTTCCATGAAAAATACTTCACAACATAATTAAATCCTTTATCAATAATATTTTGAACAGATCAAGTTGTCCTTATATTTCCTATATAGAAAAGGATTATCACAATAGAGAGAAAATTATTCGGTCAATTTAATTTATGTCTTTACCTCTATTAAATAAATAGATTTTCATAAATATAGAAAATAAATAAATATTATTAAAATAAAATTAAGAAGAAGAAAAAAAAATGTAAGTAAATTTCTATTGAAATAGAAAAACAGATTACGTTATTACAATATTATATTTCAACATGGAAAACCAAAACAACAAATTTTCAAAAGCTAAAGATCTTTATTTATGTAAAATAATCTTACACTTAAATTTGATTATGTTTAGGTATGTAATACTGAAAGCTTTGTATATTTTATTGTTCTTATATTATATGTGTAGGTGTATTTGTTTAGGTATATATATATATATGTTAGAAATATTATCCTTGAGATCAAAAACATTCACACATTCATATTCATACGACAAATATTTTCATTTTGACAATGAATAATCTTTTCTACCACAAAATTTATTATTCACAACAGATTTCTTTAATGTTTTGAAAAATAAGAGGCGAAAATTTTCTGGTATCATATTTATGTAGATAAACGGGTTGAAAATTATTATTATGAAATATATGAATGAAACTGAAATCTTTTGTTTCTAATTAAAAATAATTATTATTATGAAAATAATAAACAATTTAAAATTATAACAATTCATATAAATTAGATAACCTTCCCAATTTAAGTACTAAAATCCGGATATTTAAAATATTTCTTATGGTTAAAATAAAGCTGTATTTGTGGGCCTTAAAATCCCAAACAATATACAATAATTTAACAAAATCCTTGTATAAGACTTTAAATATAAGATTAAGAAATTTAATGGTTTCCTTTACAAATGATGCTGGTCAAATCAAGTGTAAAATATATAATCTTTTTATTTATGATCATATGCCCAAAACTTTATATTGTAAACTCTTGAATACGTAATAAGAAAAAGAAGTAAAAATGAAGGGGACACCATATATAGGAGAGAAAAAATGTTAGATTGTGAAGGATTAGAAAGTACATATATGTGAATTTAATGTTCCATTATTAATTTTTTTTTTCTTTTTAGTTTTTGATTGAAATAAAATTATAAGAAACTTTACAATTTTTTCATTTATTTGTCATTCCTGTGGAAATTTTATTGGAAAGTAAAATGATTTGGTGTTAAAATATTTTAATAAAAATGCTTCGGCTGATTTAACGAGACCAATTATTATTTTAAAAATATTATTCCTATTTTGCTAATATCTGTTTGTGTGTGATACAGCAAAATATAATTCAATTCAAAAAAGTGTATGTATATTTGTGTGTGTGTGTGATTGTAATTAAAATTTACAGAGTGATCTCACTTTCCTGTTTTTGTTGCTATCATTGTTATATCAGTCTATTAAAGAAACTGTATTCATTCTACTTTTTCTTAGAATTTATATTGTTTTTGTATTTTCTTTAAAAAAATTCATGTTATTGAATATCTTTAAAATCTTTGAAATGTTTTGGAAAATATTCATAATTTATTTAATTACATTTAATTGTGTCATAATTATAAAGATTAGTTGATTTGTGAAAATATTCTAATTATTTTCCAACAAACAATATAAATAAAATATTAAATAAAACTTTTAATTAGTTTAAACTGACGTTTGTATATTTTGACAAAAAGTTTTTCCTATAAATGCATCAGAAATTCAGAAATCCTTATAATTAATTTAGTTGTTGCTGTACAATGTCACAAGAAATTAGTAAAATAATAAATAAGTGAAATATTAATAAAAGAAACAAAATAATAGATTTAATTAAGAATTAATTTAATTGCTTTACGGTATTGTTACAAATATTATAACATTCAAAAATTACATTAAAGATATTTTCATTGAACAATAATTTATTTAAAGATGTACATTAAATTTAAATTGTTGTTGAAATTTTATATATATATTTTGTGTGATTAAATTGTAACATTGAAACATTTAAAAGTGGTTGTATATGTATGAGTCTGCTTTTAAAGTACAAACTATTAATTATAATCGCTTTCGACGGATTATGCAAAAATGTTAGACAATTAATTTTATAGTAAATTTATATTTACTTTTTATTTGAAAATCGGGGATCATTCAACCAAAACAAAAAAAAAAAAATTAAAGAAGAAAGAAAGAAAGAAAGAAGTGAATTTAAATATTGCAATGTGATTATTTCAGACTCAGACCAATTTATATTCACCTATTACCATTTTTATATGACTTGAATAATGTAAGTTTCGATTTTATTTTGTTTTAGTTTCTCTTAGGGCTTACACAGACTTCAATATATTTAAATATTATAAATTTTTATAAGGGATCAAGATTTCAATAAAAAATACATACAAAGATGGTTAGGAAAATAAATAAGAAAATAAAAACTTTAATTTCTCCATTCCTAGCCTTAAATCCAATAAATTTTGATTTTCTATAGTTTTCAGGCGTTTTGTTACAAAATCAGAACCTCTACTCAAGGATGATTACTTTTATTTACTTTCAGTAAGTAATACATAATTGAAATTTGTATAATTTATTTATGTTATGATTTTACAATTCATTCAGCTATTATTAATTTAATTCTAGGTGTAAAAGTATGTATGATAAATTATATGCATTAATTTATGTATCACAAGCGCACGTAACATATTCCATTGATTTTGATTTTCAAGAGTTTTCGATTTGTCGTATTGTCTGTTAATTAAATTAAAATTGATTTAAGAAAACTTATTTCATAAAAAAAAGTGTTATAAGCGAAGTGTTCTCAATTTTTAAATCGTTTTCTTATTTATCTTAAGTGAATAGCCTGTAAGAGTTTAAAATGAAACATTTATTTTAAACCGATTTACAAATAAAGAAAATATTATTCGCTTCACAAAAAAAAACCCAATAAAAAATCGAATAATTTATTTAGTTCTTTGATTTTTTTATAAGAATTTAATAAATTTCCCAAATTTTCAAAAAATACAAGAAAATAAAGTAACGATTCAAGAGTAGGGATGTGGTTTTCTATTTACAATGAATTATTACTTCCAGGAAATGTGAATAAAGTAAGTTAAGTATTAAACATCCTTTGTCAAAGTTGATACTTCCAGATTTGGAGTGAAACAAATGTATTCTGAAAAATAATGGAAGTAATTGGATAATTTAGGTAGATTAATGAAAATAGTCAATACAGAAATATCTTATCTTTTGTTCATCAACACAAAATGAAACAAAATTCTAAAGGTATAGATAATTTATTGAAACATTATCAATAATCAGGCAACAAAAGATATCAGTTAATTACAAATATTTTTGTACGGAACGTGATAAAATAAAAATGAAACAAAGTTTAGGTCAAAAAAACGTATAAAGAAGAAAAAAAAAGGGTTGAAACGTGATCAAATTTTGTTGTTTGTATCCAATTTATTTTCTATTATTTCTCCTCGATATTTTTCTTATGGTAAGGAAAATTGAACTTAACAATTAATTGAAAAAGGATAAAAGATAAATTATTTATTTTGAATATGATAATTAGAATGAATGTTGAAAAGTTGAATTATTTCAATTTCGTTGACATTTTTTTACTTTAATTTATACAAACTCTGATTATTCGTAAATTTATCAAGAAAATTTGTTTTGGATTCAATATTTTTATAGATTTTTTTTGTTATGATTCATAAAAATGTCAAAAAACTTCTATTTCCCAACACATACTATAAAAATGGCGCTAAAATTTCGTGTAACAATAAAATCATCGTAATTTTTCGTATTCGGTTTTTAGAAACTATTTCGCAAAAATTTTAACAAGAAGAAGTAAAATGTGTTGTTGCGTAGTAATCAGAAAAAGGAGAAATTGAAGCAAACAAAATGTGACATGGAAAGGGAAACTTAAAACCTCGTTTATAATAACATTTAACCTAACAAAATTGATTACGATATAGAAAATATATTATTACAAAAAATACAAAACAATTTTAGTTCAATCTTCAGTTCTATTCTGTTTTTAATCGAGAATGGTTGTGTTTAACTGTTTGTTCAATATAAAAATAATGACAATTTTTTATTTATGAATATTTAATTTAAATTACGTTTAAATATTTACATATAGAAATAAAATATTGAGAACATTGATTATTAATCATTAAAATAATAATTATCTATCTTTATATTTTCTAAGGTTTTTTACTTTTAATAATATATTTGAAGTTTATTTATTATTATTAGTTTATAAAATGATAAGAAAAAATTCTTATCAATTTAAAATAAATATTTTTGTTTATAAAGAGTTTAGTAAATTTGGTGAATAATTTCTATTATATGATTAGTTGATTTGTTGTGTTTCATTCGAATAGAGACTTTTTAAATCAGTTTTACTCTCTGAATTTATTTTATTATCAAGTTTAAGAAAGTTTAATTTATTTTAGTGAATGTTCAAACGGAAAATAAGAAGTTAAACATATTCCTTACAATACAGAATTCTCACTTCTGTTTTCTTCAATTTTCTTATACATTTTTTTTTTGTTTTCTGTTGGTTTCGTGTTTTAGTTGATGCTTTTCTCTTAGTGTTTTTTTTTTTTTTCTGTTTCTTTACTAAAAAAAAAAAACAAGTGATTGTGAAATAAGAAAAAGTTTGTGAAGAGGAAAAAAAAAGAAAACTTTCTAAGAATAAAAGGATTACTAAAAGGATAACGTTCAGAATAAAATATTAACAAAAGTGAATACAAAAATTTTTATTCTAGTTAAATGGAATTACAAAAAATAACAAAAATGATTCATTCTATGATTTACTTCTTTCTAGTTCAAGGTAATTTACAATTTTATTAACTAATTAATTAACTCTAAATTAATTAAGTCAACCAATAATGGGGTCATCATTTTTATTAATTATCAAAATATGAATTTCTCGTAAAAAAATAGTTTGTTTGTAGACAAAAAAAAAAATTATTAATTTTTATATTCTATATTTTCCAAAAGACGGAAAAACGAAAAAAACTGAATATCAATTTTCATTAATTTAATTAAATTTCTTTTTGTAATTCTTTATAAATAAAAACAATAAAATGTAATGATTTTTATCCAACACAAAAATATAAACAGAATGGAAAACAAACAAAAATATAAAAAAAAGGAAATACAAAAAAAAAAGAAGCGAGAAAAAAGGAAAAAGGAAAATAAAAAAAAACAACAAAAAGGAGAACGTAAATGAAAACAATTCCCATAAAACGTGCAAAGACCAAAAATAATAGATTAAATATAAAAATGAACAGACAAAAGACAGTAGAGTGTAACACGTGAAATGATATTTTATGTGACTTTTTATTCATTTATAATTTTTTTTTTCTTTTTTTTTCCCATTTCTTTCATTCTTTCTTTCTCATTTCTCTTTATTTCTTCTTCATCCTCTTCTTCTTCTTTTTTTTGTCCATCATTTTCTCATTTTCCATCAAAATAACACAAAACGTATGAGAATAATATTTATACCTCAGACTCAGAATAACAAAAAAAGAAAAAAAAAATAAAAGCAACAAAAGCAACAAAAACAACAAATAAAAAAGAGAAGAAAAAAAAATGGTAAAAATAAAAGGGGGGGGGAAGTGTACATAAATAAGTCACATCGTATTCTATTTTTTTCTCTAAATGTATTCTTGTTCTTCTTCTTCTTCTTTTTCCTGTGTTTTTTAATAGTGAATGTCGACAATGTTTATATTTTCATTTTGTATAATACAAAAAAAAAAAAAAAAATGTCAAAGAGTCAAGTTGCATAAAACATAGAAAAAAAAATGATTAAATATTTTGTTATGAAAAAGAGAAGGAAACACAAGAATATAAAATTGATTGTAAAAAAAAGAAGAAAAATAGAAAATGGAAAAAAATAGAAAAATATTACTTTTGATTTTCACATTTTAAAACTTATTTTAAAATTCGTAAATCATAAACGAATTAACGAAATAACGACGACATTTTTATTTATTATTTTCCTTAACAAAACAAAATAAAAAACTATTTCATATTTTATGAATTCTTTTCCTAATTAAGAATAAATGGCATAATTTTAATACTATAGAAAAATTCTATATGAATGAAAATCAGTATAAAATTAATGTCATTATTTATAAAATAATTAATTTCAAATGAACCATCAATTCTGATTTAATTCAATTAGATTTATTAGTTGATTTTAGTTTTATGAATTTGTTGTTATTCTAAAAAAAAAATAAGAAGAAGAAAATAATTGGTGTAATTGAATAAATAATCATATAATATTGAGTTTATTATGAATGATATTGGAAAAATCAAATTTAAAATTAGATTTCTGATTAGAAAAAATAAAGAAACTTATTTGAAAATTCTATTTTAGTTTTGTTTCACATTTAAATTTTTAATAATTTGTTTCATTCAAGTTTTTTTTTCCGTTCCGTTTTTTTTAATGAATTTGTGACTCAATAATTTCCACGTACATTTCCTTTAAGAAAGGTTGGGCCTTAAGTGAGTTTCACGTAGAAAAAAAAACGTAAAATGTGTATAGTATGAGGTAAAGTTTCTATGAAATTTACATTCTGAAATTATTTCTATACGAATGTAGGAAAAAAAATTTTGTGTTCCAATGAAAATATGAATTATAAAAAATCGCTGAAACGAAAATAAAAAGCAAATACAAAAACAATTTTGGTAAAATATAATAATAAGGGCGAGATATTATACTGCAATAAATTAATATTGTTAGCAACTCGTGGCTTCTTTTTGGATATCGGCAGCCTCTGTTAGATATCTGTTGGTTGCCCAAATAAAATAATTTTTTAATAACCCAATGCCTCAAAGCAAATAAAAACGAACAGCTTAGGTGTAAAAAGTGTAAAAAAGTATCGGTTACATAACCAAGATTTTAATACAGTTGCCGTTTTTTTTTTCATCTAAAATTAATTTCAATGAAATTATATTTTGTTCATTTAATCAAAGTTAATTAGTTAGTTTGACGTTTAAATAATAGCGTTGTTGGTAGCTGCTATAAAATACAAAATAATACTTATAGTTAATAATAATTAATTAATTATTGATGTTGTCATTTTATTCCAGAAACTGTCAGTTATTTCTTTGTCGTATTCTTTTTTTTTTTGCTTTAAAGTTGAATTGTCGTCTATATTTAATTAAAGTGTTTTAGTTAGAATTAAAAAGAAACAAAAAAAAAATAAAACAAAACAAAACGCAACAACCATAATATAGAACAGACAATCTTCTGAGAAACTATAGTATTTTTATGTTCAGAAATTTATATTTGTTTCTTTTGTTTTTTTTTTTTTTTATAAACAAGATTTTAATTGATGTTAATTCTTTAATTTGAAAAGATTAAATATTTTTAACTGAATATTTATATCTATGAAATAAAAATTCAGTAATTAATCATTTAGATTCAACATAGAGTCAAAATTGAGCAAAATATTTTATTGCACTGAGTCACGATAATAAATAAAATTAGAAAAAAAAATTCAATAAATTATTACATACTGAACCAAAATTACTAATTTGCTATTATTAGCTGATCTCTCTTGGATGATGATGATGACAAAAAGCAGTATAGACGTTTGTCGCTTTGTTTATAGGTTCTTTTTGAAAATTCAACCATAAGTTAGTTGCAGAAATCCAGAATTATGTTCCGTGTCGTAGCATGCCCGTTGCACATTCAAACAGCGTTCCCGAACCCATATCAACATTAAATTTTATGAACTCAACCCGTACCTTAAGAACATTTTCTTCTTCTAATTTGCAGTTCTGTGACGATTCAAAAATTCTAAATGTTCCCATATTTTTATTATAAATTTTAAATTATCAACAATAATCAGAAAATAAATTCATTTTGAAATCTATAAATAAAATTAGTAATTTATTTATTTTCATTACAGTGATGATTAGTGAACACAAACATTCTAGAATTTAGAACAAAATATAAAATCAAAAAAAAAAAAAACTTCAGCAATCACAAGAAACACAATAAATTCTTTTATTAAATCACGTAAACTTATTATATTTTCTTTCATTTTCTCTTCTTTTCTTTTTCTTTTTCTATTTCTTTTTCTTTTTTTGGTTTCCCTTAACTAAAAATCAATATTTTGAAGAATGACTTTTTGATATTTTCTGCTTTTATGTTTTATGTTTTATGTAATACATTGAATTTTATGCGAACATTTCGTGGAATAAAAATGCGATTGAAATAAATATATAAAAAGAACAAAGATTCCAATGGAAATTCATACACTAGAGGACGCATATTTTGTGTTAAATTTCCTTTTTAGGTGTTTGTGTCGGTTGCTTCTAAATTAACTTAATAAACGATAAATTTCCTATAAAACTTGCAAATAAATTCTGTTTGACGATGGAATTTAGGAAAGAAAAGTTGTTTGGTATCAAAAATAATTTTGAATTCCTTAATCAACACACAGACCAATAATGATTTAACTAAATTGTTTCTAGACGTCACACGACGACTAACTTTTTGATTGAATTGATGAAATGAAATGATTATAATTTGTATGCACAGGAATTTCTAATTCCTCAATAAATTTTGATTTTGTCCAATTATTCTTGCGTTAATATTTTTTTTATGGCAATGATAATAAAAGAACTACGAGGAGAATCGATAAGCGTGCTTTCATTCATTTTGAAAATATATTTTCTTAAACACTTTAATGTTTAATCGATTAAAGACACGATCCTAAAGTACTAAACTGCTAATTGATGATGTCATAGATTAATTTAATTCATTGCCTTTGAGAAGATAATAGTTTTTGGATGATGATAATTATTTCACTCATTATATAACTAGATCGGATAGATTTGTTTACTTCCATTCATTTTATTCAATGGAAAACATAAGAAAACCAGAAAAAATAAGTTGGGAAAAATGCTTTATGTGCGTGTTTGTTTTATTTGTGTAGGCATGTGCGTGTGTATGCGTACAAAACAAATAAACGTGATTGAAATACAAACGTTGATTGTGGTGAATATCTTGTTTTGTGAATAATATAAAAAAACTCCGCAAAAACTCTTAAAGAAAAAGGCATTGTAATAACAGAGGAAATTGGTTTACTTTGGGGTAGTCATGAATGACGGAGGTTATAGATTTCACTTATATATGTAAAATATAAAATACGACCCCTACTTTATATGACTATACATAACCCTTTCCTTAAATAAATAAAAGGTTGACCCTTTTTTTTCCTGTATTATAGGATCAATACATGTTTATATGCAATTTGATGTTCAGCTTATGTATCAATATTGTGGACACTCAGAGCAACAAACGTAATTTTTGCTGTTTTATTTAACTTCTTAAAATTATTAGTTATTGTGATTTTTAAAATCCTAATTCTATTCGAATCAGTTATTACATTTTTTCTGTTTAAATATTTTAAATGCATAAATTATTTGTTTTATTTATTGTTTTATTATTTATTTATTTAATTGTTTGTTTAGTTCCTAATAAGCGAATTAACTTTAATTAGAAATAATCAAATCAAAAATTTATTCAGTTTCATTATTTTATAAAAAATAATTAATTAGATTCACTGCTAACAGAAATTTATCAGCGCAACTAAACGTAATCGTTGTGCAATTATTTTTCACGTTTCTGATATTTGTCATGGGTTTCTTACCATTACAATGTTCTCACTAAAGACCAAGTATAATCAAATTAATTCGACAAGGTACTAGTTCAAATATACTTTTGTGTTCGTATTTATAAAATAACATTTCAAACATATATGAAAATTTGAATTTTTAAATAAAAAAATCACTAATAAGAAATATTTGGATTGACCCATTTTGTCGTCTCGTTTGTTTCTCATACCAATCTTACTAAGAAATAGGCATTGTTAAGTGAGAATGAGTTTATGTTCTTTTATTTTGTGTCTTAGTTTCTTGATGAAGACATCGAATTGGATGGTAAGATATTTAAATATGGAAACCATTTTTTCTTTGAATGCAAAATATCGATAAACTGAAACAACATGTTTTTATTGTTATTATTTGTGTACCATTTTGAATTAGTGTCAGAAAACCTTTAAAGAATTTTTGAGTTCAAATAAAAGTCTTGACCTATTCTTATATACAACGTAAATTATCCCATTAATGATTTAAATTTTTTTAATGTCTTCAGAGTATCAATTCTGTGAGATTTATTGAAATAAATTATTTATTTAAATGTTTTGTACTTATTATTGACTGATGAAGGAGTTTTATGGCCTTAAAACAAAAAAAAACTTACATTTTCAAATAAATTAAATCGCATTCAATTAAATTTCATCGTTTATATTTTATTATTATTTGATCATAAAAAGATAATTGTTTTTTTATTGAGTGCCCATGTTTTGTCTTTTTTTTCTGTTGTTTAACGAGACTAATAACCGTTTGAATGAATTGAATTGCCTGGTCATTGTCATTGTCATTCTAACTAATATTTGACATTATTTTGATCACAAAAATAAAAACAAAAAAAAATTTTTAATAAGATATTTGACTTTCTTTTATTTGAACCAGATGTTGTCAAATATTAAAGTAAAGATTATAATAATGTCACCCGAAAATTAATTAAATATTATTCTAACAAATTAATTATAAAATCCAGTAGACGTGATAAATATTCCACCTTCACTATAATCATCAGCTTTTTTTTTGTATCGTTCTCTGTTTGCCTTTCTCGATTTATTCAACCAACATTTTTCTGTACAAATTTATTATGTTTAACTTTGTCAAGATATTAAATATCTGTTAAAGGTGGTAAAAAATGATTGGAAATATTCGTTGGATGAAATCAATGATAAGTGTTTGTGATCGTAGAAAGAAAACGATGCGATTAAAGATTGTTTATTTTATCTTGTAATATTTGTATGGATTATCCTTTTAAATCTATTTCTAACGTTTGAATAATTCGACAAATTCATAAGATTTTGTAAAATTATTTATTATTCCAGCGTCAATAAAATTATGAAATGTTTTGTATTTTAGAAATGCCAAGAAAAATGAATCATTAAATATGTTAGATATTAATAATTGATCGGTTATAAGTTTGTCTTGGGATAAATTCAGAAATCATTTCTTGCACAAACTTTAATCCTATTATAAACAAACAGAAAAGTAACTCAACGCATAAGTATTGAAGAAAAACTTATTCTGATATAAATTTTGAGGAAAAGGAAAAATCAATTTTTCAACGCGCAGCGCACGACCTTCCTCAAAAAAAAAAAAATAAGAAAAGAAAAGAAGAATAAAAGGAAGGCAAAAAATAAAAAGAAAAAGAAAAATAACTGAGAGTATAAACATAAATAATGACTGAACACTGAATATAATATCGAGGGGTTGTTTTTCTCTGCTTTTGTAAAATCATGATAAGACTAATTAAATAAAACAAAAGTTTTAAAGATTTTGATATTTGGATTTTTGCAATTAAATTGTAATTATCAATGTTTGTTAATGTACATTCATATTTTTTGTTTACACAAAAAAATAATTATTTGTTTGATTTAAAACCACAAGGGATTCATATTTGTTCATTTTATATATTATTTAGTTATGGTTATCCTTGTCTTTTTTCATTTGTTATTATTATTTATATTTTTATGTTGTATTATTTGTTATATTTGTTTAACAAATCGATAGCCATAAGGGCCTTGAATAAAAATATAGTACCATATAAATATAAATATAAATATATATGTAGAGTTCTATAAATACAGATGTTACACGCCCTCACATTAGTTAACAGAAAAACAGAAGAAAAAACAACTAAAGTCAGAAATCATACGTGATATATTTTATTATAGAGGGTTTTACTTTTCTTCTTTATTTTTCTAAAGTAAAGTAAAATTATATAAATTGTGTATGCGTCTATAGACCAACATACGTATATAAAATATAATAATAATGTGTGTGTATGTGTGTATGTGTATAATATCACGAACCGATGAACGGCAAGTTCTTGGATCATTGAACATAAAACCATCTGCTAATGTTATTTCCTAATTTTTTTTTTTTTGCTCTGCAATAAATGTCTCTTCTTTCTTTATATCATCTCTACCTTTCCTTAACATTAGATAAGTGTTTTGATAGACTAATTTTTGTTCATGAAAAAATGGAATTTTATTTTACTGAAATTTATCAGTTTTTTTTATGAGAATTATGTGAGTGCGAGATGCTATTCTCTTTACTCATTCACAGTCGCACTCGGTAACTCACGCTTACTCATTCAAGCACACTTGCACTCATCATTTACTCACATATTTATCGTAATCCTGACACAGATCATTTTTTTTTATTAAGTGAACCGATGTTTGTTTAATTGTTTATTATTATTTGACTCTTGTCCTACAACATACAATACAATTTTATATATTTTATTTCAAATATTTTCAAAATGAATTTTTAGGATCAAATTCAAAATAAAATAAAAACGTGAAACATGCAATAAGCTAAATATAAAATACAAATTCAATTGCTTTCAATAAATTTATTGAGTATCCAGGAATGTAATAAAATTGCTGTTTTTCTTTTTTCTTTTTTCTTTTTTTTGGTTTTAATTAAAAACAAAAAAAAAACAATTCAATTTCGAACAATAAAGCTAATGGAAAGGTTTTAATTTGAATTTCAAATAGTTTATTATTTGTTTATTTTATTATCAGGTTAGGTCAGAACAGAATATATTAAATGTGTGATGACCGATGATAGAAATAATCATTTGATTTTAAGAACCAAAAAAAAAAAACACAAAACCTTAGAACTATTTTATTTTTATTTCGTTAGAACTTTTATGGATTTTATGAAAAATAATAAATTCTAATTTTTGAAACTTTTCTTGAAAATTCCATAAATTTTTTTGTACGTCATATTTTTATCCATTATGTCCATAATTTTCCATTGTTTTTTTTTCTGAGAAAATGATTCTAGCAATATTATTTTTTTTTATGTCTGACTCTGAAACTAAAAACATAATTTTTTGTACAAGAAAAAAAATTGTTCATAATATTTATGTAATTTTTTCTCGACCATAAATCGTATTTTTTTTTTTTTTTATTGAAGAAGATTTAGTTCAGAATACAGAATGTGAATATACAACAGGATGATTTTGTATAAAATTTTAATGGGAAAATTATAGAAAGAATGATTAGAGTTTCAGATTTTCACGTTCATTATTTTGAATTCAAGTCAGAAATATATTTTTAAGGAAAAAATTTCATTTTAAAATAAAAAAATGAAACAAAAAGTTTTTTCATCGTTTTCATTAAACTTACAACGTTAACTTAAGGCTTTTTTGTACGTATTTTATTCAAATCATTTATTTTTTTTAGAAGAACAAAAATCAAAAATGGATGACATTGAAATTTTATCTCATTTGAACAACTAATGTGAGGCCGTTCCTTAGTTTAGGTCCATTGATTGTAACAATTTAAATTTTCTAATCAAATATTGAAATTCAATAATTAAATATTATAACTTTTGTTAATTAAAAATAAAAAATAAAACGTCAACACATTGTTTGAAGTACATTCGGTAATTAATAAAACTTTGATATTTTAGATAAAGAACGATTAAAATTTTTTCAAAAATAAAATAAAAAGAAAACCAAATTATTCGATTTTATATAAAATTTTTTTGAAAAATTGAGGTAATTAATTTGAGAAACGAAGTAATTGTCTCCGTATTTTTTGTCATTTTTAGGATATTAAGAACAGAAAATCAATAAAAGGAAGATCCCTCCGACATAATATTTATTTTCTTTTCCTCTAATACCCTAAATTTTAATGACAAATTTTTGTAAATTAATATTGATTATTATGGATGATAAAAATTGTCTGTGTTGAGTCTCAATAAATTTTATTAAATTATTTACATAAGAATTTTCTCTCTCTGTTATGTTTTTCTTGTCTATACATATATTTTCTTTTGAATTCTCTTTTTCTCTGAATAAAATTTTTAAAAGTGTTGGTAAGGTAAATCGATGATGACTTTAATAGTTTTTTTTTTTTTTACCTTTCTAGCTGATTAAAATTTAAACAAACGATAGGTAACGATCTGTGTTTTCCTTTTTTTTTCTTCTCTCTCTCTTATATTTAAGGATATTATGTATTTTATACCTACGTCATCCTTAAAATTTAAGAATATATATAAAATCTGTGTTATGTAAGTTTTGGATCTATTTTAAGAAGGAAGCTAAAAGCTTTTTTTTTTATTCTTATTTTTATAACCTGCATTATTTTCTGTAACAGATTTATACTGTATAAGTTTATGAATAATTAACATTGAATAATATATTATTAATGGAATGAATCCTTGTCGGTTACGACATTTCTTGATAACGACACCTTAAATTTATCTTTTCTTGGAAAAATTCATGTTTGCACTAACAACAACAACAAACATAAAGGATTTGCTTTTATTAGATCCATTATTAGGTAAGTATAAGATGGAATATTTTTTTATAACTTATATTTTCTTTAAGTAACATCAAAATTTTATTTCAATAAAATTATAATTATGATTATTAATTATATACGTTGAAGATTTTTTTGTGATTATTTTGTAAGTTTGGGGCACAATTAATGTGTCTTGTATCAACTGCCAGGGTCATTGTAAGAATCCATGCCATTATTTCTATACCACGCTACCGGGATCCTATTCTATTGATGAGTGTTGGACGTGTTGCTGCCACAGTATGACTTAATCACTCTTTTGAAAGAATTCGAAGAAAGAATTTTAAATTTTTTTATCATTTATTAAATATGTAATTTACATGAAAGTATGAATTGTTTTTCATTGTTTATTAATTACATATTTTCAATCATTGATTTAAATATTTCATCTGATTTTGATGTGAATAAATTATATAAATAATGAATGTTTAAAATAAATTTGAATATTTTAATTGACGTAATGAAAGTCAATCAAAATTAAATTTTGTTTAGGTATAAAACAAAACTTTAATATATAAATGTTGTACTGTATTTACATAAGTTTGTGTATTTCCATTAGTCAGAAATATTATATTTTGGTTATAACTTAGATTACATAAAAAAAAAGTCTTTAAAATAGTTGATATGATATTTGTCCTTGTTAATTTGCCATAATTTTATGAATAGAGAAATTTACGAAACCTTGAAGGAGTATTTAGCCTAATGTCTAAATTCTTGTCAATAATTTAATGAATTTGATTAATGATTATAATTATATAGTTAAAAGGTATTTGTTGTACAATTAAATTAGCACAAATAAACGTTTATTTTGAATTATCGATACATCGCTATTAGTTATATGTCACATTACATATCATAATACCCTTCAATTATTCAATAATTATTATTATTATTATTATTATGTGTGAATATTGAATATAATAAATTTGTAATTTCAATAAATTATAAATGATTTACTTTCATAATGATAGATTATTGTTTTTTAAAAAAAAGAATGAGTGGAATAAATTGCTTACATTTTACGTGGAATTTAAAGAATAAATTAAATGAAAATGCCAATCGCATTTCACTAATTATATAAATTCTGGTCAAACACAATAACACAATATAATACAATTATTATTTATTTAAACTTAGAAGAATTATATGTTTTATGTACTAATAAAATTGTGACAAGTGATTTGCATTTCTTTCCAAATACTTTCAAAATGTTTCAAATTGTGTAGATTCTACACTGTAAGAATAATGACAGATTGCATATATTTTTATTAGAAGTGTGTTTATTTTTAGTTCCACTATTATGATCATATCAATAAAGTTAGATCTGTACTTTATGTATTTCATCCAAACAGTAAGAGCAGTAACTCAAGACTCTTCATTTTTTCTTTCCTTTCATAAAATTACTTCTGTTATGTAGCTTCACTTTATTCCGAATAATTAGGTAATCATTGATTAAATTAAGTATAATTGAACTGTAAAATAACTTCAATGATTTTCATAAATTAAATAGTTCGACTCTTCTTATTGATAATCTTGTGCTTTTATCAAATATTATTCTGAGTAAAAAAAAAACTAAAAATGGATTTAACTTAAAAATACCTTTTCTATTTGTAAAAATAGATGGAAAAAAGTTTAAGTGCACTTGAGTGTGTGTTTGTGTGTGTGTGTATGAAAGAGATAGAAAATACGTATAAAATTTTATTTTATTAGAAACATTCTGAGAAATTGAGGATTTAGTATTTTTCGTAAATGAAAGACCATTTTGTTCAATAAGAAATGATAAAATAAAAAGATTAGAAAATCAATGTGAGGCTTTAGCTCTTTACAATAGAAAATAAGAAATTGATCGTTTCAAGTATTTTGTTTTCTTTTCCTTTTTTCCCTTTTATCCTTTTTTTTCTATATCCGCGTTGTATGCCGATTTCATTCGGAAAATAGACAGTTTTGGGTAAAAGAAAAAAAAAACCCTAAATAGGATTTACCATAAATTATTTCTATTTTCATTTAATCATGAATTAGGGAGTTACATTCGTTGAAATATAATCGCGAGTAAACGCGAGAACAAAAACCAAAGTAAATTTTTTTTTTGTGTTTTGTTTTTTTGAAAAGATAAATAAAAAGAATTCCTTTTAACAGTTCTAATAGTTGATTTTTTTTTTCCTTTCGACATTTCTATCGCATTTCTTTTATATATTCGAATATGTTGTAAACAATTCAGCCTTTTTATATTTTGGTTTTCTGATTTTGTTACGTGATATTGTTTTTATTTGTTAAATCTTAGAATTTATATTTCAGTTTTACTTTTAAAAATATGAAACGTTTTTTTTTGTCGTATAGAAAATTTTTTGGAAAACATTGCAATGTAATTATTTACAAAACAAAATATACAAATTATAATAGAAGTAGAATAACTTCCGTCAAAGCGATTCATTCTATTTTACAGATATCATATTCTTATTCACTGAATATTTAAAAATTTAATAATGGCAAATTTACTTCGTATTGTGAAAATATTTTGATGAACATAAAATTGCAAAATTGTTTGAATATTTCTAATTCAATATAATTTACAACTTACAACTAATTTCTATAATCTCCAACTATGTTTAACTATGTTTTAATTAAATTGTATAAGTATTGGTATTTATGATTTAATTTTAAGAAATTTTATAGAAAGTTAAAATATTTATAAAATTTTAGAAAATCACTGGAATTGTATTAAGGATTTTTTTGTTTAAAAATTCATATTTTCTGTAATATACTCCAAAGTATTTTAATTTAAGGTGCATGCCAAACATATTAGAAAATATAACTATACAATTTATGGATAGGGAAAATGAATGATTTTTCTTTTCATTTCAACTATAGAACCAGTTATTATTTTTAAAGGATATTTTTTAGTTTCATTGATTTTATGAGGTCAATGAGTTTTTCAAGAGATCCGGGTGTTGCCCGTTAAGGATTCTTTTATTATTGCGAACAGTTTGTGATGTTTGCATTGTTTATTATATTTATGGAATTTACATAAATTAAATGTTCCATTGTGAGTTCAGTTTGGCTATAACTAAATATTAAAAAAAAAACATTATTATTAAGAAACTTTAATGCATGTAAATTGTTCCCTTTTCTATATGAATTATTTTAGATCATTATATTTCTGTTTGTTTCCCAATTGTCGTATTCGTCCTTAGGCTTGACCTAAAATCATATTAAATTACCAGAAAACCTATAGATTTATTTGTGTCAGTATATAAAGATACAAATTAATGTAAGGGTGAGAAAATTAAAAATAAATGTAATTACGGAAATGTTTTGAGTTGAATTATTTATGTTTTCCCCTTTTTCTAAGTCATATGGTAATTATATATTTGGTGTGATAACATTGATTTAAATGAACATTATACATTATTATTATATAAGGATTGTAACAAATGGAGAATAGTTTCAATTCATGTCTAAAAATTATTTGTTTCAAATTATAAAAGAAATTTATTAAAAAGAAATCTGGTCACGCTCAATTTTAATTGAGTTGTACATTCTGGATAAAAATTAGGAAATGGGAATTTAAATTATTTATGAACACAAAAAGATAGCCTAAAGTGCATAACAAAATGATTTTTTCATTTTCTTAAGAAAAAATAGAATTTGAAAATAATTAAATTTAATGGATTTGTTTTTTTTTTCTTTGCAGGTTTTACATTGTGTCTTCGTTTGAATGAAGTTATAATTCCAAATCATACAATTCGTGGTAGTTCTACTAGATTAGAATGTCATTATGAATTAGATTCAGAAGATCTATATTCTGTAAAATGGTATAAAGATGGTAATGAATTTTATCGTTATGTACCACGTGATATGCCACCAGCTCAATTATTTCCATTACAAGGAGTATCAGTCGATGTAAATATATATTAAATTAAATTAGAAACAATAAAATTGTATGCATATACTTACAAATTTTTTAATTATTTTTAATTTCAGCTTCATAATTCAACAGATAAAGTTATTGTTTTACAAACAGTAAATTTAGCGTCAAGTGGTAGATATCGTTGTGAAGTCTCTGGCGAAGCACCATCATTTCAAACTGTTTCTGATCATGGTGATATGGTTGTTGTTGGTAAGAATATTATTTTTGATTTATATTTAAAATTATGTTTAGATTAGTTGTGATAAATTTTCTAAACCATTTCGTACAATGAATACTAAATTGAGAAAAATAAAATTACCAAAAAAAAAAAAAGTATTAAGTTGAATTATTTAAAAATCCTTTGGGATCCATTTGGTAATTTTTTAAGAAAGCAGAATACATAATTGTGATCTTACAAAAAAAAGGGGTTGTTTGATATTATGTAAATGTCTCTTAAGAAAAATAAAAATCGTTGTAATAAAGAAAGAAAATAATCTAAAAATTTTCCGTGGTTGTAAATGCACAATATATTTCTTATGTGAATAAGAAAATGTTAAAGAACAAAGAATAAAAATTTCGTATTATTAATAATCTGACACAGCATTCTCTCTAGATTATAGGATAAAAAGCTTTAGTTAAATAATGTTAAAAGCTTAAGTAAGGGACTACAATTTTAAAGTATCACGACTAAATTATGGATGTTATATAATTTTACTATACGTATTTTGTAAAGTTACGGTATGCAACGTTGACTTTAATTTACGTTTGTTCACGTAAGATGCTGTCACATGACATCGAATTATATTCAATACGGCAAACGTATCGTTCAAAGTGAAATTTAAATAACAATTTTATTTTAGTAAAATATTACTATGGACGATTGTATTAAAAATCAAGAATAAGATGATGTTCAAACGACTAGACAAATTCAATCTTTTATAAAGAAAAACTCTTTAAATCGATTAGGTAAAATATTTGATGTAATATATTCTTTATAAAATTGTAGTAATTTTCCAACATCTTCAACTTTATGATTAAAAAGAATTCCCTTCTTTGTTTTATTGTCAGTGTGTAAGTACATTAGCATAATGATCGTCTGACAGAATTATTTAGCAAGTTTTTCTACCCCTCTACTTTTCATAACACTTTTATTTTATTACAGAAAAAAAAAGAAGCATTTCGAGATTAGTCTTTTTTTTATTATTCTTTTCTTGTTTTTATCTGACTCCTTTGAGTAGGTAAATGTTTCTAATTATTTTTGCTCTTTAATTTAAGAAAAGAAAAATTACACGGATGGAATACGTTACTTCTTCTCTTTTTTTTTTTGAGTTATGTAATTAAAAGAGTTGAGTTTATTGTTTGATTTTAATAAGTCACATTAATATATTAAGATTGGATTCAAAGAAGGGAGTTATGGCATTATTGCAAAATAATTAAGAAGATAATATTGATGAAAGAACGAATAGAGGAAGATCTTATCCTACATAAGTGGTTATCATTATTATGATTGATGGAGTGATAATATTTAATCAAGTATTAAATCAAATGGAAAATTCTAAAACAATAAATACTGATTGAAAACATCAAAGTTATTCAAAAAATTCATTACTGAATTATTATTGCACCTTTAACCTTATCAACAGTTCAGACATTTTTGATTTATACCCAGTAACACAATAGAATTCAAATATCAAAAATATCATGGACCATTAAAAAAATCTAAAAGAAAATATAAAAATAAAATCTCACATAATTTTTAAGTGTTTTTCTTTTTGTTAAAACTTTTTCCACCTTCAAAAAAATTTATTTCGAACAAAAGTTAAAATAAAAAATGTAAAGAAAGGGAATACTTAAAAATAACTAGATTAGGAAAATCTTACTGAAACTAGTTCCTTTTATATAATTCGATGTTATTTTATGGTCAGTTTAAGTACGAGTTTAAATGACAGTTAAGGGGAGAAAATGGATTTACCTGTCTCTCTGAAGCTTTTAACATAAAAAAAAGATAAGATTTTACGACTTTTAAGAAAAAGAAAGTAAAAAAAAAAAATATGTAAGAAAGAAAATGTGGGAAGTTTTCTATAAGATTATTCTGTTTTGATTATTCTTCGAAAAGAAAACGAATCCCTTAACTTCAATATTTTTTTTATATTATAAAAAAGAAAATGAAAAATGAACGAAAATAAAAGAAAAAGTTTAATTTAAACTTTCAGCTGTTCCTGATGAAGGACCTAGAATTACAGGTGGCAGACCACGATACCAAATTGGTGATACAGTAAAAGTTAATTGTACGTCAGGTCGTTCCTATCCAGCAACACATTTAAGTTGGTTTATAAATGGTGAACCAGCGGACCCAGCATTTCATCGAACTTATGATACGATTATTACAGGTAGAGAAGGTCTTGAGACAACAATTATGGGATTAGAGTTTAAAGTTCGTCCTAAACATTTCCGACGAGGTGATATGAAATTAAAAGTAAAAATTATAAATTTATTTTAACTTTACTCTTAATTTTTAATTATTTTATTGTGTTGTTTTTCAGTGTCTTGCAACAATAGCTAGTATTTATTGGAGAAGTAATGAAGAAAGTGTTGAAGGTGACAGACTGCAAAAGGCTCCAGCATTGGAATCTAGAGATACAGCATATGCGAGTAATTCAAGAGCCGATAGGGTTCAAGGTATACTTCCAATATTTATTTGATAAACTTAGAATATTTATATTTCTGATCCAATTATAACCCTAACACAAATATTTGAGTTTAATCTCAAATTTTTAATTTATTCACTATTATCGGAAGCAAGTTTTAATTTATTGAAATTAATTTCAACCAAAATTTACTAAATATATTTTCCTTTCAGCTAGCAATTCCGCTTATTATTTGAATATCAACAAAATTATTGCTGTACTAAATGTTGCCATATTTTCTTGGACAACAACAATATTTTCTACATTTTTAAGATAATAATTAGTAGACTAATTATTATCTTTGTGCGCTGTGGATGAACCTTATCAGAATTTAAAAGACGAAACATATCGCCATTTAATGCCAAAATAAATAAATCATTATTTAGATAAAAAATACAAACATATTCTTTCTATGAAAAAAAAAAATTCTATGAAAATTAAAAATAATTAATAAAAATTAATAAATTTTAAAACAAAAAAAAAGAAAAAAAAAGAAAACCTAAATCTTAATTAAAATTATTTATGTGAATATATTTATATTTAAATGATAATAGAAATTATAAGAAGTGATGTGATGTTGTTTTTTTTTATTTCTAAAAAGAAAAATTTAAATGAGACAAAAAAAAAGGAGAGAATTTTTCTTTTTTTAATTAAGGTAAATTTTACTTTAGGATTAAATACAAAATAAAAAAAAAATATGTTTAATTAAAAATATTTTGTAAAATTAATAAATGAAAAATTGAAAACTTAAGAAAAGAGAAAAAGTGAAAAATCAATTCAATTTTGGCCAAATAAATTTATAATTAATAAAAAAATGACAAAAAAACAATAATTATTTGATTTTTATTTATTTTAATTTATGAAAAAAAAAATTTAATTATTAATTTCAAGAAATTGAAGAAAAATACATTTATTTGATTTAATTTGATTATAAAATAAAAAATGTTTATTTATTTACTGAACAATAAATTAAAAAGGAAAAACTCTCTTAATTAATTAATTAATTATTTAAGATATTAAAGAAACAGAACAAATCTTTAATAAATATATTTTATTTCTTATAAAAAGTCATCATCCATATAAAAAAAATTGATATCAATAAATTTTACATTAAACATTTATCAATAATTTTGTTATTCAAAAATGGTCTCGTTATATAAATACAAAAAAAAATATGTAAAGAAAGAATAAATACAAAAAATGTTACATCAATCAATCAAGATAAAATGTTTAAATATAGGGATAAGGAAAGAGAGTGAAACTGATGTGAAATATTTGTATTGTGAAGAGAGAAAGAAGAAGAAAGTTGTATGGTAGGTGTAAGCAAGTGACAAGGATTATGATCCATGACATACTTCAAATTAAAAATTTGTTTCCTCAGGAATTATATAACTCAATATTCTGTCCTATTTTTTTTTTGTATGTTTTGATCGATTGTCAAAAAATACTTTACATAAATCATGTTCTTTTTTTTTTATTCTTATGATATCTGAAAAATATGTGACATTAAATACTCTGTACACTTTTCATTTTAAAGAAATGTACATTATTGAATTGTTTGACAATATTTAAAGACATTTAATTTTTTTTTTTTTGTATTTATTTATGTCAAATTTAATTATTGTTCACACCTGTGATCAGTTCTGATAATCAAAGTCCTAGAGTCAAATTATTGTACTATTTACCATTCACTGCAAGTACAATGAATATAAAATACGAGAGTGAAGAATTTCATAAATTGGAGGTGGGAAGAATTTTTTCACTGTTATTCGTGTACCTATGTATGGTGAAGAACTTAAAGGGCTCGTTATTAAATCTTGTTTGTTTGAACATAACTTTTGAATTTTTTGAATATTCCTTTCAGTTTGATCTGACTACAATTGAATTTAAGATTCTTATTTTTTTTTTTGTCTATACCGTAAATATTGTAACTATAATTCAAATCAAATTTTAGTCCCACATTAATATATTCCAAATGTTCATCATTTTAAATAAACATATCAGTATTATCTTATAAAAATATGTCAGAATTTAGGCAGCTTTCATCCATTAATCAAAACGAAAAAAATTACAAAACAAAAACAAAAAATGGTCGATTATTAAGTTTTAAGAAATCTTTATTAAAATATTTAAAATTATTGTATTTGATTTTTTGTACAAAAAAAAAACAGAAGAAGAAGAAAAAATGTGTAAATAATTAAAGAAAAATTTAATTAAAAAAAAAAAATTGTATAAATTTCTGTAAATAAAATTGTAAATTGAAAGACAAAAATAAAATTAAAAGGAAAAGAAAAAGAAAAAATTAAAATAAATAAATGATAAAATATTTGACGATTAATTTCAAAGCATTTTTATTTTTTCTTTTATGTCGATGAATGAAAATTTCATTTCCTTTATCAAATTAATTTATGCCCAAGTACATATGAGTCAAACCATCAAACAATAGGATGTCAACATTATTATTACAAAATGTAATAATCCATTTGACGAAATGTTACACGAACTAAAGTTTTATTGGCACAGGTATTTATTCAGTTTAAATAATCAACCGAATGTTCAATAGCAATCAATATCAAACGTACCTAAATGTTGAATAAACTAATTTACAATAGATAAGATTTAATTAATCATACAATTATTTGAATAAATAATTTAATTGTGAAATTCTTATATATTAAAAAAAAGAAATTCCAACCAATAATAACAAAAGATTATTTAAAATTGAGGTAAGTAACTTTAACTCTCAATAGAAAAAGTTTTTCTTTTAACAAAAAAATTTAAAATTTAAATTTCTATACAGAATGTTTTTTTTTTTTTTGTTTTGTCTTAATGTAAATTCGTATGAAAATACTTTTTCGTTTCTTCATTCAATAATATACCACTTTCTTTTATTGTTCTTTGCTGAACTGATGTTTAATTTTACTTATTTTTTATTATGTATGTTTTGTGTGTTTGCCCCGTTCTTTTTGTTTATTTTATTACATATTTGGAAAATACACAAAGTAGGATACTTTAAAATCTGAATTTTTAAAATAAAGACAACAACATATAACAGCAACAACAACAACAACAACAACAACAAAAAATGTTTGTTTGGTGAAGAAAAAGAAAAGCAAAATAATATCTTTAGGGATTTGAAAGAAAAAACAAAAAAAAAAAAAAACCTTTGGTTAGATACTGATTTTTTATTATGCGTGCTTATATAATATGAATAAATAAAACTGTTTGCGGGTTTAACAATATAAATTCATTCATATTATATTATTTATTAAGGTGGTATGCTCAAATCTTCAAACTAAATTTAGTTAAATAAAATTTTCGTTTTTTTCTTTATTTGTAACGAAAAAATACTGGGCGTCTCCACTATTTTATTTTTTACATTATTATTCCGTAGTACCAAGGCATTTTAGATATACGGACAGTAACGCTTAACTGATGACGTCATATGAGAAGTCGTAGAAAATTTTGTTGAAATAAAATATAAATTTCAATGGAAAGATTTCAATTCTAATCATTATCATTAAGAAACAGAATGAT
This sequence comes from Pedicia rivosa, assembly GCA_963082725.1. Classification (NCBI taxonomy): domain Eukaryota; kingdom Metazoa; phylum Arthropoda; class Insecta; order Diptera; family Pediciidae; genus Pedicia; species Pedicia rivosa. Next base: position 29,682,534 of record OY720154.1, read on the forward strand.
CGAGACAGAGTTGGTATAGTAACTCTTAAATAGAGAAATTAAGTTGAAGAGAAAGTTTTTAATCATACTTCTATTATTATTGTTAGAAGTTAAACATATCTACATGATCTTTTGAGAAATCCAAGGGACAAAAATAAAATATTATGTTTGTAATTCTGAATCTGGATTTTTTTTTGTGATTTTGTTCTATAGAAAAATACTTAGGCATTATTTGGAACCGATTAGATTCCTATTCAGCCAACCACAACCTTTGCTTTCATAACGTGAACAATTTTAGTGCTTCACCCTTATAACTTTTTGTCCTTATAAAAAAATAATATATTCTTATTATTCTGACTTTGAATTTAAACATAAAATAATGTTGAATGTAAAAATTTTCCAGTTCGTTTCCCAGACAAAAGTATAATAATATATTATTTTGTAGTGAAAAAAACTTATACTTTGGTGCAATCTTTCTGTTTTATTTAATTTGATTTATTTTATAACGTATACTACGGTTTATTAATTTTAATGTAAAATAATTCAAGTTAATCCTAATTTTATTTTAAAAACATAAAAATATGCATCTCATTCATGCATCGAATAATTGTTGATGGTATTCTTTTGTTTCAAAATATCAAGAAGTATATAAAATGGAATCTATAAAATAAATTCCAGACAATATTTTATTACATATTTTAATTTTATAATCTTACAAATGGTTTTCAGTTATTCTATTTTCTTTGGAGGTAAAAGATAATGGTTACAGACACAAGGTAGAAATTTGTTTTGACGTAAACACAACGATACATTACGACAATTATGTAGAACCTCAGTATTCCCGTAGATACAAATAAATTGTCTCAATTTGTTTTTTGCGATTCTTTTCCGTAATTATTGTTAATTTTTTCTCTCATAAAATAAAATTTACTGAAAAATTTAAATTTCATAAAACCTAATCACAATCAAATTTATGAAAATAAAAACGATTTAATGAAAAAAAAAGACAATGAGTTTTATTTGGCCAGGAAGGTACAGAAAATTTTCTATAGAAAAAATTTAATTGGAAATTTAACAATTAAATTTTTACCGTAAGGAAAAGAACAAAGGAAAAGTGTTTTTGAATTTTAGAGAGTTTCCTTTAACGATTTCTTCCTGTTCTCACAATTCATACAAATTAATCACAAATTATTTTTCAAATATTTTTCACCACAAACATTTTGATTCCAATTATGGTATTTTCCAAAGCAACCAAATCTGATTACGCACTTTTTAATCCTTTGTATTTTAGTCTGCGTATAAATCTTGTTTTAACTAGAAATAAATTAAGATTTCACCATTTTATTGAAGGTATTTACCATAAAATTCCGCTTTAATTCATCATTCATAAGAATTATGTTCAGCAGCTGGATGCATATTTCTAATTTGGAAAAAAGAAGATAAAATCAATCAGTTTGATTTAAATTTAATATAGAAAAAAAATGTATTAATTAATAAGATTCAAGACAACCCAAAAATTGATAAAAGTTTGAACCAAAAATATTCATTTCCACACAATATTGGGAAAATATTTTCAATTCGGTCACGTTTCTGAGTGAAACTTTTTTTCTGTCCAATAATTTAATTTTTCAAAATATCTTCCTTTTAAAGTTAACATCAAATAAAGTGAGTATCTTTTAAACTTTTGTAAGGATTCTGAAAGCAGTAACAATCTCATAATTATTTCTAATATTATGGAACTAAAAAGTATACAGTCTGTTTGCCTTTTGCAAACCATACAAAAAATTGATAATTTAAACAGACTTTAAATAATTAATCCTGATTAAACGGAAAATTGTTAATTCATAGAAATAATATATCGGCTGGTTGGACGATTCCTTATTAAATATTCATTGCAACTTTTATGTTGTACTCGTTAGCGTTGTTCTGATTAAAGTTCCTGGTTCGAACTCTGTAGTTGATTGTTATGTCCTGTTGATTGTTCTACATTAAAGCCATAGGCGCTCGTATGTTTACAGTGGCTTTGAATAATGAATAAATGAAGATTAATTCATATTATCGTACTTTCTCCATTATTATTTTGATCAAACTTAATTAAAATTCAAATAAATCTTAAATTGAGTTAAATATTTCAACGTATAAATAATAAAAATACATTTTAAACTTAAAAGAAAATAAATTATTAACATATTAAAAATTTATACTTTACTCGAGAAAAAGACGAACTTTATTTTTATTGAAACATTTCATCATTTTCATTCCAATTATTCACTTAATTTTATTTCCGTAAATATTTTACTTATTTTCTTTATGAAATAAAATCAATGATTTCTAACAGATACAATTTTATGTGACTAGCAACTTAGGGAAGCGTATAATTAACTCTGAGACAATTTGAATTCCAAAAATTAATTAACAAATTTAACGCGTGGTTTCGTTTTAAAACACTAAACTTTGTGGCTTTCAATTACATTAATCACAGAAACAAAAAAAACCTTTTTTTTCCCCTTTTAGGTTGTTGTTGTTTATTATTCCCTTTTTGTCTTCAACTTTGTTATATGTTGAAGAAAAACTATAGAATAAATTTTATGTATTCTCGTTAAATGATTCAAAACATCGACAGATAAAATATAATTCAATGAAATACTTTTAAATAGCGCACAGACTTGTTTTTACTGCTAACACGCTTACTGTGGGTTGACTTTTAAAATAATTTAAATATTCATTCAAAAAAAAAAAGTGAAGACTTATAAAAATAAAATCAATCATCAATATTCATCTTCAAGTTGAAGATTATGCTGTGAAAATAAATTGAAAAATATTGAATAAATTCTGTAAAGAATGATTTTATTTTGAATAATTCAGAAATTTTTATTACTATAAATTTTTTATTATTTTTCAAATGGAAAAATTACTGCATCTTCATGAAGTGTAAAATATAAAACTGACGCAAATTTTATCAAAGGACAATAAATAAAATGAAGCAATAACAAATGAAAGAATAATTTTATTTTAATCGTGTTAAAGTCAGTTTTAATTTTCATATACTGACTTTTAATTTAATTAAGACACATGAAAATTTATTTTGATTATTGAACGTTTTATTGTTTAGATATTTATTTGATTTATTAATTGAATTCATTCATAAACAATAGAATATAGAGAACGTTAAACTAGAAATAAAACTTGTTGAATTTTAATCAAGATTTATGAGAAAAGCTTAATAAAAACCAATCACTTGAACTAAAACCACTCAATTATATACTTTTATATCAACGCTTCTAATCAACTAAATAAATTACCTTCAATATATGAAGTTTTTGGGACATTACAAATCAACACCAATATATCTATTCAAACTACAAACTCCAATTATCATCATTAAAAGAAAATATGTAATAACACAAAATATAAAAAGTAACAATTTCTGAATCATTGAAAATTTCTTTTGTTTGAATTCAAAATGTATCACTAGTTTTTTTTAGTTTTTATCACAACATAAATTATAGACTTCTGTATCACTTTAAAACAGAATATAAAATTTCCTTTATTCACTAAATTATTATTTATTCAATTGCTAACAAAGACATCTGAAACGAAGACGAGGTTTCACAATTTCAAAAATCTTAATTCGGTGAAATTGCATTTTCAAAGCTTCTTGGTTAGCTATGATTTCATCATCGTTAACTATGATATGCAGTCTTTCAAGTGATTTACAATTAGTTAGAATTTTCAAATTATCCAGAGTGATCTAAAATCATTGCACAAAAACTGAATAAGTTAGACTGAAAATGTAATTTAATTAAATAAACCTTTGATTTAGTTAAATTTAATCGTAAATTGATTAATTCTTTTAGCTTAGCAATTTCATTCAATGCTTTCATTGTAATATCACAATCAAGAGCAAAACTTAAACTTTGCAATCCTTCAACATATGCAATTGAATAATCATTCAAATTATCCATTTCGTTCCCAGTAAAAGCAAAGTCATGTAACTAAAGAACAAGATATAATAAGTAAATATAATATTAATAAATTATCAATATAGAAATTCTTACAGTTGATTTGCAGAATATATTAAGACTTCTAAGCCATCGAATATTCTTCCAAACATTTTGAAATTCATTTTCTTCAATTTCATAAAGAGATTCAATTTTCAAATCTCTAAGGTTATGAAATTTATTGGAAATATGAGTTAATAAATTTTCACCTTTAGAATTATGGCTCAATGATAATAATTGAAGATTATCATTTTGATCCTTTAGTCCTTCAATATAGCCTTTGGCAGATACCATATGAGAATGACCCAAGTGAAGATACTACAAATTAAAGAAAAATATAAATAAATAAAAATCTTATAAACTTTCGTTTATATTTCGATGGAAAATTATTATTCGATTAAACGATATTTTAACCAACTGGAAGGACAATAATTAAGAATAATTATAATGCTCTTTAAATAAAACTTACAATTAATTTCTTGAGTTTCCACAAATCTTTAACACCATCATCTTTCAACTCAGAAGCTAATTGTATATAAAGATATTCAATATTTGGCATATTATTGCAAATAGTGATTAAATCTGAATTAACAGCCCAATGGTTAAGATAAAGTGATGTTAAAGTTTGCTGTCGAATTATAATGCTCTTCATTAAGCTTGGTATTAAATTTGCATGGAAATTAATTCCTGTTAGATGGGAATTTTCAATATTAAGTATATCATCGATCAGTTTCGATGGTGAATCATTATATATGCATAGCTTTTTAAGAGTTTTCGCTCTCAGTTTCACATTATTATATATTATTTCGTTTCTACTACGATATGGATTATCTGTTTCTAGAACTTCTAAATAAGGCATCATTTCAATTAAAATATTAAACAATTTATAATTATCTTCAGTTAATATTTCGAATTTTAATTTTGTTATATTTTTAAGAATATCTTTAACAGAATTAAATTCAGATGTATTTTCTACTGGTTGTACAAAATTACATATTTCAATTATTAAAGTTTTTATATTTTTTGTTGTTTGAAGAAATAAAATTAATTGACTGATTGTAAATGTGCAATCTCTGAACATTAGATATTGTAAGTTTGGACCTAAATCGTGCCAAAATTTCATATCGTGATGATGTTGATGGAAATTTATATGGTGGCACATTAAGTTATAGAAGCTTCGTTTATACATAATGGTTTTATATTCATCAAAATTCGTATTATTCAATGCCAAAATCATTCGGTCCAGTGTTTTTGGATGGTAAAGTGCATCATACCAATTTTTGCATACTAAACTTGATTCTTTTAGGTCAGTCAGAGACAAATAAGTGAATATTTTTATTAACATCTGTAATGAAATATGATCGCATTTTGTTTATTGTCAAATTGTCGTTAAACATAATAAATAAGTAAAACAGAATACCTCAACTGGTAAATCCTCCATTGTTACTGAATCCATGATCCTGCTGAATAAAAATGTTCTCATGACAAAATATTCTAATATATTGCAGTACAATAATTCAATAATATATTTAGTAACATAAAAGTAAATTGTTGATAGTTGTAACTTGTAAGTGATCAACAAATAATATTTCTAAATATAAAAATAATTTTAATTTTATTGACGAAAACCCGTGACTGTTGGTATTTCTATTTATTTTATCACACATAATAGTAACGTAATAAAAATTTGTTTTAAAATCTATTACTAAACTGAAGTCTACATAACATTTTTATGACTATTAAAGTCATTTCTTTAACTAAAATAAATCTTCAAACAAGATGGAGGAGAAATATGTGGAATACTAATTAATTTTATGATTGAAAATGTTTATTTAATTTTAAAATGTACGTAATTATAAAATTTTTAAAATATAGAGCATTGAACATTTTATATATCTTAAATAATATATCACAATCTGATGCTTGTCAATCTGGGCAGAAGTAACAAAATATTCAGTTAATTGAAAATTGCATTGTTAGGTTTTTGGGGTTATTCAAAAATATTACTCTGATTGGCTTAGATTTATTTTCCTGACGGAGCAGGTGTCATCTTGATCACATTCTGTCATCATTTTTTCCCATCCAAATCCTCTCGACAACTTCCTGTCGGTAAGATTAAATTTTATATACAATCGATAAAAAATGTTTCATCTACCGTATTTATTTAATATTTTTGAAATTAATTATAATTAATTACAACCTTTTAATTAACATTAGTTTTTTTAATTTAATGTTTCTGTTTCTTTTTGTTATTGGACTCAGGCACAAAACAATAGAACAACAACAATGAAAGATGTTTGCAAATATCCTATGTGATTTTTTTTGCTGATAAATAAATTACAAGTATGTGGAAATAGTGAATAACACGTCAGGAATTTCTATTTTTAGTAATTTTTCCGATATAAGCTAATGAATGAATAAAATTGTTGTTAATAAAAAGAATATACAATCAACTGATTGAAAAAAGAAACAATGAATTAAATTGCTATAAATAGAAAATTTTTAAAACAACTTTATCAGTTTGTTTCAATGTCACAACGTTCATCTTCAATTTACACAAAAAGAAAATGATGTTATTTTTATCAACTTTTATAATTTCTTCTAAACTTTTTTTTTTTGGTTTATTATTTTAATTATTCTTATTTCTTACAGGATAAAAGTTAACAGTGATTTCTTATAACTTCTTAATTTAATAAAATTTTGTAGAATTGTAATTGTTGTATTATTTTAAACGATTAAATTATAAACAATGAAATTTTTAAGTACATTCACTACTGGTGCCCTGTTAACTACTGTCAACTTTAAAATATATTCGTATATAAAGCGAAATATCACTTTTGTGATTGTAAACGATATAAAATTTACAATACATCTTCAAGTGATGAATGATGAAACAAAAATGCTTGTCAACTATCAATATTAATTGAATTAAATTCACACTATATGCAGTGTAGTGTTGAATATGTTCATTCAAAATAAAGTAAATACAATCAAATTATACAAAATAATTTATATAGGTATAGACTATTTAGTGTTAATATTAATTTAAACAAATACAGATATAGAAAGATTTTTTTGTAAACAATTAACATCAAATACTTAATAGAACCATACAAAATTAATTTGATTAAATTTATTTTGTTAAGAGAATACAACTAATTTTGTTACTTTTATTAATCGATATTATTTCTTATACAAATAATAACAAAAAAATTTTCAAATAACAAAAAATACAATTCTATTGAATAATTTCTTCAAAACTTTTCAACTAAAACATAAATTATTATTAACATTTTTTTTTTTTGCTTTATAAATAAATAAAACATAATTTTCACAATATTCTTAACTTTTCTTATAGGTATATAGGTAATCCCGTAGAATTAATTCAAAACAAAAATAAACCGTCTTTATCTTTAATACAACAGCCCGTATTATAACAAAACATTATAAGTAATTGTATATAATTATTTAAGTGTTTGAATTTACGCGTATACAAATAATAAATTCTTCATGATTTGTTTGAATGGGTAAAGGGGAGGACTAAGATGACATTTTGTTATCCTTTAGAAATATCTAAGATAATTTTTTGTGATAACATGAAAATGCTGGTTGATAAAATATTACATATGCTTGAATGAAGTGACCATTTGAATTGTTTAAAGCAGATCATTTGTTACCGTATTTCATTTTTTCTGCGCTAAAGTAATTTAAAAGCAAATCAAAATTAAAAATTTCATGAAGAATCAAAGAAATGATTACAAAATTGTTTTCTTTATTTTAAAACCAAATTGTCACAAATGAATCCAAAGAAACTTTCAAGTCGGTTACTTTTTAATAACCGATATTTTTTCCAAATTCTACTAATATCCAGTAAATTCAGCTGGGCTATTTTTTTTTTAAACATTCATAAGGTTTTTAGGGTTGAATGATTCAATCTGACATCCATGGAAATTACTTTGTATGTCACTCTTTTATTTTTATTTTTTTTTATTTTAGCTTTTAAGTATATGTAATAGGAAGTAAAGAACAACAGATTAAATCTCTTGAAAGGCATAATATATTTTCATGTTATTCTCAGCTTTTGATTTAAATTTTTGGTTTTTTTTTTTATTATGTTTATTGCGGTTGTTCTTGTCAAAATTGAACGCATATTATATACAAATATAAATTCAGCATGTCACTCAAATAAAAATAAAAAATGAAGAAAAACATTTTGTGTAGAGTTGTTGATGATTTTCACAAGAATTCCATTTAATAATATTGTACTTTACCAATAAAAATGTCAAATAAAAAATTCTACAAACTTTTTATTTTCTTTTCAAAGTAATAAATAAATAAAATATTTTTAATATTAAATCAAATAAAACAATTTTTTTTCCTTATTCTTCGATCAATTCAAAGTTAATAAAAAATAAAAAGCAGAAAACAAGAATGCTTTTGGAAAAGGAAGATTTTATTTTTATTATTTAATTTTTTGAATTTTTTCTACTTACCTTTTTTTTTTTTTGTCGAATATTTATTTTGTAGAAATGATCAGTTATCAAAGAGATTTTCAATCCGTATATAGGAAGAAATAAGATCTTGTTGATATAAAGATTTTCTAACATATTTACTTCCAAATTTATTGTTGTGATGAAAACAATTGACCAAATAAAGGAATACCTATAGAAATATTTTTTAAAGGAAACTCTAAAAGAAAAACCAATAGATTTTTCCAGAATTTCCAACATTTATTTTGTAATACTAAACTTTGGAATATTCTTTGAACCTTTTACGTTTATTACTTATTTATTCAATCAAATATTTTTTCTTTGATTCCATTTGAAATTTTTTTTTTTATATCAATTGAATGATTGTGGATTTTCATTTTAGTTTTAATTAAATTTATTGTACCAACCACTGAGGTTTAATGAAAATATAAATCATTTATCATTTTTCTTGGAATTTTTATGAATTTTTCTAAGAATTCTAAAACCATAAATGCTCAAGGGGAAAATCCAAAAAAATAATAAAATTTCATTAGTTTTGCTGTTATGGATTGTTAGGAACAAGAATTAGTTAAGTAATTTATCTGATTAAAAATAATATATGAACTGTGTAGGTTACATCTATAATTTGTAAAGAAAAATCTATTAACTTATAAGGAACTTTAAGTACAAACACCATAATGTCCATTATTTATTCTATTTGAAATTTTCTATTCATTATTTTTAGGACTTTATTTATAAAATCTATAAGTTGAAACAATTCGAATTTTCTTATATATGCGAACAATTTTTGTATATTAACTTTTTTTTTAGATAGAAGCAACATAAAAGTATCCTTGATGCACACTTTTTGAATAATACGACTTTCATTAAAATATTTGAGCAATTAACAATGACTACTTTATTAGAGTTTACATAATTGTTTCACATAATCAAGTTATACTCAAGCTCTTTTGTTATTTATTCTTTGCACACATTTAATTTGTTTGTTAAACTCACTTAAAGTCTAGAAAATTATATTAACTAACAAACACTGACAGAATTATAAAATAATTATAATAACCTCAAACATTCAAATATGGACGTTGGAACTTTATTAATTAAACAAGAGATCTGGAATTTTATCAATTATTGAAAAATTATAGATAAATAAATATAGAATAATTAATTGTGAAAATTATATTTTTTCTTCTATCTTTATTTTTATGTTTGATAAAAGCATCTTAATCTTTTCACACGTGTATATATTAAGTTTAAATTTAAAATTAAAGTTAAACAAAAGTTATACACAACATATTGACTTTAATATAATCATTAAAAATCTCTTTTATATTCAATTTTAAATAATTAAGTTTAAACTAATCAATCATAATTTTTATTTAATTAAAATTTTCATATCAGACAATATCGCACAACATTCATTAAGGTAAAGAATATTTGTATTTCATATAAAGTCTTTGTTTGATTTATGTTTTTATTTATATTATTCTAATTATTTATTTATATATAAATTATTTTATAATTCTGATATTGATACTGATGATGAATCATAAAATCTACATAATTTTATATGTATTCATTTGGAAGTTTATTTAAATTAGTGTTTTATAATGGGCGCCTCCATCTGTAAAGTCAATAAATTCATTTAAATCCATTTCAATAAACAATTATTTGTTCATTTTGTTACAAAAAAAAAAAAAAAGAAAAATTCCATTGAATTTTATTTGTATCCCAATAAATAATGACAATTTATGAACCAATAAATTCAGAAATATAATCAGAAATGGATTTTTTTTTAATCTTTTATTATTAAACCAAATAATATATTTAAAATATTCATAATTAAACTTTCAACCAATTATCCATTGAAAAAGTCAACCGACAAAAACAAAACGAAAAAAAAAAAATTGAAAAGTTTTCAATGATCTTCAAAAATGTTGAAAATTTGGAAAAACTATTAATGAACTTAAATTTTTTTTTTCTATTACAAAACAAAAATGAATTTAAACTTTTTCACAAAAAAGTTTTCTTAATTTTTTTTTCGGTCTTTTTTCAAAAAGTGAAAAGAAATTTTTAAATTTGATTAAAGTTTCTCATCAAATTTAAAATATTTTTTTTAAAATATGAAATTGAAAGTTACAGCTAAGCAATTTTATTGTAAATGAAAAGCCAAATTATTTGTTTTTTTGCCAAATTTAAAAATGATGAACTAAAAATTGAAAACTGAATACAAATAAATTATTAGCAATTCCAAATTATGTTTGGGTTTCATTCAATTCAATACAAATTTTAATATTTGATTTTAATAAATAAAGAACATGTATAGTGTGCAATGTATAAGGAACATTGCCAGTTGGCAAGACTTAGGTGGTTCCGAATCCATCTAAAGAATAGTAAGTCTCCTAATTAGTAATAACCTTAGCAGTTGATATTCTGGATTAAATTAAAATACAGTACAATAAATAAAGTTTCCCATTTGACTTGATAGGGAATAATTATTTTTAATTTTCCTTATTATCAAAAATGAGAAATAAAAATTATAAAATATGAATCATTTATAAAAGGATAATTATTTCTTCTTTATGATTTAATATTCACTTTTATAAAGAGTAGGTACATGAGAATTCAATTAAAATCTATTTAGCATAATTGAAATTCTAAAAATACTGTAAAATCTAGAAGATTATATATTTCGTGTTGTGTTGCGTAGATTTTAGAATTTAGTGGATGATGTTACTACAAATTTTCTTTATACGAATAATTAAAAGAATTTGTTGCTTCTGTTCAGTCAGATAGAAAATTAGGTTTTTCTTTTGATAACTAATAACGGAATAGTAAAAAAAAAGAAGCTTTTCTTAGAATTTTGATTTTATTTATTTTACAAAATTCAATTTCTTTCTTTATAAGATTATCGAAAATATTTTGACGTCAATCTAGACTAAAATATTATATTTTATTAATAATTGCGTAGAACTTGTCTCCTTAAAGGAAAGTTTTACATACAAACAAAAAAAAATATTCAAAGATCAAGGATTATTATATTATTATAATAAAGGAAACCCTATTTTTAGGGGCTCAATTTTTTTTTTTTTTTGTCAACAAACGAATCTGTATTAGGTTTGACACCAAATAAATTTTATTCTAAAATTCTGATATTTTTTTTTCCCAACCATTTTTAACCTAAATTACAAATTGTTGTTTTTCTTTCTTTTTCATTCATTCATTCTTTCATTTTTTTGGTGTCCTTATTATTTTCAGTTTTTTTTTGGTAAAAAAAAAAGAAAAAATAATAATAATAATTTCTAGTCAAGTGAAAATTTTGTTTGTTCTCGCTTTTTTTTTCTTCTTTTTCACTTTCATTTTCATTTTCATATTTTTTTTTGCTTAATAATCTAAATGCTAATTTTCTTATTCATATTCTAAAACATTTCTACAAACGTATTAAATATTATAAAATTTATTTGCATATTTTCAAGACACGACATCTGAATAAATTGAATTTGAATTAGAAATTTTTTATATATAAATCAACATGACTTTGTTCACTAAACTAACAATAATTAGTTTTTAATTTTGTTATAATTATTATTTTTTTACTTTTAATAAAAAATTATAAGAACCACGATAATCTATTTTAACTTTTCTTTTTCTTCAATTAATTGTATTTTAAAATAAGAAATTACGGAAGGCACAAATATTTATTGTGAATAAGAACAAAATATTGTCTAATTTTAATTGACGTAAATTGATCTTTAGTAACTAAATTATTAGAATGGTAGATGAGTGGGGTAACTGCTTTCTTAAGGCAATCATTAATTGTTGGTGTTATAGTTCTTAATATTTTTTAAAATTAAAAAAAATCGATAAATTCCAATTCAAATTGTATCAACAAATAACTAAATCTGAAGACGGAATCATACATTAGTCGTTATCTAAGAACTAAGAATATTATTTATTTATTCAATTTTACTTCTTTTGACTGTGAGTGCACTGATCAGTGATGAATCAGTGATTTTTTTTAGGCTCTTCCTGAAATCTTCTGACAACCTCTCACGTCCTTCTCATTCTATCATATCGCCAACTATACAATTTTTCTCTAAATAAAATTTATAAGAAAAATATCCGGATGCAACAAATAAGCCCCAAAGTGTTGATACAAACTTTTGTTTTCCAATGATTTAACATTTTCAGAATTTACCATTTTTTTAAGTATCAATTTCATAAAATTAACGCTTACCATTATACGCCATATCTTTTTTATATACAAACAGACAAGTCTGTCAGATTCTCACGTAAAAAACTTTTTCATAAATATAAATATTTTCACATGTTTTCCATTTTATAATTCGTTTGATAAGCGATTTTTAATTTATGAATATGAATTTTGTTGTGAAATTAAATTAGAATATTATTTTTGAAAGTCAACGTAATTAAATAAGAAAAGTTTTATGAAAATATGATCATAAAATAATTAAGCGTTTAGAAATTTTTGATTATGGAATAACAAGAGTTTCGTATAATAACAACAATAAAATATGAATATTAATAAATTAGAAATTCTATAATTATTAGTCTAATGTAAACCTGCAGGTAAATTATACATAAATTAATTAACTTATAATCATTATCAAGAAATTTTATTAACGTAAAACGGTTGATGGTCAATTATTAATTGTCGACAATAATTAATTATTCAATTGTTGCTTATAAAATTTGCCATTAAAATGAATTTAAAAATTCCACAATTAATGTGGATATTTTTGTTGATTTTTACTGTATGTGAGGAGTCCGATATTTTTTAAGCAATTTATTTTTGTTATGGTAGACGTTTTATACTTACATTTTATGCTTACACTTTGTCATGTAACATGTTTTTATATCAATTCTAAATTTAATTTTTAATCCAAATTGAGAAAGATATTTAAGGAAGATAAAAAGTTATAGGTAAAGTAATTTTATCTAAATTTAAAATAAAAATAATTTTACACAGCAAAAGTGAATGGGAAAATGTTGAACAATAATAAATATTAAAAAAAATAATATAAGTTTATACATTTATTTGTTTATTACCAATAATATAATTTTAAACAATATAATTTTGTCAGATACAAATAATATACAATATATTAACTTGAATACACACAAACACACACACACACAAACACACACACACACACAATATACAAATTTATTATGTTATATATATATATATATATATATATATAAGGATACATATACATTATGTATTATATATACTCCTATTGTATCTATGTATAAAATATAGTCTAAAAGAACGTAGGTACATAAAGATAAAATATATACCTTCAGGTATGTTTATTATTTTTATGAAAAATAGACATGAAGTTAATTGAAATTTGTTTTTGCAACATATTATTATTTATGTATATGTTATACGGTATATCCATTTTCTATATTGAAAATATATAATTATTCCATATATACCTTTCCATTTTTCCAAGGAAAATATTATTTTTTTTTCTTTTAAAAAAAAAACAAAAAATACAAAATAATAAACATATTTTAGGTAATATTTATTTTTTTGACTTTGAAAATTGAAAATAAAAATATTGAAATAATTATTTAAGATTTTATTTATATTTTTTTTACGAGGAATTTAACTGCCAATAACAATGAAATTTAAAACAACTTTTCTAGCAATCGTTTATTTTTTTAATGATTATTGAGACATTACTCTGACGCAGATTCTTAATGAATAAAAAATACAAATGGAAGGACTTTATAAAAGCCTTTGACGTATAAGGAAAAGTAAACAATAATTTATAATTGGTTTAAAGTCGCTTTATGAAACATAAATTAAAAGTAAATGTTCAAAAGTTTTTTTGTTTCAAAACAATAAAAATTTAATAAAAATTCAATTCAATTTAATAAAATGACGAAATATTTCATTTGTCTTTAAAAAAAAAACGATAACTTGACTTATTAATAATTGTATGCGCTGCACTGCAGACAAAAATAAATTTTATCGTATCACAACTTTTATAAGAAGAAAAAAATAATTCTTCTTTTTCTTATGAATAAAAAATAAATGAAACAACAGGTTTAATCTTTCCATTTCTTTTTCTTTTTTTTTTGTTTATTCGATTTTTTTTTTTACATCTTATATAATCATCTTACAGAATAAAAGATTATTTTACATAGAATAGAAAATTCTTCTCAATTATTTTAAAAATTAAATGGAAAAATTCAATGGAAAAAAAAAGAATTAAATCATATAAAAATATTTGCTTATAGAATTTTTTGCATTATTATTCATTCAAGAACCTTTTGTATATTTTCTAAATTAATAAAGAAATGCTGCTCGTTATTTTCTGTCTACAAGATAGATCCTTTTCAGACATTTTAGACGTGGGTAATTGCAAGATAATTATTTTTCATTACAATTTTTTAATAATAATTATTTAGTCATAAAAATGGCAGTTCATTTGATGACATATTTGCGTAAATATTAATTAGTTTCTTCGTAACTTTTTGTCATATTCGATTATTATTCTTAATTTTTATTGTTCTTCAGTTGATCTTTAGTTGATCAGCATTGCTTCATAAATCAAAAACATTTTTAAATTTCATTAAATTCGAATAATTATTGGCCGATTTTTTTATCCAGTTTGGACTAAGAGATAAAATAATATGAATTGAGCAATGGAAAACCTTCGCATTATTTGTTTAATTATTTTTCAATTTATTTACAGATTTTTTCAAAATAATAAAATGGCAAAGGACTTAAAATTCATAAAATATATTAGGGTAAATTTGTGGTGAATGAAAGCAAGTATTATGATGTGTTTCACATAGGTGATGTAGAATAAGTTTGTAGAAGAAATTTAATTGTTAGAAATTTTCAAAGTTTATCAATGAAAGCAACTTATGAAAACTTTTGATGTGAGACGGTGTACAAATTGTTCTTAACAATTATTATAGAAAGGTATTTAACTATGTCTGATGATGTCGATGACTTTTACATAGCCAAAGGAATTTATGCTTACCTGATTAGCACAATTGTGGTTTTATTATTATTACACTAACAATATTTCTATTCAATATAATAATTTTATAATACTGAAAATTTAATTAATTCTATTCGTCAAATAATTATCAACATTTTAAATGAAATTTCTAATCATGATAATACAAAATTGCCATCATAAAAAATGAATGATAACTAATTTTTGCATAAATATATGAGAGGGTTAAAATGTGTCTGTGTCTCCCAGTCCTCATATAATAATTTATAAATATTTTATTAAAAGATACACGCAATCGTTAAAATAATATTAAATGTATTATATAATTAGGCATCGTATATAAGTACAAAATTAAATTGACTAAATAATAAATGGTTACGTCATCATTATTATTACTTTATTACATATTTTGAAGGATTTTTCAATTTTTTACTTTATTGTCAAAATTACATTAGATTTTTATTAAAATCGTGCGTTTATAAAATCTTGTTCACTCTCGCTTATGTTTTCCTTTTTTTTTTTTTTGCTTTCATTACCACCAAAAATAAAAATTACATTCACAAAATAAAAAGAAAATTTGTAAGAACAGAAAAAAAAGGAAATGAAAATGAAAATGAAAAAGAACAGAAAATAAAATTCTTACTTAGACTTAATTTGAGGGTGTAATTAATGATATACTGAAAGTTTAACTTTTAAAACTTTTAAAATATTCAAAGTTCAACCATGTGTTAAATTTTTTAATTAATTTCTGTTTTTTTTTCTTCTAATTTTAATTGTTAAATTTTTTTTTGTTGTTTTTATTTTTTAAAAATATTTAAGATGAAAAGCCTTTTGTAATTTCATCTTATGATCAATGTCTTAAATATATTCATTTCATTTTTTTGTGTTTAATAAAATTGTGATATCCTAGTTATTAAAAACAAATAATTTTTTTAAGTTAATTAATTTTTCAAAACTTTTTGTAGTTATTAAGAAGCGTACTACAACAACAACAAATGTAAATTTGAAATTTTTTCGGATGATTCCGTTAATTCCATTTTATAAATTATAACAAATTTTTTTCCAATTTTAAAATATTTTTATTTCTTGAAAACATTTGTTTCTTGTAGTAGTCCAAGTTTAAGTGACTTATATTTTAATATATCATTTTACATGATTGACAGCATTACTAATGCATAAATTCATTTATAAATAATATTTGAACAACAAAAGAGATCGAGATCAATCCCAACAAGACATACTCTATGGAACATATCCTAATTTTGTATTCATTCAAATGTTACCTTTAAATATTTAACATTCACTATTCCACAAAATAATTAAATTATAAACTCATCTATCGATATTATGTAATTCATTTAAATAGAAAATAAATTTTCACAAGTCATGATGGTGGCGCCTCCATCCAATAAATTAAATTATAAAATTAATAATAAAATATTTAAATATTCTATTTAGTTTTATCGAAGTTAATTAGAATAAGGAAGAGAATTAAATTTTTTTTTATTGCTCTTTATTCTGAATGACCTAAAACATTTTTTTTTTGTATTTTTATAAGAAAAAAAAGAAAAAGAAAAATAACCTCAAAACAACAATGACATTTTATCGTTTCCTTTTCATTCTTTCTTCAAACAATTTATAAAAATGTCAAATTTAGATATCATCATGCTTTCCTTCAAGTCCTCTCCTTAGGGTTTTAGACTTTTTTCCCTTTTTCCTTTCTACTTTCTTTCTTTTCCTTTTACTTCTTTCTTTCTTTCTTTCGTGAAGCTATTAAGTTGGTTGGTTTGTTAGTTAAATAATAGAATTATATGTTCATAAAAATGTTGTGTTTATTAAGATTTTAGAGTTTTTTATTATTTAACTTAAATATATTTTCTTTATTAAATAAAAGTATAGAGAAAATTAAGTTAAAATGTATATCGCACATAAGCACAAATTTTTTACATTTTAAACATTTCAATAAATAAATAATTTTTAAGTGACACAAAAAAATTTAAAAGTTACAGGAAATTATTAGAGAAATAATAAATTGTATCTTAATTCAATTTGTTGTACTTATTTTATTTCATTATTTAATTATTTTGTAATGTGATTTCTCAATTCTCAAATCGAATTATTGGTTAGAGTAAAATCTATATACATTGAGGACGCCTAATAGTAATTCATTTCTTGTAAAAAAAATAAAATTAACATTAAAGAAAGCGTACGATTGTTGCCGTAATTGACAATATTATAAGATCAAAAAAGTTGTGATTATATATAAGTTTAGTTAATACAAGAATACACAGTTACAGAATAGTAAAATGTAATAATATAATTTTTTTTTTTTTTTCAAAATAATTTCATCAATTCTCAAAACTAAAAATGTAATAAAAGAAAAACTTTTTAAATATAATTTTAAAACTTTTACAAAACTTATAAAGTTATAAATTAATAGAAAGTTTTAAGTTTTGAAGAGAGATTATTTATATATTCAAGTATAAAGTTTTGTATATAATATTTTCTATATCTAAACAATATACAATAATTTAAACCTCAACCTATATATTCCTTACTTTATATTTTAATTGTCTTTTTTCACTTGTTAACTGAAAACATAAACATTAAAATCAATATCCGGCTTTAAAATATTTTAAACAAAGATATTAGGGTATTATGACTTATAAATAATGATTAATGTAAAATATTAATTAAGATTTATAATCGATTTGTCAAATACACATAACATAAGTTTTATAAAACAATCATAACTAAAATAATTTTTAAAATTGAATGTTTATTCTTTATAGAATTTTTTCTTTTAATTCAAAATTCTTTAAAATTTTTCTTAACAAAATATCAACAAATTTTAAATTTTGGGATAAAATTTTTTCAACAATTTTTATATTTTTATTTATTAATTATAATTCACTTTTAACTGTTCAGATTTAATTACAATTATTCAAATTGAAACTCAAAAATATTATGGTAAATACTTTAGTTTTGATGAGAATCATTCATTTGTATTATAAATTTAATATTCACATTTTGTACGAATAAGAAAATTACATTTATTGGATATCTACACTCATTTCATTACTAACCAGAAAATAATGCTAATGTGAATGTATATAAAAGGGATGCGTTACAATTTCTGCATTTTATCAAATTATAAAGAATATGGCCGTAAAATCACAAATAACCAGGATCATTGACATTCATACAAAATATAAAATATTTACATAATTTTCTATTAAAATCGCATGCGCCTACCCAAACATGGGGAAATCATAATTTGAATTCTAAACAAAGTTTTATTTATTTATAATAAAAAATCATAATTATTTTAGTTTTATTTTGATTAAAATTGAGATCGGTCATATTTAAATAATTCAATCAAAGATTTCAATATTTAGTTTAAAATATTAATTGTAAAAAATAATTAAATTATAAAGAAAATGGTTTTGATACTCTAACAACAAATTGTAACGAAGTCCGTTAATTTTTTAATTGTTTTAAATTAATAATACAACATTTTTTTAGCTATATCCTTCACAATTCAATATTTCAACTTGAAAATGGGATTGTTGTGAATATGAAATTCTGATTAAGACTTTTTCATAGCAACCTTACATGCATCTTACATTTTAATATTTTACTTCAGTTTTTACAAAATTTGGTATTACACGAATATTAATGAAAATTATAGTTATTGAGTCTTGAACGTAATTTAGAAAATTCATTTAAATATTCAATTTATTTAATATTGAGAATGAGTGACAAGTTCATACTAAAGTTCATGCACAAATAATTGAATGAGGAATTTTCATCTTTATCTTTTAGTTCTTCAATTTTAATCACATATGAGACTGAGAAATTGAGTTCAACATTCTAGTGATATTTTTTATTCAAAGAAAAAGTTTTTCCATAGCTCTGTTATAATTTGCCATAAGAAGAAAAAAATATCTAAATGAAAGCTGAAGCACAAAAATATTATGGCAGAATCAAACATTTCTATGTGATAAAGTTGGAATAAATTTTAAATTTAGTTTAATATTCATTCATGTATAAAACTCAAACATTTATAGTTTATTTCTTCGAATTCTTGTTAATGAAAGCTTAATATGTAATTTAGGTGGAAATATTTCAATTCAACATAATTTCTTAATATACAAATTACAATCTTTCGTATATGAATATTGTCATTGTTGACAAAAAATAAAGAACAAATTGATTATGTATATTGTTTTATATTATGTAGTGTTGAAATTTTATAACTAAACTTCAACACTTTAACCTTAGAAAACACGTAATTTAGATAATGAATTTATTATGATTATTTACATAAATATATATAGAGACACACTAAAATATGAATAAGTTTTGATTAAAGTTTTACTCACTCTGCATATACTCTTCAATAATCATGTTCATATGCCATGATGATGATGACATGATGTACAATTGACTTATTTATTGGTTTTGTGGTAAACGAATAAAAAAAAATAGTAAATTTGTATTTATAGGATTGACTGTGATTGATGAATTGTGTTGAATGATTTGTATTTATTATTATAAAATATAAGAAAAGTCGGTAGGAATATGTTATTATTATTCCTTTAGACTTTTTATAATAATCATGGTTTGACCTACTTATATACTAACTATTTAGAAAAGGGAAAAAAATTTAACAAAAATACAATAATGAAGGTGATACACGTAATATAGTCAAATGACATAATTAATTATTTTTTATGACACGTATGATTAAATAAAACGATTTATTGTTGTAAATAATGTCAAAGTAATGTTTAATATGACTTCGTGACAATATTTAAAGGAATTCTTATCTATTTAGTAATAAAATATTTAAATAACTTTTTCTATTTGAATTGTTCACTTTGAATATTTGACCCTATTAATTCGGTAACATTATTTTCTATTATCCTGTCTTTCAACAAAATATAAAAGACTCAAATTAGCAAATAAAAACGATTAACTTTCTTTTATTATCGTTGTATCAGGCATTGTAGGATTACATTGTTACTCAATAATTTTTTTTACTTATAAATATTTATAATTACAAATGCTAATCAGAACTTTTGAAGATTTTATACATGAAAGTATCAATCATTGGGTAAATTCAAAATATTATATTATTTAGTAAAAACAAAAAGAACTGCTTTTAACAGGAATCATATTTTGGTTGAAAAATTTAGAAGTCATATTTTTTTAAGATTCAAACGAACATATGTAAATAATTTTCTTTTGCTATAAAAACATAAGATTTAAATTAAACTCCATACACATCATCATCAACATCATCATCATCATCATCATCATCATACTCATCAACTTCTCTACAGTATATAAACATTTCAATAATAAATTATTCATATTTCTGTTTTGACATTATTTTCAACAAAAATTAAATATGATAGAAATGTAGGTGAGTTGTCACATCATACATTTATACCCATTGGCATAATTTCTTAAAAACTTTGTAAAAAAAAAAAATTTATCTTTTCATTGTAAAATATAAGATAAGAAGTAAAAGTAACACATATTTTTATATTTTACGTCTAAGAATTTTCATTTTAAAAATATAAAATGTTAGGCACTTTTTTTTAGAAAAAAAAAAATATTTAAAGTCTCATGGGATTTATCTCTTCACTTTATACATTGTCGTCGTCGAGAGACATTTTATTCATTAGGTGGGGTTACAATTTTTTATTTTAGTTTTTTTTTATGTTATTTTATATTTTTCAAAGAAAAAGAAAAAAATGAAAAAAGTTTGGGATTGTTGTGTCACTTGTTGGTTACTATAATAACAAAGAAATTGAATGAAAAATATTCAAAGTAAGAATACTTTCTGTTTTTAAATAAAATTAAATCTAACTGTAAACAAAGTTTTTATTTTCTTATGAATTTTTTATTAAATAATAATTTCATAATTATTGATAAATTAATTGTTAAAAAGTAAGCAGTTGTTTTTCTTCTTTTATTTATTAAATTAAAGTGAACTTGGACTTGGACTTCGGAATCTAACCCTATTATTTGTATGAACCTGTGTATTTTGTATAACGAACGCAGAATTTCTATGCAACATCCGCGTTATTCAAGGGACTATTGTATTATGCAATTAAAAAAAGAATATTTCTCTCAAGTATAGTGATGACATAAGAAGAATTGGTAGGTAGATTTGGTAAAGATTTCCAAAAACATATTGTAATTCTTTCTTCAAATATTTCAAAAAAATATTAAAACTATATTAAATATAAAAATGCTCAATTTTTCCAGTGAAAGAAAACTTAACATATGAGATGATCATAAATAAAAACTCTCTTATTATTCTAGTGTTTTGGTAACAAACCAAAAAACAAATATTTCTACTCTTTCAAAAAATATAAAAAACATACACAATCATACATGAATCTATGACGTCATTTATATTGTATATAATATATTTTCTCGCAACAAACATGTAACCTTGAAGAAGTCTCAGCTGTTTTTGTGTGGGATTATTACGCATTTCTCTATACATGAACTTTCAATGTGGATATAAAATAAAATCGCGATATTCAACACAAACAAAACAATAAAATAATCAAAAGTTATTTCTGGCTCTCTTTTATAATGCATAGAACATTAGTTTTATGATAGTATTAATAATAGGCTTGTTTTTTGGAATTTTTAATCCAGAAAATAAAAAATTTAACATTCTGATCAGCCTTAACAATTTCGATATAAAATTAATTAAAAATTGAAAATTAGTGGAATTAAAAATTTAAAAAATTGAGTAATGCTCTGGACTATTTTGATGAAAAGATACGTTATGTTCTTTTCCGTTCAGTGCTGTATTTGTATAGGGTTACAAAAAAACTCAGCCATTACTACCACACCAACGAAATAGCGATGCGATGTTTAGTACACTAATATAGATCTTACTCAACGCAAGAAAGAATTAACAATATTGTAAAATACCGAATGAGAGAAGAGAGGAAATACTAAGCAGACAGTAAAGTATAGATTGTTGAGAGAAGAGTACGTCAGGTCAGTACAGTCGTACTGTTGTTAAATTTTGTGTATTTCGCAATTTATTGAAATAATTGTTGTATAAATTCAAATTAGAAACAATTTTTATTTTCCAACGTTACTTATTCTTTTAATTATTGTACAAAAAACTTTATTTTCAAGTTAGTTTTTGTTTTAGTGAAGTATTGCGTAATAATTGTGAACTTTTAAGAGTTGTGCCTACTACACTTTTAATTGTTTATTTTCAATAATATGATAACTAAGTGCAAAAGTATTAGTGACATTAGTGAAGGCACACAGGCTTTATATAAAGATTAAAATTATTTTATGTGTTCAATTTGCATGGTTATGGAATCCATAATATGGATACACTGGCTCCGACTGTATGAACCATATTCATTGTATTTAATCTACATTGTTGATTGATAATTGCAATAAAAAATTTTAAATTGTCATTTTGTTATTATTAGTCATTTATTTGAATCTCTTTATTGTTATCTAGCCAGCAATATAAATAAACAGTGATTATTTTTATTAGTGTATATTAATTGCATTTATATTTATATTAATCTTTAAGTCAATCAACGAATTCACATTAGCCATGGATTCTGCAACAATTTATGATTTACCTATAGAGGTAAGTTTTCTTAATTCAACAATTAATTTTTCATCAAATTGGCTTATCGTGTTTCTTTGCAGATGATCATTGAAATATTCGCGTATTTAAATTTATCAGATCTTAAAGAAGCCAGCTTAGTGTGTAAAGACTGGTACGATGCACATCATCATCCAAAAACATTGGACCGAATGATTTTGGCATTGAACAATACTAATTATGAAGAGTACAAAACAATTATGACCAAACGACACTTCTATAATATTATGTTTCATAATGTAAATTTTCATGAAAACCCCGAAGATATAAAACTTTGGCAAGACTTAGGCCCTAACTTACAATATTTAATGTTTCGAGGTTGTACTTTCACAACAAGTCAACTAATCTCAATTCTACAAACGACGCACAAATTAAAAACATTAAAAATCGAAATATGCAATTTTGTAGAAACAATTAAAATTACTCCTGAATTTGAATCTGTCAAAGATTCGTTGAAAAATGTTACCAAATTAAAATTTGAGACATTGAACGAAAACAACGTTAAACTATTTGATATCCTTATGGGCATGATGCCGAATTTGAGAAGTTTAGAAACTGATAACTCCGACGACAGTAACAATGCTAAGTACATTTTTGATAATATAAAAAAAAGATCACAAACTCTAGAGGGAGTTGCAATGTATAGTGGTTCGTCTCCTGAGTTTGTTGAAAGGATATTAAATATTGAGAATTTACATCTGAAGGAATTAAATGTTAGTGCTGATCTGACTCCGTCATTATTCAAGAGCCTTATTGCAAAACAAAAATCTATAACTGATTATTTTAGTATAATTTCATTAAACGATGATGAATTAATAACAATTTGCAATAATTTAGTGAATATTGAACTTTTTTATATGAAATCGTGTCACTTATATACAGATAAGGGTATCCAGAATTTGTGGAAACTCAAAAATTTAAGAGTAAGTTTTTAAATCAATTTTAATTAACAATTTAAAACAAATTTCAAATTTCTGGTTATCCCTACTTCAGTTTCTACAAATGAATGGATGTCACTCAATAACTCCAAAAGGTCTAATAGATGGATTAAAAGAGACAAATAATAATCTTAGATCGCTGACATTGCGTTATGGTTATAATTGTGAAAATATGCTTATGCATATTTCAAACAAATTTCATAATCTGAGAGAACTTGATATGATATATGAATTTGGCATAACGGATAAGGAAATGCAGAGTATTTGGAAGAATCTTCGATGGCTTAGATCATTTCATTTTACCTGTTCAGACAATACGGTGAGCGAGTTTAAACATAAAAGTCCATCATTAAAAGTTTACCCCTTTTTTTTAATACAGTTAACAGACTTTGCTTTTACTGGTATGCCAACTGAAAATGATGAAGCAAATGAGGAATCTTCAATTGGATGCGTTAAAGGTTTAAAAAATTTGGATTTCCATGTTAAATGTGATATCACTGTGAAAACATTAAATGAAATTGCTAAACTTAACGAATTAATAAGTTTTACAATGAATTTTAAATTTGAGGTTTTTTAACTTTTTACCTTCTACTTTTATCATGTTTAAATTTTTGTTATTTCTTTTAGGTTGGAATAGACGACTTAAAAATTTTAAGTAATTGCAAATCAATGGAGAATATACTAATAAGAGTACCGAACGAAGAAACTATAGAAAATCAAGAAGTTCTGAAGAAGATGTTTCCACGAATTAAAAATTTTAGAATTAGAAAAGGCGGTGGCGAGGAATATCATGAATGTTATTATGATAATAATAGTGAGGGATATGAGGATAGTTATGATTCAGATGTCATTTCTGATAATGATTTAGAGGAGTAAGTTGTTTATGTTTAATTGTAAAATATATAATTTATTGAAATTGTAATTTAAAGATTTCATATATAAAATAAATATATTGCATTCACACATTTATCGAGAAATTATTTTTTCATACAATTGGTTATGTGCATTGTTAGTTGTTGCAAATGAAATAGATTTATGATTACATGCAATTATAAACAATTTACTTGTATTTTTTTAAATGGCAATACTGAGAAAAATACACAATTATTGTTGTTTTACAGAATAAAATTTAATTGGTTTTTCCAATTTTATTTTTAAAAGTTTAGAAAGTTCTAAATTTTATAAACAATAAAACGTTTGCAAATAAAACATTGTGCAATAAATCTGTGCTTTCGGATGCATTTTATAACGTCACATTATCCATGAGTGTGAGAGCATGCTACATGTTTGGTTATGTTTGTTTTGTTGCGATTATTAACATTTCTCTTCATACACGCATTCAAAACAAAATCTTCAATGCACACAAAACTTTTACTTTTATGAAAGTATTATTAATGGCATAAGAACAATAAAAGTCTTCTCTCGCTCTCTGGGTTATTATAAAGAGTCGAATGCTATTGAATTTATGTAGTGATTTAAACGCATACACGCATGTAATAATTGATACAAATCTTGGAAAAATTTAAAAACATTAAAATAGAGGACAATCTACAGTCGTATTTTCAAGGAATTTCGCAATAGATGTATGTATGCACTATGCAGTTATTTGTATTAATTTTTAATTTGCAAAATTTAAATATTCTTTATTATTTTACATAAAACTTTAATATCAAGTTAGAAGTTGTATTTCGAAATAATTGTGATCTTTTATGAAGTGTAACTACTCATGTGAAATTACTATTTTTGATAAATGATTTTGAATAATTTTATCTTTATACTATCAAAAATTTAAATTTGAACTTTTTGTACTTGTTCGTCTGAAAATGGCTACCGAAATAAAAATGAATCATTTCTAAAAATAATTATATTTAAGCACAATCATATTTATGGCAAGTCGTTCATATTCTATTCCATTTTTGTTAACGAGTTTAAAAAATTGTCATCCATTTTGTATTTTTATCCTTAATAAATATTTAAGTCAAAACTTTATTTTCAAGTTAGTTTTAGTTTTTTATTGCTTAATAATTGTGAACTTTTAAGAGGTATGCCTACTACACTTTTAATTATTTTTTTTCAATAATATGAATAATTAAGTGCAAAAGTATTAGTGACATTTGTGAAGGCACACAGACTCTATATAAAGATTAAAATTATATTATGTGTTCAATTTGCATGGTTATGGATACACTGGATACGACTGTATGAACCATATTCATTGTATTTAATCTATTTTGATGATTGATAACTGCAATAAAAAAATTTAATTTTTCATTTTGTTATTATTAGTCATTTATTTGAATCTCTTTATTGTTACCTAGACAGCAATATAACTAAACAGTGATTATTTTTATTAGTGTATATTAATTGCATTTATATTTATATTAATCTTTAAGTCAATCAACGAATTCACATTAGCCATGGATTCTGCAACAATTCATGATTTACCAATAGAGGCAAGTTTTCTTAATTCAACAATTAATTTTTCATCAAATTTGCTTATCGTGTTTCTTTACAGATGATCATTGAGATATTCGCGTATTTAAATTTATCAGATCTTAAAGAAGCTAGCTTAGTGTGTAAAGACTGGTACGATGCACATCATCATCCAAAAACATTGGACCGAATGATTTTGGCATTGAACAATACTAATTATGAAGAGTACAAAACAATTATGACCAAACGACACTTCTATAATATTATGTTTCATAATGTAAATTTTCATGAAAACCCCGAAGATATAAAACTTTGGCAAGACTTAGGCCCCAACTTACAATATTTAATGTTTCGGTGTTGTACTTTCACAACAAGTCAACTAATCTCAATTCTACAAACGACCCAAAAATTAAAAACATTAAAAATCGAAATATGCAATTTTGTAGAACCAATAAAAATTACTCCTGAATTTGAATCTGTCAAAGATTCGTTGAAAAATGTTACAAAATTAAAATTTGAGACATTGAACGAAAACAATGTTAAACTATTTGATATCCTTATGGGCATGATGCCGAATTTGAAAAGTTTAGAAACTGATAACTCTTCTAACAGAAACAATGCTAAGTACATTTTTGATAATATAAAAAAAAGATCGCAAACTCTTCAGGGACTTGCAATGTATAGTGGTTCGCCTTCTGAGTTTGTTGAAAGGATATTAAATATTGAGAATTTACATCTGAAGGAATTAAATGTTAGTGCTGACCTGACTGCATCATTACTCAAGAGCCTTATTACAAAACAAAAATCTATAACTGATTATTTTAGTATAATTTCATTAAACGATGATGAATTAATAACAATTTGTAATAATTTACTGAATATTGAACTTTTTTATATGAAATCGTGTCACTTATATACAGATAAGGGTATCCAGGATTTGTGGAAACTCAAAAATTTAAGAGTAAGTTTTTCAATAAATTCAAATTTAGAATTTAAAAAAAATGTATAATTCTTGGATATTCCTACTTCAGTTTCTTCAAATGAATGGATCTCGTTCGATAACTGCAAAAGGTCTAATAGACGGATTAAAGGAGACAAATAATAACCTGAGATCGTTGACATTGCGTTTAAATGGAAGTGGTGAAAATCTACTTTCGCATATTTCAAACAAATTTCATAATCTGCGAGAACTTGAAATAAATTGTGGATCAGGCATTACGGATGGGGAGGTTAATAGTATTTGGAAGAATCTTCGATGGCTTAGATCATTTCATTTTTCTTGTTCAGACAATACGGTGAGCAAGTTTAAACATAAAAGTCCACCATTAAAAATTTACTTTTTATTTTTTAAAACAGTTAACTGACTTTGCTTTTACTGGTATGCCAACTAAAACTGATGAAGCAAATGAGGAATCTACAATTGGATACGTTAAGGGTTTAAAACATTTGACTTGCCATGTTAAATGTGATATCACTGTCAATACCTTAAATGAAATTGCTACACTTAAAGAATTAACAAGTTTAACAATAAATTTTCAATCACAGGTTTTTGTTGTGAATGCTTGCGATGTTTTCTAAATATTATTTTTATTCTATTTTAGATGAAAATGGAAGACTTCAAAATTTTAAGACACTGTAGGTCAATTGAGAAAATAAGTTTTAGAGTTCAAAATCATGAACTTATAAAAAACGATGAACTTCTAAAGAATCTTTTTCCAAGAGTTAAAAATTTTCAAATTTTTACTAGCCTTTATTAGATTCTGCACTATAATTTTGATGTGATCGCAATTTGATGACGCAAATAATCCAGAAGTGTTTAAACTTGAAAATATATAATTTACTAACAGTGTAAAATAAAGAACAAAAATATAATTCAACCCTTTTGTTAACTTCAATGTTTTATATTTTGCTGTCTGCTCTGTCGTGAATTAATACAATTTTTGGTGTGTTGATATTATTTACTCCCATGCAAGGCTTCAGAATCTCGAGTTTTGGATATCAAAATTCAACCTTCACCAAAGTTGCTGTTGTTTGTTCACTCTTTGAAACATTTGAAAATTGGTTAATGTCGTCGAGTAACGGATTATAGGTACTGAACTTAAAAACACGCAATTCTGAAACGAGATTAGAGATGATGACGTTATTGGAAAATTTGCATACACAGTATTCTAAATATAGCAAGAAAGCTTGCATCGACTTAGTAATTTCGAGAGTCTGTTCGTAAATGTCACCTAGGTGACTTTTTGGTAACTTTTTTCACCGTAAAGTAGCCGGAATCGTTCGTAAATACAAAATGGTGAAAAAGTCACCATTACTTTGAGCGTTCGTTTAAGTACCAAATTATATTTTTTTTCACCGAATATCACCGTACTTTTTAGTTAGGTGACATTTATGAACAGACCCCGATTATAATTTAAAAATAAAAAAATATATAGTTAATCATTCTTTTTGCCAAGCCATGACATCATATTTGTGCGTATTAAACATAAAGTCGTTTCTGCTGTTAGTGTGTACGTATTTCAGTTTTATAGCGCAACTGTGAATGTATTTCATTTCAGTATAAAATCCCAAAGTTAAATACTAACAAAACTTTAGTTTTATGATAGTATTAATAATAGGCGTGTTCTTTTGGAGTTTTAATCAAGGAATTAAAAATATTAACATTGAGTATTATCAAGCTTAATAATTACGATATAAAATTAGTTAAAAATTACATTACCTTACAATTACATATTAAAAGATTGAGTAATGCTCTGGACTATTTTGATGAAAAGATACGTTATGTTCTTTGCCGTTCAGTACTGTATAGGTTACAAAAAAACTCAGCAATTACTACCAACCAAATAGCGAAGCAATGTTTAATACACTAATATAGATCTTACTCACTCGCAAGAAAGAATTGACATATGTGAAATACCGAATGAGAGAAGAGAGGAAATACTAAGCAGACAGTAAAGTATAGATTGTTGAGAGTAGAGTACGTCAGGTCAGTACAGTCGTACTGTTGTTTAATTTCGTGTATTTCGCAATTTATTGAAATAATTGTTGTATAAATTCAAATTAGAAACAATTTTTATTTTCCAACGTTACTTACTCTTTTAATTATTGTACAAAAAACTTTATTTTCAAGTTAGTTTTTGTTTTAGTGAAGTATTGCGTAATAATTGTGAACTTTTAAGAGTTGTGCCTACTACACTTTTAATTGTTTATTTTCAATAATATGAATAACTAAGTGCAAAAGTATTAGTGACATTTGTGAAGGCACACAGACTCTATATAAAGATTACAATTATATTATGTGTTCAATTTGCATGGTTATGGATACACTGGATACGACTGTATGAACCATATTCATTGTATTTAATCTATTTTGATGATTGATAACTGCAATAAAAAAATTTAATTTTTCATTTTGTTATTATTAGTCATTTATTTGAATCTCTTTATTGTTACCTAGACAGCAATATAAATAAACAGTGATTATTTTTATTAGTGTATATTAATTGCATTTATATTTATATTAATCTTTAAGTCAATCAACGAATTCACATTAGCCATGGATTCTGCAACAATTTATGATTTACCAATAGAGGTAAGTTTTCTTAATTCAACATTTAATTTTTTATAAAATTAGTTTATCGTGTTTCTTTACAGATGATCATTGAGATATTCGCATATTTAAATTTATCAGATCTTAAAGAAGCCAGCTTAGTGTGTAAAGACTGGTACGATGCACATCATCATCCAAAAACATTGGACCGAATGATTTTGGCATTGAACTATACTAATTATGAAGAGTACAAAACAATTATGACAGAACGACACTTCTATAATATTATGTTTCATAATGTAAATTTTCATAAAAACCCCGAGGATATAAAACTTTGGCAAGACTTAGGCCCCAACTTACAATATTTAATGTTTCGAAGTTGTACTTTCACAACAAGTCAACTAATCTCAATTCTACAAACGACGCAAAAATTAAAAACATTAAAAATCGAAATATGTAATTTTGTAGAACCAATAAAAATTACTCCTGAATTTGAATCTGTCAAAGATTCGTTGAAAAATGTTACAAAATTAAAATTTGAGA
The DNA here is from genome assembly GCA_963082725.1 of Pedicia rivosa. Lineage (NCBI taxonomy): Eukaryota > Metazoa > Arthropoda > Insecta > Diptera > Pediciidae > Pedicia > Pedicia rivosa. Next base: position 29,713,141 of record OY720154.1, read on the forward strand.
CATTGAACGAAAACAATGTTAAACTATTTGATATCCTTATGGGCATGATGCCGAATTTAAAAAGTTTAGAAACTGATAACTCTTCTAACAGAAACAATGCTAAGTACATTTTTGATAATATAAAAAAAAGATCGCAAACTCTTCAGGGACTTGCAATGTATAGTGGTTCGCCTTCTGAGTTTGTTGAAAGGATAATAAATATTGAGAATTTACATCTAAAGGAATTAAATGTTACTGCAAATTTGACTCCATCATTACTCAAGAGCCTTATTATAAAACAAAAATCTATAACTGATTATTTTAGTATAATGTCATTAAACGATGATGAATTAATTACAATTTGTAATAATTTAGTGAATATTAAACTTTTTTATATGAAAACGTGTCACTTATATACAGATAAAGGTATCCAGGATTTGTGGAAACTCAAAAATTTAAGAGTAAGTTTTTAAATCAATTTTAATTAAATATTTAAAACCAATTTCAAACTTCTGGTTATCCCTACATCAGTTTCTACAAATGAATGGATGTTATTCGTTAACTGCAAAAGGTCTAATAAACGGATTAAAGGAGACAAATAATAACCTTAGATCGTTGACATTGCGTCTAAGTGAAAGTGGTGAAAATCTACTTTCGCATATTTCAAACAAATTTCATAATCTGCGAGAACTTGAAATAAAATGTGGATCAGGCATTACGGATGCCGAAATGCAGGGTATTTGGAAAAATCTTCGTTGGCTTAGATCATTTAGTTTTTCTGGTTCAGAAATTACAGTGAGTTTAAATATAAAAGTCAACTATTGAAAATCCACTCGTACTTATTTATTTTTTAATACAGTTAACAGACTTTGCTTTTACTGGTATGCCAACTGAAAATGATGAAGCAAATGAGGAATCTTCAATTAGATGTGTTAAAGGTTTAAAACATTTAGATTTTGATGTTGATTGTGATATCACTGAGAAAACATTAAATGAAATTGCTAAACTTAACGAATTAATAAGTTTTACAATGAATTTTAAATTTGAGGTTTTTTAACTTTTTACCTTCTTTCTTTTATCAGTTTTGAGTTTTTGTTATTTCTTTTAGGTTGCAATAGACAACTTAAAAATTTTAAGTAATTGCAAATCAATGGAGAATATAATTATAAGAGAACCGATCGAAGAAACTAGTGAAAATCAAGAAGCTCTGAAGAAGATGTTTCCACGAATTAAAAATTGTAAATTTATAAAATTTAGATCCGATGATTATGAAGATGAATGTTATTATGATGATGATTATGATGAGAACGACAGTTCTGATAATGACTTTTTTATGTAAAATGTATAATATACTGAAATTGTAAATCAAAGAATCATATTTTTAATCATAAAATTGTACCATTAGAAGTACATATTTACTTCCAATTTATTAAATTAAAATCCTGAGAAAAATAGAACCGTTTATTTCTTGTGATTTACCTTTCGTTTAATTATTGTGTTTTTTACAAAGAATTTTAATTGATTTTTCCAACTTTCTATTAAAAATATTATTTTATGTATTATTTATATGTAAACAAAACATTTTCCATCCTTGTGCAATAAAATTGTGTTTGCGGATGCATTTTATAACGTCACATTATCCATGCGCATGCTCACATGTAGAAATATGTATGTTTGTTTTGTTGATATTGTTCATATTTCTCGTCATAGGGCACACACATTTAAGGTAAATCCCAAACAAATTGTTCAACACTATCAAAACGTTACTTTTATGAATGTATTAATCATAAATAATGCTCTCGCTGTCTGTTATTTTTATTATAACGAATAAAATATTGATTTTAGTACACTAATTTAAACCATACACCTACACAATACAAGTACGAATTGCCAATTGCAATTTTTTTTTAAAACTGTACAGTAGATAGAGTCCTATTTTTGATGTTATTATATTATCCACTTGTGTATTGAAACATTAAGTATTAATAGCGATGTTTATTGCCAAATTAAAAGTATAATTTATTAATTAATTGGAATGATAATTGTTTATTTCATTCTTGTTATATATTGTAATTGTTTGTGATTCGTTTTTCTTTATTAAAGTGTACAATTTTGATAACAGAAAATCGTCCATTCTTGTTTTGACTGAGTATAAACATAAATGATTTATATTAATAATTTATTTTGTGAAACTAAATAAATAACACAAAAATTGATGTTAAAATTTATTTTACAGATTTTTATATAAAACTTTATTGTGAAGTAATTAAAAATAATTATAAAGTTTTAAATAAGGGTTAATTAATCTTTCGATATTGTAAAATTTTTATTTAATTTGTATTAAAGATTTGAAATTCGATAACTCACATATATTAATAATATCTACTCTTATAGAATCCAATACAATACAAAGAAATATTATTTGTCATGGATTTTGTAACAATTAATGATCTTCCTTCAGAGGTATTTTTTAATAATTAACAAATGATTTTTTATATAAAGTATGCTTAATTTCTTTACAGATCATTTTTGAGATATTTTCTTATTTAACTTTGTCTGATCTTCTGGAAGCCAGCTTAGTTTGCAAGAACTGGTACGATGAACATCTTCAATCTAAAACACTAGAACGCATGATTTTGACATTGAACGATACGAATTTTGAAAAGTACAAACCTATATTGGCAAAACGACGCTTCTATAATATAATGTTTCATTATGTAAATTTCAATGAACACCAGGATGATTTAAAACTTTGGCAAGAGATTGGAGAGAATATACAATATTTGATGTTCACAGGTTGCGTTTTTACACCGAGCCAACTATTCTCAATTCTACAAACCACGAAAAATTTATTAACTTTGAAAATTGAAATATGGAACTTCATAGAGCCAATAGAAACTACTGCAGAATTTAATCTTGCCAAAGATATGTTGAAAAGTGTTACCACATTTAAATTTGTAACATTGAACGGTAACAATATTAAATTATTTGATATTTTAATTGATATGATGCCGAATTTGAAAAACTTCGAAACGGATAACTCTCGCAGTAATTGTGCACCAATTTTCAAAACTGTATTGAAAAGAGCAAAAACACTTCAGAGTCTTATTATTTTTGGTAGTTCGCCTCCCAGATTTATTGCAGAATTAACAAAAGTTAAAAATTTACAACTAAAAACACTTAATGTTAGAACATTATTGACTCCATTTTTTCTAAAAGCTCTTATTACTAAACAAAAGTCAATTACTGATTACTATGTTATAAATCCATCAGAAGATGATGAATTTCAAGTAATTTGTAATAAGTTGGTTAATATTGAACATTTGTACATAAAACTCGGTTTTGTATTTACTGATGATGGAATCAAGAATTTGTGCAAACTCAAAAACTTAAGAGTAAGTTATGTTTTCGTTTTTAAATAAATTCAAAACATTTACAATAAAGGATAATTATTAATAATAGTTTTTTTTTCATTATAGTTCTTTCAAATCAATAATATATGTGATTCGATAACTACAAACGGTTTAATAGAAGCATTAAAGGGTGTAAATGTTAATCTTAGATTTCTAACATTACGTTTAAATATAAGTGGTGAACATCTTCTTAAGAATATTGCAAATAGATTCCACGAGTTAAGAGAACTGGCAATTGTATGTGAATCAGACATAACAGATGCAGATATTCAAATTGTTTGGAAGAATCTTCACTGGCTTAGATCAGTTTATTTTGCATGTGATGGCGCGACGGTGATATTGCCTGAGTTTAAACATAACAAAAGGTCCTTTAAAAATTCACCATTTTTTTTAAACAGTTAACTGACGTTGCTTTTACTGGCATTTCAACTGAAAATGATGATTTGGGATCGTCAATTGGATGCGTTAAAGGCTTAAAACACTTTAATTGTTTGATTAAATGTGATATCACTGTCAAAGCGTTGACTGAAATCGCTAAACTTAACGAAATAACAAGTTTAAACATTAATATTATATCCAAGGTTATAATTTTTAATGATTTATGAATCTCTATGTCTTATTTTTTTCTGTTTTAGGTTGATATAGAAGACTTAAAAATTTTAAGTAACTGTAAGTCAATGGAGAAATTAAGTGTTGGAGTTCTGCATGAAAAACTTATAAAAAATCCAGAAGAGTTGAGAAAGCTGTTTCCACGAATTAAAAGTTTTAAAATTAAAACATCCGAAACCGGGAAGTATCTTGAACCCTATGATGATGATTTGGCTGCTGAATATAATGAAGAGGATTTTGATATGTATTTCAATTCTGAAAACTCAGAAGAAGACGATGGTTAATAAATAATAAATTAAAAATCAAAATTTTTTATAAATGCATAAAATAAAGGACTAAAATATAACACAATTTATTAATGTTTTTTGTTCTCTCTGTCTTAAGTTATTATGAAAAGCAAACATAAATTCCAGTGCTCACAATATCTACCGCAAATAAAAAAAAAATAAAAAAAAGAACCAATTCTAAAATAAGCAATATTTGAAGTTTAAATCAAAAAAATATTTGTTTGATTTGTTATTGGCATTTTCAATTTCAAAATAATTTAATTTCTTATCTTTAATTAGTTATTTAATCATGCGTATAGTACTCTATAATATCAAATTTAAATCTATTCCGTTGCTGAAGTTTGTATAGTCATATATGAAAGATGCAACATGAAAATGATTTTCAGATTGGATCTTTTAACAATGGTTTTATAATTATATTATAAATGACATTATTTATGTGAAAATACAATATATATACATATACTATATATATATATATAGCCAGGCAGTTGTAATTATATTATTTAAAATTGGATTGATGTTGATGATACTTTGTACTTTACGTTTCGTTTCGTACCAACATTTTCCACTTCGTATTTTGCCATTCTATTTAATTTATATAAAATCCGAATACATTCATATTAACTAAAGGCATTTAATATAAATAGAAATTTTTTAGCCGAGTGTCAGCTGTTTTTGTTTATTATGAATCTTATCTACAATACAACTACATGCTCTTACTCTTTATAATACGAATATAACGCGAATAAATGAGTGTAGATGTATATGTGCGTATTCAACAAAATATTGATAATTCTCTGGCTCTCTCGCGATGACTAAGAAATATATTTTTTATTGTGAAATAGTTTTATATAAAAATAGAGACAATTGTTTGTAAGCCGACGCACAGTGAATTTCGGAACAATATTAGAATATTGTTTTCTTTTAACATTGAACTTCAAAGGGAGTTTTATTTTCGCAGCCATAAGTGTACCGACATAAAACTTGTGATATTACATAAGAATTTTATGAATTGTTATTTGTTGTGAATTGTTTTCATTATAGAAATATATTCGAACTAACATTGTGTAGAGTTATTGTGGTATGTGGTTGTTTAACAATCGTGTTCTCAGTGATACAAAAAAAACAAATTCTCTCATTCGTTTCAATTCTCTTAGTATTAAATTTTTTACAACAATTCAAAAAACTTCGAATTTAAATAACATTAACAACAACTAAATATATATAAAAAATTTTCAGTAACAGACATTTATCATGGATTTCACAACAATTAATGATTTACCAACTGAGGTAATTAATTTAAAAACAAAAATTTTATTTTAATTTAAAATATCATTAATTGCAGATGATTATAGAGATATTTTCGTATTTGAATGTATCTGATCTTAAAAATGCAAGTTTAGTAAGCAAAGATTGGTATGATGCGCATCATCACCCTAAAACACTAAATCGAATGATTTTGGCCTTGAATCGTTCGAATTTTGCAGAATACAAAAGTGTTACGTCAAAAAGACAATTCCATAACTTAATGTTTCATAATGTTAATTTCTATGAAAAACACACCGATATGAAATTTTGGGAGGAGTTAGGTCCATATTTACAATATCTTATGTTCAGAAATTGTACTTTTACTATCAACCAATTAATTTCTATTTTAAAAACTACACAGAAGTTGGATTTTTTGAAAATTGAAGTATGCAACTTTGTGCACCCATTTGAAGATGATTCAAAGTTTGATTCTGTTAAGAATAATTTAAAAAATGTCACACAACTTAAATTTGAAATATTGACTGAAGATAATTATAACTTATTTAATACACTGATAGAAATGATGCCCAATTTGAATAATTTGGAAACAGATAATACATACAGTTGTGTAAATGACACAATTTATAATAATTTAAAAAAAAGAGCATCAACATTAGAAGGCCTTTATATATACCACGGATCACCTTCAGAATTTATGGAAAATATTACCCGTATTGAGAATCTAAAATTAAAAAGATTTAACTTTAATGCACCAATGTCGCCAACGTTGTTAAAGAATATTATTAATCATCAACGATCAATTACCGAACTTTCTCTTATTTCTTCTGGTGACGATGAAAGTTTAATAACTATTTGCAATAACTTATTAAATCTTGAATATCTTTACATCAAATTCGCGTCTGCATACAATAATGAAGGTGTCAAAGATTTGTGGAAACTCAGAAAACTAAAAGTAAGACATTTTGTAATAAATATTCATTTAAAAAATTTGTAAGGCAATGTTAGTTTAGTTTAAATTATTTTACTAATGAGTTTTACGTATGGAATGTATTTCTTTATACATGAACAAGTTACAATAACTTACAATAATCATTAATAACATTTTTTTTCCATCTCAGTTTCTCCAAATTAATGGCTGCCAAAATGTTACCGCCAAAGGTTTTATAGAAGGTTTAAAGGAACGCAATGATAATCTTCACTCGTTAACACTACGATTCTATGTTAATTGTGAAAATATTTTTTCACACATCTCAAAAAACTTTGTAAACCTCAGAGAATTAGAAATCCGATGTGCATCTGGTATTGAAGATACAGAAATTCAAAGTGTTTGGAATCTTCGTTGGCTAAGGACTTTTCATATTGCTTGTGATTCTGGCATGGTATGTTTATATTTTTATTAATGAATTCTAACCTTTAATTACTTCATATTATTCTAAAAATTCATCTTTACTTCTTTTTGAATATAGTTAAGCGATTTTGCTTTTACTGGAATTTCGAGTGAAGATGAAAAGGAAGGATTAATCGGATATTCAATTGCGCGTGTTGAAGGATTGAAGAATTTAACCTCATCCATCAAAAATAATATCACAACTAAAACCCTCAATGAAATTGCAAAACTAAAGGAATTGAAAAGTTTGGAGTTACGTTGTGGTTTAAAGGTAAATGGTCTAAATTATATTCTTTAAATAATTCGATTTTTTTTTCATTTATTAATTGGATTACTATTTATTTCTTTAAGTTTGAAATGGATGAATTCAAAGTTTTAAGCAGTTGTAAGTCAATTGAAGATTTTAGCATAATACTTCCAGAAGATCAAAATTGCTCCGGCAAAGAAGATGTTTTAAACTATTTTCCACGAATTAAGATAATGAGCATTAGTGCAGAAAATACTTATCCCGATTGTTGCTCTTATTCTGAGTGTGATTCATATTCTGAGTCTGATGGGGATTAAATCAAACATTATTAAACTGAAATATGTTTAGAGTTTAATTCGAAAGTTAATGGATTTTAATTGAGAAATAATTTGTTAAAAATTGAAATTTAAATTTAATCATTTCAAATGCAACAGACCTTGAAAATATTCATCAATGTTCAACATGCACTTTTCATTGTTAAATTCGTATAGAACTAACACAATATTAATATTCACAAAATATATATATTTAAAACAATTACGTAACTGGTAAGTTTTTTTTCTTGCAAATAAAAGTTATTTTACACTTCTTTATATTATTAATTAAATTATAAAGAAATCACTTTTAGTGTATTGTTGTAAGTGTTTTTTAATAAAAACAATTTATTTTGTTTATAATATTTTATTATTTTTATTTTCTAAGACTTTAGTGTGTTGTGTAAATTCTGTCTTATTTTTTTATTTGAATTAAATATTTGTTCATACATTGTCTTTTTCCACTATCACAATCAATTTCTACACATGCGCTTTGCCTAAAAGGTTTATTTGTTTTATTAATAAATTTTGTATAAACCTCAGCAGAACGGAGTACCAACTTAATAAATAGAGTGAAGCATTAATGGATGTGATTGTTAATCTTTAGATCGCTAACATTATATTTGTAAGTGGTGAATATCTTAAGAATATTTCAAATAGATTCCACGAGTTAAGAAAACTTGTAATTGTATCTGTATGTGAATCAGACATTAAAGATGAGGATATTCAAATTGTATGGAAGAATATTCCATGGCTTAGATCAGTTTATCTTGCATGTGATGCCGCTACTGTAAGTGATATTGTTTGAGATGTTAAGTTTTCATGAAAAAGTGTAAATTTATTAATGCAATTTTGAGTCGATGAATATGCAATTACATAAAAAATAATTTTTTAAATTGTGTTTTTTTAATTTTAAAGAAGAATTGATATTGAATATAATTTAATTATTATAGATAAAATAAATAATCAAAAATATTAATTCGTCGTTTGAATTTAAAAAAACTTTTGTTTCCTAAGTATTTTCATAATCTCAGCCATCTTTTTAATTTTCTTGTTTTTCCATCTTGTTTAAAAATTTTTATAATCTAAAAATTCATTCCATAAAAGCCGACATGGTTTGAGACTCACATCACTATATATTAAAAAACGTCCAAAAATTTAACGTTAACTGACTTTGCTCAACTGAAATTTATGAATCACATACCGGATCGTCAATTGGATTTATATCTATAATAAATGACTTTATTTATGTGAAAATAGGTACATACATTTTTTACAAAATCTGTAAAACACAACATAAAATAAAGATACTTACCAAGTAGCAAAACATGGCAACATGACTGTACTTGGCGGGGAGATATCGAGCTCAAATCTTAATCGAGGCGGGATGAAATTTTTCATTCGGCTAATTATTATATACTAAACACATTGTGGAAAGTAAAAATGACAACTATGACTATGAGGCAATGATCTACGGCGGTTGTGCAGAAATTAGTTTTATCCATATGATATTCTTCTAATAAAAAAATATATTTTTTATTGTGAAGTAGTTCTATATAAAAAAAGGGACAGTTGTTTGTATTTTAAGCCGACTCACACCAAAATATACAAATATGATTAATTACTAAAAACTAAACAACTACTGCCTCTTACTATAACCACAAACTAAAATAACATACATTAATTCAGTTGCAATTTTTTTAAATTGATTCGTAAAATGAAAGTAAATTTAAAATTCACATCAATCGCATTTACAATAGAATGTTTATTTTTCTTATTGCAATATTTATATAAAATAAATAAAAATAAAGACCTACTTATTTCCAAATACTAAATCGATCAGAAACATAAAATTTAATTTTCTTTAATACATCAAAAAACCTTAAATAAAAAAAAATAGTCAAAATTAAAAAAAATTATTAATTCAACCCACAAATAATTACAGAAAAATACTATATCAAAGAAATAATATGTACATAAGCCTAAAATTCATCCAAAATTCAAAAACCTATAAAACCTTTAATAATTTACACATCAAAATATATAAAATAGAAAAAATAAGAAAAACTTTAAAATCAATTTGAGAACACACAATTAAAAAAAAAACACAATCAAAAAATGAATACATAGTTGCTTTCGTAGAAACATCGGCATAGAGCAACGTATTCTGTTACGTTAAATAGGGAGTGGGGATAAAGTTAGTTCATATTTCTCTCATAATTTTATCGCCACCTCCGGGACCATGTTTTTGAAGCGCCCCTCCGATTTTGATTTTCACGTATCATACACTACGTAATTTCTCTAATATATTTTTCTTATAACCAAAATCACTTGCGCTTTGTACCGTTTCATGTTCCTGCTCAATTTTTTCCTGTGCGTAGATTACGATAAATATACGAGTGCGAGCCTCTACTCATATGGTGCCAGTTAATATCACCCAATTTTTTAAAACCCAACGTAACTATCACCCAAAGATAATATCACCCAAGGAGAATAACACCCAAGGAGAATAAAACCCCACGTAACTATCACCCAAGGATAATATCACCCAATTGTAAAATAACACCTAAGGAGAATAAAACCCAACGTAACTATCACCCAAGGATAATATCACCCAATGAAACTATCACCCAAGGATAATATCACCCAAAATAAAAATAACGGGATTTGGTATAATATCACCCAAGGATAATATCACCCAAAGGTAATATCACCCAAGGATAATATCACCCAAAATAAAAAAAACGGGATTTGGTATAATATCACCCAAGGATAATATCACCCAAAGTATAAATAACAGTGTAAGGTATAATATCACCCAAAGATAATATCATCTAATGCAAAATTTGAAAGGTACATTTTTTTTCATGCATTTCAAAATCAGATCACACTGCGAAAATTCCTTTGCTAATAATTTTTTAATTATTTTATATTTTATTGTTATTTTTAATTTGTCGTAAATATTTGTGTTTATAATTTTTGTTGAAGAGAAATTGAATACAAGTACTAACGGATAGGAGCCGATTTACAAGTTTTTTGTCCAAAATATTAAAAAACAAAGAAAATGTTATTTTAATACCAGTGTGTTTGAAAAAAGGGATGGATATGCTGTGTGTTAATTGAAAAAAGCGAAATGTAGGTATTTAATTTTTTTTATTTTAGTTATTTAAGATCTAAATACTTTAAGAATTTTTTCAATTTTTCTTCAACAAAAATTATAAACACAAATATTTACGACAAAATTAAAATAACAATAAAATATAAAATAATTAAAAAATTATTAGCAAAGGAATTTTCGCAGTGTGATCTGATTTTGAAATGCATGAAAAAAAAATGTACCTTTCAAATTTTGCATTAGATGATATTATCTTTGGGTGATATTATACCTTACACTGTTATTTATACTTTGGGTGATATTATCCTTGGGTGATATTATACCAAATCCCGTTTTTTTTATTTTGGGTGATATTATCCTTGGGTGATATTACCTTTGGGTGATATTATCCTTGGGTGATATTATACCAAATCCCGTTATTTTTATTTTGGGTGATATTATCCTTGGGTGATAGTTTCATTGGGTGATATTATCCTTGGGTGATAGTTTCATTGGGTGATATTATCCGTGGGTGATAGTTACGTTGGGTTTTATTCTCCTTAGGTGTTATTTTACAATTGGGTGATATTATTTTTGGGTGATAGTTACGTTGGGTTTTAAAAAATTGGGTGATATTAACTGGCACCACTCATATTATTCACCTTCAGTCCACTCGCCAATTGACAAATTTTGATTACAATAAAAAGGTAAAGTTATGATAGCGTTTCGACCAGTTTTGTAATCGCAACACTACTTTTTCAACTTAAAAATAACTCAATTTGTTCAAAAATTGACAAAAAAAAAATTAAACCAACTAGAGAAAAATTTTGGTTACAAGTAAAACTTATTTTACTTGTAAATTTCTTATTTTATATTTAATATTCTCATATAATAATTATATTTTTGAAATTTGTTTTTGAAGAATTAAAATTGTTATGATAAATGGAAAATAGTTTTCTTAAATATTAGTCATTTTCGAGTGTCATTTTTTCATAAATTTATACTACAAATTCATTATATTAATTAGTTATATATATTTTGATGAAAAAAAATTGAAAAAAAATTATTTTCCATGTTTTACATGACAACACACGTACAAAATAGTTGTGAGTAAAAACGCTAAAAGGTAAGTGACGTTTTGACGTTTTCGTAATAAATAAAGTTGAGTAGCGACTCGCACTCACCATTTTCGGCACTCACATATTTATCGTAATCTAGGCACTGGCCAGTTTTCTTGCTCATTCTTTTAAATTTTAGCATTATTTTTTCTCAAAAATTATTTAATAAAATTAAAATTAAAATTAAAATCGTTTATTTAATTCTTCGATATTAAAATTGTACCAATTAAAATAAATTTTTGAAAATAATAAATTCGATTAAATAATTAATAATAAAATATAAAAAAATAATATTGAATTTGCTCATTGAATAATGAGCAAAAAACGCTGGGCGTAAGTCCAAAGTGGCGCACATTTTAAAGACCGTATGCACCATCACAATGTATCTTTCTCTTTTACTTGCATTTAAAAAAAAATAATTGGTTCTTTTCTAATATATGTTTCAAAGAGCGGTTAAATTTGAAATTCAATAATTTTTTTTTGAACAGTAAATTTCGTTTTTATATTGAATATAAGTGACCTTATTAATAAAAATTTTACTCTTTTTCAGTAATGTTTTTAATTTTATTTTTTTATATTTTATTATTATTTAATAGAAATTATTATTTTTATAATTTTTTTTTAATGCATACAATAATAATATCGAAGATTTTTAAAATTTTAATTTTATTAAATAATTTTTTAGAAAAAATAACGTTCAAATTTAATAGAATGAGCAAGAAAAAAATGAGCAAAAAAATGCAACGCTACAAAACCCGTTGGAAAAGTTGGATATGATTGAGGCAATAATAGGCGTGTTCTATTCGAGAAATATTTGCGCTAGGGTGTTGTTGGTTGACAATCGTGTTCTCAGTGATACAAATTAAATTCTCTTATTAAAATTTTTATTTCCATTTACAAAAATTCCAATTTAATAACATTAACAACAACTAAATATATATAAAAATTTTTCAGTAACAGACATTTATCATGGATATCACAACAATTAATGATTTACCAACTGAGGTAATTAATTTAAAAACAAAAATTTTATTTTAATTTAAAATATCATTAATTGCAGATGATTATAGAGATATTTTCGTATTTGAATGTATCTGATCTTAAAAATGCAAGTTTAGTAAGCAAAGATTGGTATGATGCGCATCATCACCCAAAACACTAAATCGAATGATTTTGGCCTTGAATCGTTCGAATTTTGCAGAATACAAAAGTGTTACGTCAAAAAGACAATTCCATAACTTAATGTTTCATAATGTTAATTTCTATGAAAAACACACCGATATGAAATTTTGGGAGGAGTTAGGTCCATATTTACAATATCTTATGTTCAGAAATTGTACTTTTACTATCAACCAATTAATTTCTATTTTAAAAACTACACAGAAGTTGGATTTTTTGAAAATTGAAGTATGCAACTTTGTGCACCCATTTGAAGATGATTCAAAGTTTGATTCTGTTAAGAATAATTTAAAAAATGTCACACAACTTAAATTTGAAATATTGACTGAAGATAATTATAACTTATTTAATACACTGATAGAAATGATGCCCAATTTGAATAATTTGGAAACAGATAATACATACAGTTGTGTAAATGACACAATTTATAATAATTTAAAAAAAAGAGCATCAACATTAGAAGGCCTTTATATATACCACGGATCACCTTCAGAATTTATGGAAAATATTACCCGTATTGAGAATCTAAAATTAAAAAGATTTAACTTTAATGCACCAATGTCGCCAACGTTGTTAAAGAATATTATTAATCATCAACGATCAATTACCGAACTTTCTCTTATTTCTTCTGGTGACGATGAAAGTTTAATAACTATTTGCAATAACTTATTAAATCTTGAATATCTTTACATCAAATTCGCGTCTGCATACAATAATGAAGGTGTCAAAGATTTGTGGAAACTCAGAAAACTAAAAGTAAGACATTTTGTAATAAATATTCATTTAAAAAATTTGTAAGGCAATGTTAGTTTAGTTTAAATTATTTTACTAATGAGTTTTACGTATGGAATGTATTTCTTTATACATGAACAAGTTACAATAACTTACAATAATCATTAATAACATTTTTTTTCCATCTCAGTTTCTCCAAATTAATGGCTGCCAAAATGTTACCGCCAAAGGTTTTATAGAAGGTTTAAAGGAACGCAATGATAATCTTCACTCGTTAACACTACGATTCTATGTTAATTGTGAAAATATTTTTTCACACATCTCAAAAAACTTTGTAAACCTCAGAGAATTAGAAATCCGATGTGCATCTGGTATTGAAGATACAGAAATTCAAAGTGTTTGGAATCTTCGTTGGCTAAGGACTTTTCATATTGCTTGTGATTCTGGCATGGTATGTTTATATTTTTATTAATGAATTCTAACCTTTAATTACTTCATATTATTCTAAAAATTCATCTTTACTTCTTTTTGAATATAGTTAAGCGATTTTGCTTTTACTGGAATTTCGAGTGAAGATGAAAAGGAAGGATTAATCGGATATTCAATTGCGCGTGTTGAAGGATTGAAGAATTTAACCTCATCCATCAAAAATAATATCACAACTAAAACCCTCAATGAAATTGCAAAACTAAAGGAATTGAAAAGTTTGGAGTTACGTTGTGGTTTAAAGGTAAATGGTCTAAATTATATTCTTTAAATAATTCGATTTTTTTTTCATTTATTAATTGGATTACTATTTATTTCTTTAAGTTTGAAATGGATGAATTCAAAGTTTTAAGCAGTTGTAAGTCAATTGAAGATTTTAGCATAATACTTCCAGAAGATCAAAATTGCTCCGGCAAAGAAGATGTTTTAAACTATTTTCCACGAATTAAGATAATGAGCATTAGTGCAGAAAATACTTATCCCGATTGTTGCTCTTATTCTGAGTGTGATTCATATTCTGAGTCTGATGGGGATTAAATCAAACATTATTAAACTGAAATATGTTTAGAGTTTAATTCGAAAGTTAATGGATTTTAATTGAGAAATAATTTGTTAAAAATTGAAATTTAAATTTAATCATTTCAAATGCAACAGACCTTGAAAATATTCATCAATGTTCAACATGCACTTTTCATTGTTAAATTCGTATAGAACTAACACAATATTAATATTCACAAAATATATATATTTAAAACAATTACGTAACTGGTAAGTTTTTTTTCTTGCAAATAAAAGTTATTTTACACTTCTTTATATTATTAATTAAATTATAAAGAAATCACTTTTAGTGTATTGTTGTAAGTGTTTTTTAATAAAAACAATTTATTTTGTTTATAATATTTTATTATTTTTATTTTCTAAGACTTTAGTGTGTTGTGTAAATTCTGTCTTATTTTTTTATTTGAATTAAATATTTGTTCATACATTGTCTTTTTCCACTATCACAATCAATTTCTACACATGCGCTTTGCCTAAAAGGTTTATTTGTTTTATTAATAAATTTTGTATAAACCTCAGCAGAACGGAGTACCAACTTAATAAATAGAGTGAAGCATTAATGGATGTGATTGTTAATCTTTAGATCGCTAACATTATATTTGTAAGTGGTGAATATCTTAAGAATATTTCAAATAGATTCCACGAGTTAAGAAAACTTGTAATTGTATCTGTATGTGAATCAGACATTAAAGATGAGGATATTCAAATTGTATGGAAGAATATTCCATGGCTTAGATCAGTTTATCTTGCATGTGATGCCGCTACTGTAAGTGATATTGTTTGAGATGTTAAGTTTTCATGAAAAAGTGTAAATTTATTAATGCAATTTTGAGTCGATGAATATGCAATTACATAAAAAATAATTTTTTAAATTGTGTTTTTTTAATTTTAAAGAAGAATTGATATTGAATATAATTTAATTATTATAGATAAAATAAATAATCAAAAATATTAATTCGTCGTTTGAATTTAAAAAAACTTTTGTTTCCTAAGTATTTTCATAATCTCAGCCATCTTTTTAATTTTCTTGTTTTTCCATCTTGTTTAAAAATTTTTATAATCTAAAAATTCATTCCATAAAAGCCGACATGGTTTGAGACTCACATCACTATATATTAAAAAACGTCCAAAAATTTAACGTTAACTGACTTTGCTCAACTGAAATTTATGAATCACATACCGGATCGTCAATTGGATTTATATCTATAATAAATGACTTTATTTATGTGAAAATAGGTACATACATTTTTTACAAAATCTGTAAAACACAACATAAAATAAAGATACTTACCAAGTAGCAAAACATGGCAACATGACTGTACTTGGCGGGGAGATATCGAGCTCAAATCTTAATCGAGGCGGGATGAAATTTTTCATTCGGCTAATTATTATATACTAAACACATTGTGGAAAGTAAAAATGACAACTATGACTATGAGGCAATGATCTACGGCGGTTGTGCAGAAATTAGTTTTATCCATATGATATTCTTCTAATAAAAAAATATATTTTTTATTGTGAAGTAGTTCTATATAAAAAAAGGGACAGTTGTTTGTATTTTAAGCCGACTCACACCAAAATATACAAATATGATTAATTACTAAAAACTAAACAACTACTGCCTCTTACTATAACCACAAACTAAAATAACATACATTAATTCAGTTGCAATTTTTTTAAATTGATTCGTAAAATGAAAGTAAATTTAAAATTCACATCAATCGCATTTACAATAGAATGTTTATTTTTCTTATTGCAATATTTATATAAAATAAATAAAAATAAAGACCTACTTATTTCCAAATACTAAATCGATCAGAAACATAAAATTTAATTTTCTTTAATACATCAAAAAACCTTAAATAAAAAAAAATAGTCAAAATTAAAAAAAATTATTAATTCAACCCACAAATAATTACAGAAAAATACTATATCAAAGAAATAATATGTACATAAGCCTAAAATTCATCCAAAATTCAAAAACCTATAAAACCTTTAATAATTTACACATCAAAATATATAAAATAGAAAAAATAAGAAAAACTTTAAAATCAATTTGAGAACACACAATTAAAAAAAAACACAATCAAAAAATGAATACATAGTTGCTTTCGTAGAAACATCGGCATAGAGCAACGTATTCTGTTACGTTAAATAGGGAGTGGGGATAAAGTTAGTTCATATTTCTCTCATAATTTTATCGCCACCTCCGGGACCATGTTTTTGAAGCGCCCCTCCGATTTTGATTTTCACGTATCATACACTACGTAATTTCTCTAATATATTTTTCTTATAACCAAAATCACTTGCGCTTTGTACCGTTTCATGTTCCTGCTCAATTTTTTCCTGTGCGTAGATTACGATAAATATACGAGTGCGAGCCTCTACTCATATGGTGCCAGTTAATATCACCCAATTTTTTAAAACCCAACGTAACTATCACCCAAAGATAATATCACCCAAGGAGAATAACACCCAAGGAGAATAAAACCCCACGTAACTATCACCCAAGGATAATATCACCCAATTGTAAAATAACACCTAAGGAGAATAAAACCCAACGTAACTATCACCCAAGGATAATATCACCCAATGAAACTATCACCCAAGGATAATATCACCCAAAATAAAAATAACGGGATTTGGTATAATATCACCCAAGGATAATATCACCCAAAGGTAATATCACCCAAGGATAATATCACCCAAAATAAAAAAAACGGGATTTGGTATAATATCACCCAAGGATAATATCACCCAAAGTATAAATAACAGTGTAAGGTATAATATCACCCAAAGATAATATCATCTAATGCAAAATTTGAAAGGTACATTTTTTTTTCATGCATTTCAAAATCAGATCACACTGCGAAAATTCCTTTGCTAATAATTTTTTAATTATTTTATATTTTATTGTTATTTTTAATTTGTCGTAAATATTTGTGTTTATAATTTTTGTTGAAGAGAAATTGAATACAAGTACTAACGGATAGGAGCCGATTTACAAGTTTTTTGTCCAAAATATTAAAAAACAAAGAAAATGTTATTTTAATACCAGTGTGTTTGAAAAAAGGGATGGATATGCTGTGTGTTAATTGAAAAAAGCGAAATGTAGGTATTTAATTTTTTTTATTTTAGTTATTTAAGATCTAAATACTTTAAGAATTTTTTCAATTTTTCTTCAACAAAAATTATAAACACAAATATTTACGACAAAATTAAAATAACAATAAAATATAAAATAATTAAAAAATTATTAGCAAAGGAATTTTCGCAGTGTGATCTGATTTTGAAATGCATGAAAAAAAAATGTACCTTTCAAATTTTGCATTAGATGATATTATCTTTGGGTGATATTATACCTTACACTGTTATTTATACTTTGGGTGATATTATCCTTGGGTGATATTATACCAAATCCCGTTTTTTTTATTTTGGGTGATATTATCCTTGGGTGATATTACCTTTGGGTGATATTATCCTTGGGTGATATTATACCAAATCCCGTTATTTTTATTTTGGGTGATATTATCCTTGGGTGATAGTTTCATTGGGTGATATTATCCTTGGGTGATAGTTTCATTGGGTGATATTATCCGTGGGTGATAGTTACGTTGGGTTTTATTCTCCTTAGGTGTTATTTTACAATTGGGTGATATTATTTTTGGGTGATAGTTACGTTGGGTTTTATTCTCCTTGGGTGTTATTCTCCTTGGGTGATATTATCTTTGGGTGATAGTTACGTTGGGTTTTAAAAAATTGGGTGATATTAACTGGCACCACTCATATTATTCACCTTCAGTCCACTCGCCAATTGACAAATTTTGATTACAATAAAAAGGTAAAGTTATGATAGCGTTTCGACCAGTTTTGTAATCGCAACACTACTTTTTCAACTTAAAAATAACTCAATTTGTTCAAAAATTGACAAAAAAAAAATTAAACCAACTAGAGAAAAATTTTGGTTACAAGTAAAACTTATTTTACTTGTAAATTTCTTATTTTATATTTAATATTCTCATATAATAATTATATTTTTGAAATTTGTTTTTGAAGAATTAAAATTGTTATGATAAATGGAAAATAGTTTTCTTAAATATTAGTCATTTTCGAGTGTCATTTTTTCATAAATTTATACTACAAATTCATTATATTAATTAGTTATATATATTTTGATGAAAAAAAATTGAAAAAAAATTATTTTCCATGTTTTACATGACAACACACGTACAAAATAGTTGTGAGTAAAAACGCTAAAAGGTAAGTGACGTTTTGACGTTTTCGTAATAAATAAAGTTGAGTAGCGACTCGCACTCACCATTTTCGGCACTCACATATTTATCGTAATCTAGGCACTGGCCAGTTTTCTTGCTCATTCTTTTAAATTTTAGCATTATTTTTTCTCAAAAATTATTTAATAAAATTAAAATTAAAATCGTTTATTTAATTCTTCGATATTAAAATTGTACCAATTAAAATAAATTTTTGAAAATAATAAATTCGATTAAATAATTAATAATAAAATATAAAAAAATAATATTGAATTTGCTCATTGAATAATGAGCAAAAAACGCTGGGCGTAAGTCCAAAGTGGCGCACATTTTAAAGACCGTATGCACCATCACAATGTATCTTTCTCTTTTACTTGCATTTAAAAAAAAATAATTGGTTCTTTTCTAATATATGTTTCAAAGAGCGGTTAAATTTGAAATTCAATAATTTTTTTTTGAACAGTAAATTTCGTTTTTATATTGAATATAAGTGACCTTATTAATAAAAATTTTACTCTTTTTCAGTAATGTTTTTAATTTTATTTTTTTATATTTTATTATTATTTAATAGAAATTATTATTTTTATAATTTTTTTTTTAATGCATACAATAATAATATCGAAGATTTTTAAAATTTTAATTTTATTAAATAATTTTTTAGAAAAAATAACGTTCAAATTTAATAGAATGAGCAAGAAAAAAATGAGCAAAAAAATGCAACGCTACAAAATCCGTTGGAAAAGTTGGATATGATTGAGGCAATAATAGGCGTGTTCTATTCGAGAAATATTTGCGCTAGGGTGTTGTTGGTTGACAATCGTGTTCTCAGTGATACAAATTAAATTCTCTTATTAAAATTTTTATTTCCATTTACAAAAATTCCAATTTAATAACATTAACAACAACTAAATATATATAAAAATTTTTCAGTAACAGACATTTATCATGGATATCACAACAATTAATGATTTACCAACTGAGGTAATTAATTTAAAAACAAAAATTTTATTTTAATTTAAAATATCATTAATTGCAGATGATTATAGAGATATTTTCGTATTTGAATGTATCTGATCTTAAAAATGCAAGTTTAGTAAGCAAAGATTGGTATGATGCGCATCATCACCCTAAAACACTAAATCGAATGATTTTGGCCTTGAATCGT
Source organism: Pedicia rivosa (assembly GCA_963082725.1). Taxonomy (NCBI): domain Eukaryota; kingdom Metazoa; phylum Arthropoda; class Insecta; order Diptera; family Pediciidae; genus Pedicia; species Pedicia rivosa. The sequence continues at coordinate 29,733,252 of OY720154.1, forward strand.
TCGAATTTTGCAGAATACAAAAGTGTTACGTCAAAAAGACAATTCCATAACTTAATGTTTCATAATGTTAATTTCTATGAAAAACACACCGATATGAAATTTTGGGAGGAGTTAGGTCCATATTTACAATATCTTATGTTCAGAAATTGTACTTTTACTATCAACCAATTAATTTCTATTTTAAAAACTACACAGAAGTTGGATTTTTTGAAAATTGAAGTATGCAACTTTGTGCACCCATTTGAAGATGATTCAAAGTTTGATTCTGTTAAGAATAATTTAAAAAATGTCACACAACTTAAATTTGAAATATTGACTGAAGATAATTATAACTTATTTAATACACTGATAGAAATGATGCCCAATTTGAATAATTTGGAAACAGATAATACATACAGTTGTGTAAATGACACAATTTATAATAATTTAAAAAAAAGAGCATCAACATTAGAAGGCCTTTATATATACCACGGATCACCTTCAGAATTTATGGAAAATATTACCCGTATTGAGAATCTAAAATTAAAAAGATTTAACTTTAATGCACCAATGTCGCCAACGTTGTTAAAGAATATTATTAATCATCAACGATCAATTACCGAACTTTCTCTTATTTCTTCTGGTGACGATGAAAGTTTAATAACTATTTGCAATAACTTATTAAATCTTGAATATCTTTACATCAAATTCGCGTCTGCATACAATAATGAAGGTGTCAAAGATTTGTGGAAACTCAGAAAACTAAAAGTAAGACATTTTGTAATAAATATTCATTTAAAAAATTTGTAAGGCAATGTTAGTTTAGTTTAAATTATTTTACTAATGAGTTTTACGTATGGAATGTATTTCTTTATACATGAACAAGTTACAATAACTTACAATAATCATTAATAACATTTTTTTTCCATCTCAGTTTCTCCAAATTAATGGCTGCCAAAATGTTACCGCCAAAGGTTTTATAGAAGGTTTAAAGGAACGCAATGATAATCTTCACTCGTTAACACTACGATTCTATGTTAATTGTGAAAATATTTTTTCACACATCTCAAAAAACTTTGTAAACCTCAGAGAATTAGAAATCCGATGTGCATCTGGTATTGAAGATACAGAAATTCAAAGTGTTTGGAATCTTCGTTGGCTAAGGACTTTTCATATTGCTTGTGATTCTGGCATGGTATGTTTATATTTTTATTAATGAATTCTAACCTTTAATTACTTCATATTATTCTAAAAATTCATCTTTACTTCTTTTTGAATATAGTTAAGCGATTTTGCTTTTACTGGAATTTCGAGTGAAGATGAAAAGGAAGGATTAATCGGATATTCAATTGCGCGTGTTGAAGGATTGAAGAATTTAACCTCATCCATCAAAAATAATATCACAACTAAAACCCTCAATGAAATTGCAAAACTAAAGGAATTGAAAAGTTTGGAGTTACGTTGTGGTTTAAAGGTAAATGGTCTAAATTATATTCTTTAAATAATTCGATTTTTTTTTTCATTTATTAATTGGATTACTATTTATTTCTTTAAGTTTGAAATTTTTTAAATGAATATTTATTACAAAATGTCTTACTTTTAGTTTTCTGAGTTTCCACAAATCTTTGACACCTTCATTATTGTATGCAGACGCGAATTTGATGTAAAGATATTCAAGATTTAATAAGTTATTGCAAATAGTTATTAAACTTGAATCATCATCATTACATGAAATAAGAGAAAGCTCGGTAATTGATCGTTGATGATTAATAATATTTTTTAACAACGTTGGCGACATTGGAGCATTAAAGTTAAATCTTGTCAACTTTAAATTCTCAATACGTGTAATGTTTTTGATAAATTCTGAAGAAGATGCGTTGTATATATAAACGCCTTCTAATGTTGATGCTCTTTTCTTTAAATTATTATAAATGTCACTTTCACAAATGAATGTATTATCTATTTCGAAATTATTCAAATTGGGCATCAATTCTATTAGTGTATTAAATAAGTTATATTTATCTTCATGAAATAATTCAAATTTAAAATGTTTGACATTTTTTAAATTATCCGTAACACAATCAAACTTTGAAGAATCTTCAATTGAGTGCAAGAATTTGCATGATTCCATTTTCAAACAATCCAACTTCTGTGTAGTTTTTAAAATAGAAATAAACTGGTTGATAGTAAAACTACAATTTCCGAACATAAGATATTGTAAATATGGGCCTAACTCCTCCCAAAATTTCATATCATTATGTTTTTTTAAGAAATTTACATTACGAAACATTATGTTATGGAATTGTCTTTTTGACGTAAGACTTTTGTATTCTACAAAATTCGAACTACTCAAGGCCAAAATCATTCGATTTAGTGTTTTAGGGTGCTGATGCGCATCATACCAATCTATGCTCACTAAACTTGCATTTTTAAGATCAGATACATTTAAATACGAAAATATCTCTATAATCATCTGCAATTAATGATATTTTAAATTAAAATAAAATTTTGTTTTTAAATTTATTATCTCTGATGGTAAATCATTAATTGTTGTGAAATCCATGATAAATGTCTGTTACTGAAAAAATTATATGAATATATTTAGTTGTAGTTAATGTTATTAAATTGGAATTTTTGTAAATGGTAATAAAAATTTTAATAAAAGAATTTAATTTGTATCACTGAGAACACGATTGTCAACCAACAACATACCACAATAACTCCACACAATAGTCCGAATATATTTATCAATGAAAACAATTCTCAACAAATAACAATTCGTAAAATTCTGATGTAATATCACAAGTTGTATGTGAGTACACTTCAGCCTTTTGCGAAAATAAAACTAAGAACTAACTTATCGTTCTCTTTGGAGAAAACAATGATGTTCTAATATTAGGCGTGTTCTATTCGAGAAATATTTGCGCTAGTATATTTCACACATCTCAAAAAACTTTGTAAACCTCAGTGAATTAGAAATCGGGTGCGCATCTGGTATTGTAGACACAGAAATTCAAAGTGTTTGGAAACTTCGTTGGTTAAGGACTGTTCATATTGCTTGTGCATTTGCCTTGGTATGTTTATATTGTTATTAATCAATTCTAACCTTTAATTACTTAATATTATTCTAAAAATTCATCTTTAATTCTTTTTGAATATAGTTAAACGATTTTCATTTTACTGGAATTTCAAGTGAATATGAAAAGGAAGGATTAACCGGATATTCAATTGCGCGTGTTGAAGGATTGAAGAATTTAACCTTATACAACAAAAATAATATCACAATTAAAACCCTCAATGAAATTGCAAAACTAAAGGAATTGAAAAGTTTGAAGTTACGTTGTGGTTTACATGTAATTTAAAAATCTAATTTATATTCTTTAAATAATTAGATTTTGTTTTCATTTATTAATTGAATTACTATTTATTTCTTTAAGTTTGAAATGGATGAATTCAAAGTTTTAAGCAGTTGTAAGTCAATTGAAGAAATTAGTATAAAACTTCCAGAAGATCAAAATTGCTCCGGCAAAGAAGAACTTTCAAACCACTTTCCACGAATTAAGATAATGAGCATTAGTGCAGAAAATACTTATCCCTCTTACTACTCTTCTTCTGAGGGTGATTCATGTTCTGAGTCTGATGAGGATTGGTTAATGGATTTTAATTGAAAAATAATTTGTTAAAAATTGAAATTTAAATTTAATCATTGCAAATGCAAAATTTTATACAGACCTTGAAAATATTCATCAATGTTCAACAGGTTTTTTTCTTGAGATATAAATAAGTGATATTATTAATTAAATTGTTAATAAATCATTTTTAGTGTATTGTTGTAAGGGTTTGTCAATAAAAACAATTTGTTTTATTTACAATATTTTATTATTTTTATTTTCTAAGACTTTAGTGTGTTGGGTAAATTCTGTCTTATTTTTTATATTTAAATTAAATATTTCGTCATACATTAATTGTGATCATTTAAAATTTATGGGTTCGTTAATGTGGTAAAATCTACAATAAAACGATTATGCAATCCTAGCTCAAAAATCCAATTTATTACGTCAAATAAACAAGTGGTGTTTGAAAGAACACACCTATCTTTTTACACTATCCGATTCAATTCTCACTAATGTGCTTTAAGTTAAGTTAAGGGTACTTAATTAATAAATAGAGTGAAAATTACACGGACTTCCTAAAATAATATACTAAACTTTAAACGGTTTTGTATAAAATTTAAAATGATTTATCAAAGATTATTTTCTTTCTTATTTTATTGTTTTGATAAAATTCATATTGATCCTTCTTAAACCTCATAAACGCAATTACTTATAATATTTTAAATTTCAAAATTTATTATAATTAAAAGTATAAAAAAAAATTCAAATTTTCAGATATATTTCTGAAATATTTCAAAGAGAAATCTTTTATAAATTTACCCATGTATAGGTTACTCCTGGTCATAATTAAGTTGTGATTATCTGGTTCTATATTCTTCTTTGGGTTTTCTCTCCAGGGGACAAAGATATAGATCAAAAAAGATACTTGAAATTTATGAGAAGCAAAACCTAAAAATAATGTCTTTTTCCCTTTGCCTTATCCAATTTTGTACGTGGTATTTTATACAAACAATTTTCTTTGTTCAATTTATTTTACTTTTTTCTTTTTGAATTAGGTTCAATCACGTAACAAACAACATTTTAACATGTTGTAACAATGAGTTTTGGGTTGTACTTGTCTTATCATGTACATATACTTTAAATAGTAAAAAAAAAAAAAATATAAAGATAAATTCGTTAGAGACAAAATAGGGTTAACTAGTAATGTTATCCATTTGACCTATCAAAGAATATTTTGAATTGTTATTTTTTAAAGTAAATACAAAAGTTTTACCTATACATAAAATGCTACACAATTCTACTTCAAGGCAAACATAATAAACAAGCAATAGACTCATTTAAGTTATATGACTTCACACAAGGTTAAAACAGAAACAACGATGCTTATTTAGTTTATGGTAAAAGTAAAAGAAAAAATTTATGGAATGTACGATGAATTAATGGTTAATTAAAACTTATTCATAAATTAACGAGCAGTTAATTGAATTGAATTGATTAACTTGCCAGTGCAACAGAGAGAAATCTTCTGAAACAACAAATCTCTATTATGTGAACATTATTATAACGAGTAAGTATTATTGAGTGTAAATGATGAACCTCTTAAACTTTAATCAACACAACACTTTGTCAACATACTTCTATAATTTGACAAAAAATAAAACTTTATGATGTTTCATAAAGGATTACCAAAAAAAAAAAACACATCAAATAAAAAAACGAGTAAAATAAAATTTTACAAAACCACCCTAAGGACGCTTGCATGAAGGCGTGATGATATTTCAGATCTTTATAAATTGTTTGACAGAAAGCAAATAAAAAGTAAGTTATAAAAAAAAATGCTTGTTTGTTTGAGTTTGAGGTAATGTTCTTTTAATAATGATGTTTTGTTATATGTTCCAGGGTCATTTCATTCAGTCAAACTCAAACCTTACAATAAATTGATGATATTAAATTTGGCCGTTTTAATAAGCATTTACAGTTAACACGCTTTGTTATTTTTATGAAGTTTTCCGGTGGACACACCATTAAATTAAGACTGTTCATTCCTAGTACCAAGAATCATTAGATGAGAATTTTGACTGATTTTTTATCTATTAAAAATTTTTAATTTTTCTAATTAGATTTGAGGAAATGATTAAAAAAACTTGTATTCGTCTACAGTCTACACAATTAAATTTCAAATAGAATAAATACAAAATTTAAAAATTAATAAAATATTTGGTACATAGAGAGAAATGTTAGATAATGAATGATCAACATTTTGATTAATGGGGTTTTTATGTTTTCAATAAAAGAATGGAGAAAAAAAAAGTAAATGCGACAAAACATTGTAAGTCTTATCTGTCAATCGAAAAGAAAAATTATATTAAAGGAAGGAAAATTATTAAGTGATTCATGATCTATGATATGGTTCCATTTGCAAACAAGAAAATTGATTTTTTAAAGGTTTTTTTTTCTTTTATTGATTAATCTTTATTTTACTTCGAACGTATCAAAAAAAGATGGGTGACATTATACGACTCATGAACCTTTACATAATTAATATCATACAACTTCCAACAAATTTAATTAAAGAATTAAATTAATTAATAAAGAAAACATTCATATTTATAGGAATTTCTTGTACTGAAACCAAAAGTTATTAGTTTTTTCATTAAAATTTCTTATAAATTTCACAGATCTCGTTATTCTTTAGATTTATGTACCTAACAATAAAAGTTTTTTAACTTTCAATATTAATATAGAAGTAACAAAAAGTAATATAATCTAAAACTTTAAAAATCAAATCTTCATATATTTTGATTTTCTAAAATATAAAAAAAAATAAACAAAAAAATTGAATTTCATTTTACTTATCGAAAAAAATTCTAAGAAAATATAAACGTAATTGTATTATTTGAACGACAATTTTTTATGTTTGTAGAAAAATAAGTTCACCAAAGTAAATTCAATTTTAAAATAAAAACAATATAAAGGAAACGAAAAAAAAAATGTAGAAAATATCAGGAAGAATACAATAAACGGGATAAATTGAATTGAACTTTAATTCAATAAAATCTAATAATTTTAAATAAAAATGTTTATGGTCATAAAATCAATAATTTTGGTCAAATTTTTAAACTATTTTAAAAAGGGATTTAATCTATTAGTTGTGTATTTATCCTTTAACTTTTTTTTATATTAACACGACATACTCTTATCAATAGAGCTGAGGTTCAAAACTCAGTGCGATAAAAATAATAGTTTGGATTCTATTAAAATAATTTGATCCTGGATCTTACAGTTGATATAAGATCGATAAATAAACACAATTAAATATAAAAATCAAATGTCGTTTAACGTATTATTTTAGGTATACCAATTGAAGAATTGAAGAATTGATTTTGAATTTTTATGATAAATGTCGGTATAATTCAACAAATCTCATAATAATCCATAATTAATTAATGTTAAAAAATAACTATTAATGAAAGTAAAAAGAAATTCTAACTGAAATCAGTTTTAGAAAAAAAAATTCTTTATTTATTTATTTATTATATTTATGCTACAAAACAGAACATAATTCCAAAATAATGTACGTCATTTAATAAAAATTAAGAATACATAAACTAAAACAAAACATGGATTAAAAGTTAGTAAATATAAGTGTAATGTTTATTAAAACACATCATTTAATATTTGCTTTAATTGTTTATTTCTACAATGTGTGTATCTCGACTGAGAGCTTAATTAACAATGAGAACCTTAATATAATTTATTCCTACTTTTCTACTTATGCTACTCACACCAATATATACAATTACGATTAATTAATAATACACTACAATAAGAAATTAAAATTAAAAGTATAATTAAAGAAACAAAAAAAAAATTAAGAACAAAAATGAAAACATTCTTTTTGATTTATTTCCAACAAGAAATTTACCGATTTTCGCCAGACCCAGTCAGAGTGAAAAACGTTCTAATAGAATCAAAATTTGGTTTATTAAAAGTCGACACTTAAGAAAAAAAAATCTAAAATCTTTCATTAGTAGATTATATTCAAGGCCTTGTTGTGGTCCTTGAGATATCCCCTATGTTAATTTTCTATAAATATTTTCTATTTTGCATCCTGATGTATTAAAAAAAAAATGCCTGTACAGTTTATAAATAATGATTACTGTGATATTGTATAAAAAATAACATGATGAAATATTAGTGAACATATAAGTGATAAATAAAAGAACAAATGAATATAGTAAACAAAAAGAAATAAAAATAAAAATTACTATAAAAATTTTCTTTACTAATTTCATTCATTCATAAGAATTAAAAAAAAAAACAAAACAAAACAAAACACAAGTTTAACACGAAAAAAAAAATGGAAATATGTAAACATATGTTACTTGTGTGTTTGTGTGTACCTGCCTCTATATACCTATAAATATTGACGTCTTAACTAACTGACGTCTTAACTATATGAAAAAAACACCAAACTCTTCACTAGAATTTCTTAAAACATATTTTTTTTTAATAGAAACAAAAAAAAAACAAATTAATTTTAGAATTTTTCATTTTTCCTTAAGAAAAAAAAAATATGGTGTTCTCGTAGTTAATCATTAATATAAATATTTTTATTTTTTTACCAGTTGGTTTTTTAGAATATGCGTGTTTTAGATTAATTTAAAGCAGCCATCGTATACATGACAACTTAAAAGTGTTTGCACCTCATTAAGTTTACCCTGAGCAACTGAATCTTATTTAAATATTTAAAATAATTGAAGTTTATGTGAAGTTTTTTTTATTTTATTATAATAATTCTTGTGCAGTTGCAGTTGTAACTAATTAGTTGGACTTAAGTAAGAAATATTTAAAAGTAGACTCACTTTGTACTTATAGAAGCAAAAATCAGTAATTTCCTAATTATTTTTAAATAAATAAATTAATGAATGAAGAAATTGATAAAATTACAAAAAAAAAATTGTTTTCTTTCATTTCAGAAGATGTTTACTGAAAATATGCTAAATATTTTTGTTTTTATTTTTATTTTGAGAAAAACTATTTCCAAATTATTCCACTTCTTCATAATCAGTAAACATTCAACAGTGACAATATGTTCAAATTTTTTGTGTTATTAATTTCTATCAAATTAATTTCTGGAAAAATACAAATTCCAATTGGTAAGTTACTTTTTTTTTTTTAACAAAAATAATTAAAATGTTTTATGAATTAAGTCAATACCAGATTGAATTGAACGAATTGAACGTAAAATATGATTTATTTATAAAAAAAAAAATTATTTTCTTATTTTATTAAGAAAAAAAAAAATATAGAAGATTTTTGTCTCTTTGTGTCAATTTTATGATACAGTTGAACGTCCTCTAAAAATAACTTTAGTGTTTTTCCTGTTTAAAAAAAAAAAAAAAAACTATCTAACATAAAAATATGATTATATTTATAAACATTTTTTTTTATTTTTGTTTTTCTTCTTCTTCTTCTTCATTTTATTCGTGTTGTTTTTTGTTTTTTTGTTAAGGTGCAATTTTTCATGATAATAATGAAGAAATTGAAATTGCTTTTCGTGCATCAATTGAACGTGTTAATATTCATGAAAGGAATTTTCAATTTTTTCCAATTATTAAATATGTTGCCAGTGCAAACAGTTTTAAAACAGAAAAGGCAGGTTAGAAAAATTTAATTATTTAATTATGGTGAAAAAGTGACAAAAAAAAAATTAATAATCATTTCAGTATGTGATCTCACTTATGAAGGTGTAGCGGCAATTTTTGGAACTGGCCCTAAAACTTCTGGTAATTTATTAAAAGATTTTTTTTTTGTAATTTTGTTCATTTGCCAAATATATATTTTATTGAATTATAATTGTGTAGGAATTACTGAATCAATGTGTCATCATATGAAAATACCTCATATAATGGCACATTGGGTTCCAGAACCATTACGTTTTATAACTCGTACTAAAAATATGACGATTAATTTATATCCTGATAGCAATACATTATCAAGAGCTTTTTCAGAAGTTATTGTTGATAATAATTGGAATGGTTTCACAATTATTTATGAAACTGATGAAGGTAAATAATAGAATTTTATAGTGATGTGAAATATTTAAACATGGGAAGAAATATCATTACGGAACCAACATCTCCTTTATCTTTTAAAATTACCCAGTAATGAAAACTGAAAACTATAGCTACCAATTTCACTCCTGCTTTTTCCAATTCACAACAAATAAAATAATTTGTCAATATTTCACTGTTTTCTGAGATAATTAATATTTTAGGTTTAATCAGATTGAAAGATGTTCTTGGAATTCATGGTCCAAAAGATAAACCAATTACAGTAAGACAATTAGGTAATGAACGTCACAATTTTAAAATCTTAAAGAAAATTCGTGAATCGGGAAGTACAGATATTTTATTGGATTGTGAGTTGGACAATGTAATTAAAATTTTAAAACAGGCTAAATATTTGGGACTTTTAGGAGAATATGAGGTTTGATTTAAATTGAAATTAAATGTTATAAAATTGTTTGATTTAATTCCATATAGAGATTTATAATCACTTCTTTGAATACACACACCCTTGATTTACAAGATGTTAATTTAGCACAATCAAATATTTCATCATTTCGTTTATTTGATCCCTCCAATCCTGATGTAATCAATGCTGTTAATGATTGGGAACAAACACAGAAGCGTTATGATTCAAGTTATCAAATATCGTCGATGTATGCAAAGGTATAATATTTTATAATTCCACCAATTTAATTCACTTAAATTCTTTCAGTCCAGTTTTTAAAATACATTATTTTCTTTCTTGCAGACTGAACCATCTTTAATGTACGATGCTGTTCAAATATTTGCTCATGCATTTAAAGAGAGTAATATGAAAGAAACGATTAGAGTAGAAAGTTTAAATTGCAAATATAATGATGCATGGGACGATGGTCAAAGGATTATTGATAAAATGAAAATGGTATATAAAATTGTTTAAAATTTATAAGTAAACATATTAAATTTGTAATTTCTTATTTTTTTTCTTAAAAGAATACTTTTTACGGTATAACTGGTCCAATTATGATAGATCCGGATGGTCAAAGAATTTTATTCGAATTGGATATAACCGAATTATCTAAAAATAGTTTTAAAAAAGTGGGAATTTGGAATCCATCAAAGAAAATTAATTATACAAGACCAGAAAGTGAAGTTTCAGAAAAAGCAAAAGATTCTTTACAACATAAAGTTGTAAGTGTTGTATCAAAAATTGGTGAACCATTCTTAATGGAGAAGTAAATTAATTATTATTTTCCAAAAAATATGTGTTAAAGCTTTTGCGTTATATTTGTTAAAGGGTACCAAAAGAAGGAGAACAATTTTATGGTAATGACAGATTTGAAGGTTACTCATTAGATCTTGTTGAGGAAATTTCAAAAATATTAAATTTTACATATAAATTTGAGCTTGTTCCCGATGGTAATTTTGGAAATTTTGATCCAGTTAAAAAAGAGTGGGATGGTGTTGTAAGACATATTATGGATAGAGTAATTTTTATTTTTTTCATTATAAAATGTTTTAGAACATTTTATGCAGAATATTTAACTCTGTATTTATTATAGAATGCTGACATAGGAGTTTGTGATCTTACAATAACTTACGAAAGACGAACAGCTGTTGATTTTACTATGCCTTTTATGACATTGGGTAAAGTTTTCTAATGTAAAACAATTTATTGCTGAGCATTTAACAATATCTGGCATTTTTTTTCGAAGGAATAAGTATTTTGTTCACAACACCATCGAAGGCACCACCAAATCTTTTCTCATTCTTATCACCATTATCACCGGAAGTCTGGTTATATACTGCATCCGCATATTTAGCTGTCTCTTTAATGATATTTTTTTTGGCAAGGTAGATACTTTGATATTTTTCATCAAATAATGTAGCACATCAAAAGAAATCTATTTATTTTAAAATTTAGAATGGCACCTGAGGAGTGGCAAAATCCTCATCCGTGTAATGAAGCGATTGAAGAAGTTGAAAATATATGGGATATTAAAAATAGCACATGGGTAACGGTTGGATCAATTATGGGTCAAGGTTCTGATGTGATGCCAAAGTAATCACAATTTCTTAAAAGTTTATGTGCTTAGTTTATTAATTTTAGTCTCGTATGTTGCATAGAGCTGCATCAACGAGAATTATTTGCGGTATGTGGTGGTTTTTTGCATTAATCATGTTATCATCTTATACTGCAAATTTGGCAGCTTTCTTAACAAATGATCGTTTGGGATCAACGATTGATAATGTTGAACAATTGGCTAATCAAAATACTGTAAAATATGGTGTATTACTTCGTGGAAGTACATTAGGATTTTTTAAGGTTTTGAACTAATAGAGTTCAATTCAAAAGATAATTTATTTTAAAAAATTTGCTCTATAGAATTCAAATAATACGTTATACCAAAAGATGTGGGCAGCAATGGAAAATGAGCAGCCATCGGTTTTTACCGAAAGTAATAAACAGGGAGCTGATCGTGTAGCTAAAAGCAAAAAGAAGTACGCATTTTTTATGGAATCATCGACTTTAGAATATAATATCGAACAAAATTGTGAACTTACAAAAATTGGTGGTACGTTAGATACAAAAGGATATGGAATCGCTTTGCCAATGAGTTGAGAACAATTTTCCGATAATTTTAATTTCACATTCAACAACTTTTTATTTAATTTCAGATTCAAAGTATCGTAAAGAATTTAATGCTGCCATATTGCAATTACAAGAGCACGGTAAATTGGATATTATAAAAAAGAAATGGTGGAGAAATAGGGAAACGGGTGGTATGTTTCATATCATACATTAATTTTTTTAATAATTACGATCTAATTCATTGATAAATGTATTTAATTCAAATAGAAACATGTCTAGGGGATACAAAAACAAAAAGTGATACAACAGAACTTGGTGTTGGACATGTTGGTGGTGTGTTTGTTATCCTTTTCATTGGTTGTTTAGCTGGATTATTTATTGGTGTTATGGAATTCTTGTGGAATGTTAAGAAGGTTGCAGTAGAAGATAAGGTTAATTTAAAAATATATTTTTTTTATTAAATAATTGAATAAATTAATATTATTAATACTTTATCACTAATTTAGTTAACTCCATGGGAAGCTTTTAAGAGAGAATTCATATTTGCAATACAAATTACTGTTAGGACAAAGTCAATACATAAAAAATTTACAGAAGAAGCGTCTCTATCTGGAAGTATAACCCAACCAGGAACACCAGCTTCTACAAATTAATTCTTTGTATATTTTTTAGCAATTATTCTTAACATATAAAAATAATAAAACAATACCAAAATATAAGAGACAATCTGATGTATAAAAATTAAAAACTATTCAATAAACTTTTTACATACCCACCGATTATAATAAGATTACATTTTTACTGAATAAATCACTCTGAAATAGATTACATTATAAATAGACTAAAGATATTTGAGTACAATACTTTTCGTTTTCTTACTTAAATAATAACAATAAAAAATATAATTAAAATAGTATTAAAAATTTAATTAGAAAAATAGAAAATAATAACAATACTAATTTGAATTTTTAATTTAAATTCATTAAATAAAACTTTTCTTATAAATGTTCTATAAATTTTTCGTAGAAAAATAATAATAAAAATTTTAATATAAAAACATTTCTATTACAATAAAAATTAATTATTTAATTAAGTAAAACCTTATAAAAATATTATTATATGGTTTATTTACAATGAAACGTTTATTTTTTTTTTTTTGTTGTGCCCATATAATACAATATTTCACATTAATGGCTTTTAGTCCGGCTTTTAATTTTCACCATAAAATATATGTAGAAGTTATAACAAAAATCCATTCTATAGAAATAAATATATTACCATATATAGAAGAACACTTATTTTGTTTAAAAGTTATTGTTGCATAATATACCTTTTTGCATAATATGTAAAACTTTACAATGATGCTAAAACATTGAATTGTTCTTTAATTTGTATCACTTTATTTACATGTCAAGACACATTTACAAATAAATACAATCGACAAGTTAAACTAATTTAATGCTTTTCTTTTATGTATTTTATTATTATGAAAGAGTCAATTGTGTTTTATATAATTTAAATTAAAAAATTTATTTTTCGTAATAAATTATTTATTTATTTGTTTAGAAATAAAAATTAAAAGGATTTTATTCAAAGAGTTTTAGACTAAAACCAAAAAATGTCTATACATTTATTGTATCAACATTTGGTTTTATTTTATTTCGATTAATGCTTCATGTGAAATTTGGAACAAACAACTTTCTCTGACGGAAATTAAATATTTTTGTACAATTATACGGAAATTTGTATGTTACCATTATCAATTTCTTCAACGTTCAAATCACTAATAATAATTTCGATCTAATTTTGAACAACAACAAAAAAAAATTGATTGATTTAACGTAAAAATACAACAATAAAAAAAAATGTTTTAAAGTAAATTTAAGAGTCAAGATTTTTATCCTCCCCTTGAATGAATTTGCAATTTTTTTTTTGTCATCAATAAATTCATTTTTAAATTTTATACTTTTTTTTTCTTTCTTTCATCAACGTAAATATTATGATAAATAAGAAGAAAATTAAATTGGAAAAATGAAAATATTCTTAAGACTTAAGTTATTCACTCTATAAAAGTTAGGAGGGGCGGAACGTTTGAAATATATTAAATTTTATGAGATTATTAAAGGTACCTAGTACTAAATTTTATTATTATTATTATGATTGAACTTGAAATATTTAAGAGTTTTATTTGAAAGTTAGAATAAATTTATAATTTTATTCCTCCTGGTGATTCATATTGAAATATTATTTTGTCTTTTATACAAATCCAAAATTGTTCTATATAAAGTGAATAAAATCGTATCTAGTCAACTAAACTGAATTTTATCAGAACTTAATTGTACGACTTTTTTGGATTTATTGAAATTAAAAATTAAATTATTTTGTACAATTTTATAAACAAAATTAAATGGAATTGTTTTATTTTTCTTTCACAATAAACCATCAAGAACAAAACTAAAGAATTTATTCTAGTGCAAAATAATTATGTTTTAGAACGACCTGTATATAATATTTACAAAAAATGTGTGTTGCTATTGAAACTATTTTATCCATTTTCATTTATAATTTTTCATAAATAAATTTACAATAAATTAAAAACAAACATAAAAAAAAAACAATAAACTTTCTGATTAAAATATAACAAACCATAAATTGTTGAATATAAAAATTTTGTGTATTTTTTAGTTATATGATTCATTTTCATAAAAGAAAGAAAAAAAAAATTGAACAATTTCACTTTTTTTGTTGTAAAATAATTTAATGTTAAATTTTTAATAAATTCATATAAAACTTTTAAAACTTCAGAAAACTAGAAAATTCTAAACTTGTAGTATTTTTAATCAATCACAAAAAAAAATGGGGAGAAAATGGAGAAAATGGAGAGAAATATGTATGAACATTGTTTAATATTTTTGCACAGTGTTCGTTTATAAATAATTCAAAAAAAAAAGTTTATTTCTTTTACCATGTTTACGTAGTGAGTTATTATGGTAAAGTGTATCCATATACAGTGTAAAGAATATTGTTTAAGTAAAGGAGTTCAATTTAAAAATGAATTTTATATAAGAAAAAAAAACAAAAGTTTTGTTTAAAAATAGAAAAATTAAATAAATGTAAAATAATGTTAAAGAAAAAGAAAAAAATTGATTAAATCAAAAGTTTCAATGAAAACAGAAAAAAAAAACTACTGCAGTGCAGATAATCTTCTCTGTTTATATTTATTTTGATCCTTTATAGTTTTATTTTTAATATGATACAGGATCAACGTGCACGACTTTCCATTATCTTGATTAAATTCTTTTAGTCCAGGTGTAACCTACTTTCATCAATTTCACTTTGTTTACAATTTTTCTTCTTTTTTTTTACATTTTTTTGTCTACCGGCTTTTCTATTTTTTTATTGAATAAAATTTTGAAATTTTTACTGATAATTTGTTCAGACTTTATTATTGTCGTTTAATGAATTAATGAATTAATAAAAATAACAAAAACTACAACACACAAATTAAAAGAATGTAAAGAACATTCAGAAAAATATTAATTGGATAAATTGTAAATGATTTTACAAAAACTGAAATGTAAAATTTTAATTCATTTTTAAGACATTTTAGAGAAAAGAATTTTACCCGCACTTTTGAATTAAATGTATGGACGAAATTCTGTTAAAATAATTACCAAAAAAAGAAATTGTTGATATTCCTTGATTATAAAATAAAATAAAATAAAGAATATTTGAAATTAAAAATATAATTATATTATAACAACAATTGATTTAATGAAGTGTCATGTAATTCATGTTACATTTATAATTATTTCGGAATGTCCATATGTGGATGACATGTGAATTATTCAATGTGCTTTTGTATGTTTCTATGGCTGTACAGAACAAGAATATTAAATTTATATAAATTTGTTAATAAAATATATAATTATATAGAATTTCAAATTCAAGACTGAACAATATTCAGGAACAAAGAAATGTGCCTTTAAATGTTGGAACAACGAATAAATATTTTTCTGTTTTGGAAATTTTACAATTGAGTGAAATTGTTTTATTCGAATTCTTCTAAAAGAAAATTTGTTTTTACAGAATATCAACGAATAATTATGTATCTTGAATGTTGAATTATTTTCCTTGTATTTCTTTTCTTTTTTGGCCCAGAGATAAAATAAACTAAAGAATAATTTCTTATATTGAAAGGAAATCTTTTTTTATATTAATATTAAAGTTAATTAAATCAATTCAGACTTATCATTGAAATGAATAATTTATATAACCATTAAATTTGGAGTGGCGTTACAATGATAACATTATTGATAATAAAAACTCCCAAATATACTTTTTTTTCTTTTGTTTTATGAAGTTCAGATAAAAAAATAAAACGTGAGCCTACGAAAAAAAAAGTATTGAATTGAATAAAATCTTGAATTTTTATTTTAGAAACAGAAAAAATATCAATCCTTGAAAATGTTTTAAGATAAAAAAAAACAACTCATTCAATACACTTTTTTTGTTGTTCTTTGAAAAAAAATAAATGAACCAACGAAAAAAAAATTAATTCAGTAAAATAAAAAGTAGAGAACGAAATCTTTGGGATTCAGGAAATTTGTGTGTAGTTGTGATTAAAGAGAAAACGTGTTGCAATTATTTTCTTGATGTTTGATTAATGATTATAGAAATTGAATAAAAGCTTCACATTAGAAAGCAAATTCTAAACGTGAATTATGTTGATTTAGAGAAAAATAATTGAAAGTTAAAAATAAAAATCATTTAAATTGTCGTTTGTCGTGTTGATGGTCAACGATTTAAAATATTTAATAGTAAAATTAAACGGTCGTTATAAAACATTTTTATCATAATTCATTTAATGATCAGAACATTAAATAAAACTATTTTCATGATAAACGAAATATTTATTATCAACGTTAATATAAAAATTTACAACATGAAATAAATTTGAATCTACCGAGATTCTTTCGTTCCACTTTAAATATTAAAATTTAATGGAGAGTTAAAAAAAATTGTACAAACAGTTTGATGATAAACCGCATCATCACTTCTATAAAATCTATGATATTCAATCAATGAAATTATACAAAAATTAACTCATTTTTGACTTAATCAATATTTAGAATTGTTTTTCTAATATTTGTGGGAGAAAATCTGTAAATAATTTTATATGAATTTGTCCAGGCATTTATAAAGTACAATATTATAATTTCTATTCGATGATGCTTTGATTAAGAATACAAACCGAAATTATAATCAAGAGATTATTCTAGAAAAAATGAATTGCATTAATATATTAAATCCAATTATTATATAAAAATTTTTAAATGAAAAATAAATATACATAAATTATAACTAAAAAGAAAATAAAAGTCTGTACCACTAAACCACAACAACGAACATTGTGTAAAATAGATAAACGTTGAGGTTGAGTTCTTGTTCTTGTTTAGCGTTTTTCCTTTTTTTATTTTTTATTTTTTATTTTCTGTTTTTTGTTTCATTTTTTTTTTTAAATGAATGTAGAACATTAATTTAAAAACATCAGCTAAAGCTTTTCATTATAAAATATTATTCTTCGTATTAAAACATCCACATAAAATTTAGACGTTTTCTACTAAAAATTAGACAAAATTATAATAAAGCTTTTTTATCATAAACAAAAAAAAAATGAAGAAATAATGAAAAGAAAGAAATGTGAGAGAGAGAGAGGGATTGTGGGGGCAAAAAATGGATTATTATTATTATTAATGAACTTCAGTGGTCGAAAGTAAAAAAAAAAAAAAAAATTATAAAACAAAAAAGAAATTGTAAAATATTAGAAAATATTAAAATTAAAAATTAACTTTTTAGAATATTGGATTACTAAAAGAGAATCTGTTTTAATCAATCAGAAACAATAACGCACAGCATGATAGAATGTCGGAAATTAAAAGAAGAAACCAAATTAATTTTATACAGTTAAAATGATAAATTGATTTAGTTTTAAGATTTTCTTTTAACTTTAAATTAATGAAAATATAGAATGGAATTTTTTAACAAATATTTAATATTTGCGACAAATGATTTAGAACTTATAAGAATTAGAGATTGTCATCATCGACATCAAATATGATTTTTGTTGATTCAGCATTCATTATATTTTTTAGTTAGTTTTAGTATTGGTTGATTTGTACGACAATTAAATATTATTAAACCTTATAAATTTTAATTACAAAATTTTTTGACTTGAAAATAAAATATATTAATCAACAATAATTATTTTGTTTTTAAATTCAAATAAATACAATAATAATGGAACGAAATCATCCCAACCAAAAAAAATTAACCAATTAAGTATTATTAGGTTTGAATTTTATTCAGAGAAATTTATAGGAATGAAAATTAGTTGAGATCAGTCCAAAGGTTTTCACATATTACAAATAAAAGTCGTTACCCGAAAACCCAATATTGTGAATTTTTGTCCCATATAAAAATGAAACAATCAATAATGGAATTGCTATAAATTTTTTGACCACACAAAAAAACCACACACGCATAATCGTGTAATTTTCTCATAATTTTAAAAAGTTATAAAAAATTTAATAATTATTGTTTCGATTAAACCAAAAAAAAAACCTTGAATTTTTATGTTTAAAAAAATGTTCAAATAACAAAAAAGAAAAATCCCCATTGGATGGGAATGTAAATGTAAATAAAATTATTTATTTGTTCATAAAACGTCGTTCTTTTTTTTTACGTTGTGGTAAAAAATAATATAGCGTGAAATCCTTCTGATGAAGGATTATAATACAAAAAGTATTAGTAAAAGTTTACATCTGGTTGTTGATCGACAATACATTATATTTAATTCATTTAGTATAAAATATGTACTCAATGTAGATAAATATCATAATTAGGTACAATTGTTTTCTATAGATTCAAAATTTTATAGATCCGGATACAATCAAAACAAAATAAATTTTATTAAAAGTTTTCTATTCTAACTTCGAGGTATTTTTTATTGAATGTTAATGTGTTCATATTTTTACAATTATATGCAAATAGCAAGAATAATAATATTCTGGTGACTATAAAGAATAGTTTAATTATTTGGACTATTGAAATTAGTTGCAGGATAAGGAAAAACGATTCACAAATATAATGAAAAATATTTCTGATAAAATATAAAATATTTATTTCTATATAAAAATATCCACTCGACAAAAAAAAAAAAGAAGGATATAATATTTTATATGATTTTATATTCTGATCACGTCATGACCACATTAAAACTATCATTTGTTTAAATTTTTCCGACAACATTCTATCTTAAGAGATTTGAGATTTGACATTTCCTTCATTCATATAATTTTTCATTTTTATATTTCTCGAAGAATTATGTTAATCAAATTTGAAGGAAAAAGGAAAATTCAAATACATTATTTAACCAAAATATATATGAATGTCTGTATGTGTCAAAAGGACAAAAACGATTCGTTTAGTGTCAAAAAATATTTTGTTTTTCTTTTCTTTTTTGATAAATCACTTGAAATGAATTTTGATCATAAAGAAAATATATTTTTAAGAAAACGGAACCAGATAAAATATAAGATAAAAAAATATTTCTAAACCGACGTATTAGGGAATTTCAGAATTTTTTTAATTTTTTTTTTGTTTTACATAGATTATGAAACTTTTATTATTTTAATTAACTTAATAGAAAAATCCATGATTCTTAGAAAATTTTAGTTTCTACAAAATCTTTTTATTTCTGCTGTAATGGGAGTTGAGTTTGTGATATTCTTAAACAAAATTATTTTTTAAGCAAAAAGTGTAACGCGGTTACCAAATCGCATTCACAAAACAAAATCGGAATAATTAAAAAATATCAATTCTAATTATTGAAAGATTAGATTTTTGATTTCTTAGATGTAGTTTATTGCAATTATATTTGGACTTCGAACTTAAGCTCACTTATGTATCGTGTTAATGATAATATTGGGCATTACTAAAAGAAGTTATTAGTGTTTAATACGACGATCCCTAAGACTAAACAAATGAAATAAGTTTCAACAATTTTAAATAAGAAAAAGGAAAAACTTCTAAAATGTTCACTAATGTGTTTGTTTAAAAAAATATTTATTGATCTGATTTTTTGAATCAATCGTAATAATAGAATAATTCATAATTATTTAATCCATACATTAATTAAAGGGTTAATTCTTAAAAAATTGTACAAAATTTTTCCATAACAATTTATTGTAAATTTTAATCCAATAACAAAATATAATAATAAATTTAAATCTAGATATTCAAATGTGATAATCTGATTAATTTATTTCATCAATATAATATTTGATTTAAAAATAAAATAAAATTTGTAATAAAAATTTAATTGTATAATTTAAATTTTAAATTTTGTTGAAATGTTTATTGAACAAAATTAATTTAAAATTTCAACAATAATGAATGGATTTTAAATACGAATTCTATCCTAACCAAAAAAACAAAATAATTACAGTTTAAAACTTAATTCTTTAAATTATTACATTTTATTATTAAATAGTTAAGCGTATTTGGTACAGATCAACAATAATCTTTTAACACAAAAAAAAAGTTATTATTAATTCCGACAATTTTATTCGGTTTGAATATTTAGAAAAATATTGTGCTTTTGGTTTAGTATAAAATATATTGCAGAATTTTAGTAAAAATGTTGATGTTGTTAATTGTTACAATTTTTAATTGATTTAATTGGGACTTTATAATGAATACAATTAAATCGTTTAGGTTCCAATGAAGAAAAATATGTTTAGACAAAGAATAGGATAAAAATATCACATTGAGTAGAGAAATTAATAAAACGTATGTTTATTGGTAAGTTTTACAAATTATAAACTCTCATTATTTACTGGTTATGAATCAGTTGGTTAACGAGATTATTTATTTTAATGCATGTTATAATTAAATACAAAACATATCCTTAAATAGTTTAGTTGACATTATTGATTTCTTAAAATTTCCTTTAAATATTTCGGTCTTAGGCACTGTATATCATAAATACTCCGATTGTTCGGAAATAAAACATTAACTTGGACTTTTAATTTTGAATATAAATTTATTAATTTTACGATTTTAATCTTCTCACATTGACTAATTGATTGCTACTATCATTTTTTATTTTCAATTTTAATTTTATTGAGAGCAACACCGTTAGTACGGCAAGCAAGCTCATATTTTGAGAGAGAGAAAGAGAGAATTGAATTCTATTATAATAGAACAATTGCTAATATAATGCATACAGATACAAGTGATAACAAATTAGGGCCCTTCACAATAATTTAATTTAATATTAATATTTTTATTTTATGTTGTCTTAACAGGTACAATTCTACAATTTATTTATTAAAAATTAAATTTACTTTAGACCTTATGGAAACTAAGTTTTAGAGTCGACACATATAGTCGATTATGGAGTTACCTGATTATGCCTCTCTTTATAATAATCCTAGTTGTATTAGGGAGTAAATACGGTTAACTAAATACAGGTAATTGCCATAACTATTATTTGCTGGAGTTCTTTTGTATGGATATTTCTCTGTTCTAAATTCTCATTATCAAAACTGACGTTAATTCATTTCATGTTTTCATTCAATAAATAAAAATATGTCAATAATTATTAATGATTCGGACTAAAATAAATGTTATGTGAAGATCATAAAAAAAAAATGAATCCATAAAAAAAAATTGTGCCAGCCAGATAATAATTTAAACTTAATTCAGAATTTTACTCCTTTTTTAGTCTATAAATAAATTTAATAATAATTTCCATTAAATAGAAAATAAACAAAAAGAAAAAAAAGAGAAACAGAAATTCTGTAATAATCGATTTAAACTCATTTGCATTAAAATAAATATGCACTCATACTAAATTATGTGAAAATATTAATAAAATGTCATTTAATGATAATAATAATAAAAAAATAAATTATTAAACAATAAATGAATTTATAAATTTCATTAAAGAAATCGAAAAAAAAATAAATACATTTTAATTTTCTGTAAAATATGGAACGGATATACAATTTTACATTGTAAGTTTTTATTTTATGTATAAGTTTAAATTGTAAATATTTCTGAACTGGATGGACCGTTTGTACAGTTGGCTACAATCTAATTAATCTCTTTAGAATCATAAGCTTCCATTAAAAATATAATATTTCCACTCTACTGAAAATAAGTTAATAAAATTCTTTTAAAACAGTATAACGGACCATAGGCTAAAATAATCAATCTTAAAGATCCTTCAGAAATTGCCCGTTTTTCATCTTCATCATAATAATATTTTAAACTTTTCAACAAACATTCCTGAACCGTATTATGTGAAAAAGAACAGCAATAAACACAATTTTTATCATAATGCCTTTTTTTTTCTACAAAAAAATAAAAGAAAAATTTTTTTTAGTACACAAAAAAAAAAACATGAAAGCCCCAAGGGCTGAGAACTGACTTTTATACGAATTTAAAAATGGGAGATGTTATCTCAATGTGACATTTTATGGTATATTTTTTTACATAGAAATGTATTTAAATAAAATTTATATTTGAACTTAAATACATAAATTCAGACGATGTGGGAACTAAAAAAAAAAAGAAAAAAAACAAAAAAAAAAAAAAAAGAAGCAGAATCATTTTTTTTTAAAATGTAATATAGGAGATCTGTATAATAATTGTCGTATAGGAACAGCTGTAATCTGTAGGTATAATAATATGACTGTAATATTTTCTAATTTCTTTACAGTACTAGATGTATACACAAAAATAAAATAAAGGAAGTCCACTCATATCTAAAAAGATTAGGACAGTCACCTGACTCAATTCCTTAACATTTTTTTTGTCCTTATCTTGTGTAAATGTATATTTTACACTTAACTAAATGATTAGCTTAAGTTATTATTGGTTTATATTTTTTTTTTAATAAGAATAACATTTTTCTATATACGTTATCATATTTCATAATGTTTCCTTTAACCGACTCATAACAACTAGTCCAAGAATTGATTTAGTCATAACAAATAAATAATTAAGTATTTACAAGAGCCAAAATAATTTCCTTTTAATACTTAAAATAAATAAAAAATTGTTTGTCTCACTTTAATAATTGATTTTTGACTTACCTTAGAAGATCTCTGGTTATGAAAAAATAATTGATTTATTATTGTTGTACCGTCGCAAAACTCAACTAAATTAACCCCTTAAGTAAGTTGACAAAAATTCGTAAAATAGGCAATTTTCTATATACGTTCATTGTTTGTTTGTTTATTTATTTGTTTTTCTTTTATTGATTTTCATAGAAAATAAATTAAAATCAAAATTAAATATTATATTTGATATAAATTACAAATAAAAATTTTTCTGGAAGGTTATTTAAGATCTCTCATATTGTCCTGTGGCTTGTGAATTTTGTTTTATGTGTGTTGTTTGTGTTGTGTGTGTAGGTTGTATTGTGTTGTGTGTGTGTTGTTTGTGTTGTGTGTGTGTGTTGTTTGTGTTGTGTGTGTGCACGTGTGTCATTTTTGAGTGTATAGGTGTGTGTGTGTGCATCGTGTGGTCTGTGGATGTCGTGTGGGGTGTGTGGGTTGTGTGTGTTTCGTGTAAGTGTGGGTTTGTGTATAGATGTGTGTGTCTGTTTGTAGTTGCATGTGTACAAGTATGTTCGAGTGGTGTATAGGTTTTGTAATATTGTGTTTAAATAGCTTAAAAGTTTCTCATCTAAAAACTTTACAATTTCACTAGACTTGTTATTTACGTGTAGTATCTTAGTTGCATTAAGCACAATAAATTTGTATTAAAATTGTATATAAGTTTCTTCATGGTATGTTGTTTATGTTTCATGTATGTTGTTTATATGTTTGTTAGTTTTCTTTACAATTTAGATTGATAATGTCTTAATATTTTTTGGTAACTAATTTAAATGTACCTTAATATGTTTCTTAGCATACACATTTAAGACATAATCATATCTGATTTAAAATCAATTCAATATTTATAGAAATATTAAACATATTTTGTTTAGTTGTTTTACTCTATATGAGTGAGTGAAAGGACGAGAATCTTTAAAAGTTAGACTGTTTTATTTCTACAAATTTAATTTAAATAAAATCAAAAAATTTCTTTTTTGTACAATTTTTGTTTTTATCTTTTTGTTTTGTGTTTTGTGTTTTTTTTTTCAAAAGTATTTAGTTAATGAATGTAGATTAATTTTTAACTTCTTATAAATTAAATCAAAAAGGAAAAAAAAAAAATTAAAAAAAAAGTATGTTGAGTTCAATTTAATAATTTACATATGACGTGTATTTCCCATTCCACCATGTCCTGATTGGGAAGCACCTTTGTTGTATCCCATTTGAAGATTAACTTGTCCTTCACTTGCACGAAGTTGATCTTCAGTAAATTGACGTTCATTCTTTTCAGCCATTTTTGGTCCTAAAGCTGGTCCTGTATATTCAGGATGTTTTTGTGTCTACAATTTTAGTCAAATTTTAATTTTATATTTTAATTTCTTAAAAAAAAATCGTATTTACAATACGGGCTAAACAGTAAAGTGACAAAGTGACTTGAGGAATATTTCTACGTTCAAAAAGATCAGCAGTTTGGAAGATTTCTTCTTCTGGGACACCGTATTTCTTAACGGCAGCTTGGAATCTTTAAATAAGTATAGTTCGAATTTTAATTCATAATTTAATTATTTGATGAAAATAATAAATAATAACCTCTGAATGTTTTCCATCAATTGGAAATTGGTTCCTCTTTCTTGAATTTTCTTTACTGAACCGGGTGCAATTTTATTGATCAGCTTACATAATACAATACCATCCTTAAGGATCAATTCATAATCACCAGCAGGTACACTTTCACCTAATACATTAAAAATCCATCCAAGAACTTCAGCTTCTTGTTCCTTATTACGTGGCTATAAATATAAATGTAAAAACAAAATTTATAAGTTTAACTAAAATATAACACAAAGAAATTCTTCCAAAGAATTATTTAAAAATAATTTAATAAAAAAATTGTTATGTGATGAAATCAGAGATGGTTTTAATCTGTTTGTTGTGACTCGAATGAGAGCTTCCCTTTGGCTATTTACAATACAGAACCAATTGATACAATTAAAAACGAATACTATTAATAATTATTTACCGAAGACAATTAGAAAAAAAAATCTTTCAATATTTAAAATAAAGAATTCATGTAAATTTATTTTAGTTGACTTCCCTAAACATTATTGTTTATATTTCATAAAAATTAAAAACAGACAAAAAAAAATATGTCGAACAACCAACGATTGAAATTTTTTCACATAACAAAAACAACAACAACTAATATTCGCTTGAAAAACCAAAATGTGTATAAATATAGAATGACGTCACACCTAAACCAAAATTTAATTTATGAGTTTATTTTCTGGAAAAAAAAAAAATACAAAGTTATTTCAATTGGTTTTTGTTGGACCATAAAATATGATATATACGCATCAGAACGTGATTTCTTTCTATACAGTTGTTGTTGTATGCTTTAATCTTATATTCTTAATTTTGGAAAGATTTTTCAAAAAAAAAGAAAAAAGAAGAATATAGAAAACTTTAATTTATTTAAAATAGATTTCTTGTCTTCTTTTTATTTGTTATTTGTTCTTCTTTTTTTTCTTTAATGGAAATCCAAAAATATATTTTTGTTTATTTGAACATTTTTCATCTAAAATTTTTTTTTTTTCTAATTGGTTCTAATTGTTGTTGTTATGATCATTCTGAAATCGACATTGATCTCATATCCCAATTGGTTACTGACGTACATTTCATTTCATTATTTTATTTAATTTCTTTTAAAAATAATTTCTATCAATTTTTTTTACAAAAACATTAAGACAAACAAATCTTAATTTTTCGTTTATAGTTTTTTTTTTGTTTTGGTTTGGAGCCAGTAATTTTTTTAAAATTATTTTCAAATGTATTAATTTCAGTACAGTTGGCCCACGAAAATTTATTACATAAATCCAGTTTCATTTATTATTCACTAATAATTTATTAGAGTCTAAAATTAATTCTGTTTTATAATTATGAATTATGAATTATTAATTTTGTCAGAAGTAATAAAAATAATTTAATAATCCGGAAATATTTAAAGAATTTGTAGCGAATATTGAACTGAATTTAAAGATTAGCAAAAAAAATGTAATCCGTTAGGACAAGTGCGTCAGAAATATAAACGGCATTTTAGTTTATGATTTTATTATTTAAAAATAAGAAGAATAAAATCAAAATTATTTTATTTTCCAGTTCTGAATTGAACTGATGACCTAATGGAAGAGGTTTGAACATGATATACCGACGATACCAAACCGTTGTCGTATATAGAAATTAAAAATAGCAAAAGTTTATTATATTTTTTTTTTAATGAAAATTAATTAATTTATAGTTGACATTTTGGCTTCGCTCACATAAATTTGTTTGTTTACTTTATCGCGAGTCTATTGTATTTCTTAATATTTATTTAAATTTAATTTATTTAAACTTTATTATTCTACAACGTTGAAATCAAAGAGAAAATAAATTAAAGGAGTGAAGATAATTTGGTAAGTAAATTACATTCAACAATTATTTTAATTTCAAAAAATATTTTCAATTAATGAATACAGAAAATCATTTAGAATTTTCATAGAGAATGTTTAAAACGTGGGTTTTGACCCGGTTTTACTTTTTTTTTTTTGACAAATTCCATTTTTTCTTCTTATTTTTTTATTTATGATTTTTAATAATTAAAACTTTCAAAACATTTGAATTAAATTTTAGTAATTTGAGTTAAAAATAAAAATGTCTGTGTCTTTGATTTAACGAAGACAAGAAGTTATTTTTTATGACTGAAATATTTTTAAAAAGATAAATATATTTTGTATATGCATTGTGATAAATTGTCTAATAAAAATTAATTTGATTAATTAATTAAAAGGAATAGATTTTAATGATTTTCTTTAAAAAAAGAAAATTAAATTCTGACTTTTGAATTTGACCTGCGTGTTAATGTTAATGGACAACTTTCAGATGGTTTGAATAAAATTTCAAAAAAAAAAAGAAGGATTTTGTTTATTTTAAAATCTTTAATTGTGGTCCGTTTCTTCCTCTTTGATTTGTTAATGATTTTTCTATCAATAGAATAACTTTTTTTTGTTTTTTTTTTTTAATGTGAAATTATTTTTGGATAAAAGAGTTTTTCTCTATTTATATAAAATGTCGTTAATTGCAATCGTTTTATTCCTTCTACTTTTATACAAAAATAAAATAAAATAAAATGAAATGAAATGAAATGAAATGAAAATGTCTAAGATTTCATTCGCCAAAAATTAAAAGAATTAAACAAAAAAAAAACACAAATTTAATGGCTTTTTTTTTTACTTCTTAAACATAAATAAATATAGAAGTAACAGCTGTCGAGTGATTTAAATCGATGTCGTTTTTTTTTTCTTTTTGTAAAAATAGAAAATTAAAAAAAAAAAAAAATTATTCAAATAAACAAAATTTAATTTTTTTCGTTCGAAATTAAAATTCTGAAATGTTTTTTTTTTTGAAAAGAAAAAAAAAGATTGAGAAAAATTCGTCTATATGAAAATATAATTTTTACATTTTTAATTACTGTAAAATCATCTTTGCTTCAAATTAACCAAAAAAAATTCTTGTTCAAGAATACAGATTGGAAAATATCAATTAACAAGAAAAAAAAATCAACATTGTTGGAAGAGTTGCTTCATAGACTTTAAAAAACTGGGTTATTTTTATAAATTCAAATTATTGTTGCTGATGGCTGATTTTTTTAATATTTCTGCTGGTTTAATATTAAAAATTTCTTAAACAATTTATGGAGAACAGAAAAGAAAATAAACGTGAATTTGTGGAACATAAATTTGAACTGCCCAAAACTACCCACAACTACCCAAACTACCCACAACTACCCAAACTACTCAAAACTCTTTAAAAATTCCCAAACTAAGTGATGACATTTTTTTCCCGTACAATTTATTTGAATCAATGATTTCTCAAAGAATTAATGAAATATCACAAAAAGTTATCTTACCGCCATTTTTTTTATTTAAATAAAATTTTAATCACAGAGCAAATAAAATCAAACAAAATTTTTCACTTTGGTAGCAAAAACAAAGAATGAAGTGACTTTCTTTAAAAAAATATAAATAGTCACCTTGAACGTCAGAATTGAACTAACTGAAAATTATAAAAAACTTTTAATTTTGTATTTTTTTTTTTACAACTAATGAACACTTACACATTCACACACAGGCACACTACTGAATTATATACGTACATACATAACATACGTACATATATGTGAAGATGCTCTAATTTTTTTGGCGGATTATATTAATGTATGTAAAATATAGAAAAAAAATCATTCGGTGTATCCAAAGAAAATAAATAATCTATAAGAATTCTCATTATACAAAAGATGATTTAATTTTAATTCGCATGCGTAGAAAAACAAAATAGATAAAAATTATACAGTAAAACCTGTTTAAACGGTCCAACAATTTTCAATAAGAATTCTGGTCCGAAATTTAGTTGGTCAATAAAAAAAAAAGAAGATAATTCAATGACCTGCGATCTGACTAGATGATGATCATCTTTAGACATTTTGTGTACCTTTTATTCTTTCAAAAATAAAATGAAATGAAAAGCATTAAAGAAAAATTTGAAAATGTATTGCCCGCTCAGAAATTGAATTAACGAACGAGCAAATTAAATGCGTTGGGCACAAATCGAGAATTTCATGAAATTGAAATAATTTAATGAAAAATCGAAAAAAAATCGAGCAGTTGAAGTGAAAATAAAAATATTGTTGAAAAGAAACGGATTAAGATTGTCGAAAGAAGTTTTCTTCATGTGTAAAAGAGACAGAATATTAGAATATGTTTCCGAATTACTTTTTTGCTAAAAATTATATGTTTGTGTGCAATCTATATATAAATTTTACTTAAAAATAATTTATATAATGTTCGTTGAACATCCGTTCTATCATCGTCTTTGGCATCTGGAAAATGAAAGATGTTGGTTTTAAGTATGTGAATATATAAATGTGATTTAGACGTACCAAAGAAAAAATCTATTTTATTTTTTTTTATAAATTGACGAAGTGCATATGAAGTATGAACTATATTTTTGACGACAAATTTATGATATTAATAAATTCACTAATTCTTGTAGTGTCGTATTACATTATGTTATTTTTGGATAATGTTCTCTTGACATTGAACTACTAAATAAATTTACCAACCCCTCCCTTATCCTCTTCTATACATTCTCATGATTATAGTGAGTGACGTATAGTTGTTTTTCTTATAGCCCCCACCATCTTAAAACGTAAAAAAAAATCTAATAGAGTTTCTTGTGAATGAAGTAAAAATATGTAATAATGAACACGGAATAACTTGTCATTTTGTATATGAATGACTTTACCGGCTGATTTTCTAGCACATAATATAACAAAAATTTATTTCAACAAAAGTCCCACATCATATTTCACAATTTAATTTTTTAAAATTAAAATCTATTTGTTTTGTTTTTTTTTTTTTTTTATTTTTATACAAAACAAAAACGTACACACACACACACACAATTTACATTAAAATTAAATTTTATAATAATAAGATTCTAATGTCCATTTTCTATTTATCTAAATCTGTTAAATTTTGTTTCTGTTTATTAAAGAAGCAAAAAAACCAGATTACATCATAATTATAAATCATAGCAGTTGCCACAGACTAATATTCAATTTGGCCTGTTGCCAATACTTTTTATTTTTTGTCTTAATCTTTTCTTTAATTTTTCTTTGCTTTGTGGAAAAATATTGAATTAAAAGAAATGATGAAGGAAAAATATTATATAAAAAAAGCAGAGAACTTAAAATTTAATTATAAAAGATCTGCCAAAAATAATTTTAAATTTTTCTTGTACAACAATTTTCGCGCATCATTAAATACAGGATTGATTTAATATGTATGTGTATGTGTATGCATTTATATAAGTGTATGTGTGTGTTTGACTTTAGTTGTATCAAAACAAAATTTATTTTCATCAATGATTCCATCAGATTTATTATTGTTGTATCTTTTTGTGTATCAGATTTTAAGATTTACTTTTGGAGACATTAATTTGTGGTGTTGCAATCTTACGAAAATATATCCGATAACAATCTTAATAGTAAATTTTAATAGAAACTTTAATTAAAGTTTTGATAGATTACTTAGAGTGACTAATACATTGTCACATCAGTTTAGATGACGTGGTGTTAACAGATTTAATCCCATTAATCCATCTGGTTTTTTATTTTATTTTAAAGGAATTGCGAAATGTTAATCTGTAGAGGCCTTTCAACTGAAAATAAATCATAGTTGAATTGACTTTAATCTTTATACGCGATATTATTGTTATGCTATTTATATAAATGATTGAATTGTAATTAGCTTGATGCAACACATAATTTCAATTCAATTCCATTGAATATAGATTAGATTTTTGTTATTAGCTTTTGTAATCAGAATTCATAAAATAATCAAGTCATTTTCTTATCTATAAAAATTAAATTAATTTCTCGGAAGAAAATGTGAACCAAATATTTATTAAACAATTATTTGTAAAAGCGTAATAGAAAATTATTATTTTTATTCTAGTCGAATATAACCAGATAATCCCATTTTTTTTTCGTAATTATCATTAAACCCAATGTGCATTCTCTAAGAGAGAAATTCTAAGACATGCCATTTATTTTAGTTCTTTATTATAAATATTATAAACTTCTGCTAATGTTTTTAATGCATTTTTTATATTTTCTTAAAAATTTTATAATAAAAATTCATAACTTAAGAGAAGACTAAAAATATTCTTGCATTAACGGCATTCATTTAGCCGTTACACTTACTAATAATAAGTAAATAATAAGTAAACAAGAATAAAAATAAAATATAATAAATTTTCGTCAATAGATTTTTTTTTTCTCTCTAAATTGTAAATATTTTGATGAATTGTATAAAGTCGAGTGGAGACGCCTGGTTTTCAACGCATGAACAAAAAAAAACCACTAAACAGAACATAACATTTTTTTTTCTGGCATAATATTCAAATTTTTTTTTCAAGTCTTGGGAAATCAACAAAATTGGTGGGCACAGAATATACAAAACAACAACAAGAAGTTTTTTTTTTTAATTTTTACAACAAATAAATAAAATTGAAACGATTTTTAGAAGCCACAACACAATTTTGTTTATTTTCAAATTTTCCATTTTCTCTTTTTACAAAATTACGAAACTCTAATAAATTCTTACCGCCATTTTCTATATTTTGATTAGAAAATAAATAAATAATTTTAATCACAGAGAAATTTTCTAATTAAATAGAAAATATTTAATCACTTTAATAGAAAAATGTTAAATGATTAGAAATTGTCACCTTAAACAACGTTAAATTTACACTAACTACAACGTAGAAAAATTATTTAATTTTCTATTTTTTTATTATTATTTTTTTTTTACAACTTTTCTACACACACCT
Source organism: Pedicia rivosa (assembly GCA_963082725.1). NCBI lineage: Eukaryota > Metazoa > Arthropoda > Insecta > Diptera > Pediciidae > Pedicia > Pedicia rivosa. The sequence goes on from OY720154.1 coordinate 29,765,092, forward strand.
ACACATTTAAAGTCGCGTAAATACATTTATTATCCACATACTTACAGTCACACAATATACCTCTACAATATACATTTATAAAGATACTCTAAAATTCGTGCTGATTATAATCATTTTTAATTTGTCTAATTAAATTTCTCTTTTTCTGCTGAATTTAATTACTTACCGGAGTTTTTTTTTATTCTTTTTTTTTTGCCTTTTAACGCAATAAATAATATTCAGTAGAGTTTTATGTGTTTTTTTTTGGTTTGTAATGTATAAGACTAACATATTAATTTGAGAGAAGATTTTCAAAAGAAAATTTGTCTATGGTAAAAAATTAAATAAATGATATTAATCTACAAATTCTCGTAAGTATGGGTTTTAGTGTAAATCTCTAGTATTCAGTATTCGTTCTGTTACTAAGTAAGTCTAGTAAATATTACATAAGCTTACTAGATACTAGATACTAGATAATATTCACTAGACTTACTAGTTGTAACTAGAGAAATTTATTTATAACAAAATAAAATTTTGATAAGAATATCAAAAAAAGTGTATTTAAGAATTATTGTACTTGCTTTATTGTCGCAATTTTAAAACAAATTAATAATCGATCAGTAAATATTATTTTCAAGATATGAAAATAAATACAAGTTCAAGGAAATGATAAGATATCAATTTGATTTAATGAATAAATATGCCAGTGGTAATTACAAACAAGAAAGATAACGTAAATAAAAAAAAATAATTTCGGTTTGTAAAATGTAATTGGTGGGGGTCAATAAATCAATTAAAAAATAAAAATAAAATAAGTGATTACATGTATAATGTAAACGTGTCTTTTACCGACATCCTGAGTCATTTAAGACACGAGAATGAATTCGATTTAATTACCATTGCCATGGATTTAAAGTAAAGTCTATAAAATATCAAAATATATTTAAAATTCGAAATAAAAGAAAAAATTCACAATTCTTGTTCTAATTTTTCTTTTTTGAATTATATTTGTTTTTTTGTTTTGTTGTTACATGTTTAAGTTATGGAAATTATATTGGAGTCAGTATGCGTTATTTATTTATAAAAGGCATAGCAGATACTACCCTTGTCTTGATCATTGATAGAATAAAATACACTCTTCTTTATATAATATCGAATATATTTTATGTATTAGACATTTAGAAGACATTTAACATGTTATTTCAATTTATATATCAAATGAATTATTTATTTTATTTATTATTATAACGTCTTCCTATATACATTCATTTATATAAATATATATGTACTAAAATATATAAATAGAATAACTTATTTATTTATAAATTTATAAGAAAATAAAATATATACACTGACTTATACTTGCATACTTTACCCTTAAACTTTTATAGATGTTTTATTTATAATTTGACACTAACCGATTGTAGTAAATGAACTTTTACCTTTTTTATTTTTTTTTATCTAAAACTCATAATAATGGACAAAAAAATGAAAATTTTTATAGAAATCTTAGTGAAATTGAAGAGAGGTGATCATCACCTAATATTGAATTTATTTTGAATTTTTTCGGGTAATGAAATTAAAATGCACTTTGACTAAGTTTAAATATTTTTATTCCGTAAGCATTTTTCAATAAGAATAAAACAATCTCTGCCTTAATTATTAAATTATAAAAAGGAGATATTTCTAAGCAAATAAATTTATACAGCGAACATAAAATTACTTTTTAGAAATGTTGACAATACGAACAATATTTTATAATGGTTTTTTAACTACACAAGAAAACTCCATAAACATAGTTTCCTCTAAAATATTTAATGTTAATAAGTAGAGCGTTCCTAAAGCTATAATTTAACAAGTTTCTCAGAATTATTCAGGCCTTCTTATATCTGGAAAATTATAACATTATATTCAGACGAATCGCTGAATTGAAAATCTATCTAATTTTCATAGACACAATCTTATATTAATTTACTAAAAACTTGGTTTAATTATAATAATTTAATACTTAATATGCCGACAAATCAAAATTCATTTAATTTATTAATGTGATACATGAACATGCCTTGAATATTTTAAAAATAATACACTGGAGAGAATAGACTGGACAGAACAAAAATTAATCTTTACCAGTCATCAAACATTTAATTTCATTCTCTTAATTTTTCAGTTCATAGATTTTCAATTGTATACTTCAATTGTTTTTAATCTCCTTTTTAGTGTACCATTTATTTTCTTATCAGAATTGATATCTCATGTGTTATTAATTAGGATAGTCAGTTTGGAAAATATGTTATTAAAATTATATGATTGAGTAAAACGTAATTGATTGTGAAAAATCCGGTATAGTACATGTTTTAACTTTGAAAAAATCACTAAACTAAATAAATTTAACCGTGTCACAAAATTTTAAATTGATATTGGAAACACATTTTATTCAAAGTGTTTGTCACCACAACTGTGACATGTCACGTCGTTTTCTTCTTCTTTTTCTTTTTTTTTTGTGTGCTTTTCTTTTTTTTCTTTTTTTTGGTTGAAGTTTTTCACACATTTTATTTTATTTTTATAAAGCTTATCATTGGATTATTTTGATGAAAAGATATTTTGTTTGAACAAGCATCTTTTAAAATCCTTTTCCATTTAAATTGAGCAATAAGTTTTAAACCAAAGTAAATCTCTTGTACATGTTGTGGAAATAATGAGCTTCTGTTATACTTCTTCAGTAATTGTATGAATTTTATGTTAGAAAAGTTAAATTTGTAGAATTTTCATAATTTTTCAAATGTTAATAAAAACGTATTGTCGGTCAAGACTCATTACACAGAGTTTTCATTGATGCAAACTGACTTCAAAGAATACAAATATAGTTGTGAAATTCATAAATAAATATATTCTTTCATTCGTAAACTATTTAAAGAAGAATGTTCTGTTTTTACTTACAGCAAACATGAAGACTTTTTGTAATTTCATGACCATAAAAGTTGTTCCTTAAGTTTTGTTAAGTCAACAGATGATATTACACCACAGAATGTAAATAATAATTATTAAAGTTATCCTTAAATTTTATAATTTTGATTTTACTTACAATTCAAAGGAAAACAAGTTTCAAAATTTTCATTTAAATTGTTTACATGATACAAACTAGTAAACAGAAAAGAAAAATTCTACAAAATGTATAAAAAGACAAAATTTACCAACTAATTAAAAGAGGGATCTCAACAAAAAAAAAAACGGAACGAAGTGAACTTACCTTTGTTTTAAAAAAAAGAAAATGTTCGATATCCCTTTGAAATATGATTATGCCAATGTAATATTCGCTTTCCTACTTCTATGACACAATGAAAAAGTTGCATTTTCTTTTAAAATAAAACCATTTTTTTTCTCTCTCTCTCTCTCTCTCTCTCTATTCAGCTCTGACATATTTTTCAATAAAGAAAACTTACTTTTTTTTCTTTCGCTCTTTTTTGAATTCAATAAGATTTTTACTTCAAACAATTACGAAATAAAAAAAAGGGGGAAAAAATTCAAACGTAAAAATAACTTCTTATTTTTTTAGTTTGTTTTTTTTTTTTGTTTGTTATAATGAAAAATGAATTCAAAAGAATTTCACTTATAATTTATTTTTCAAATTTTTTATTTCCTTTTGCAGCTCATAAACTGAATACACAATATTTCTCTGTTGTTGTTGTTGTTGTTTTTGTTGTTATTGTTGTTGTTACATTTTTACATTCATTTTATTTTTTTTTTTTATTTTGCTTCATATTAAATATTTAGCATGTAATATCTAAGAAATATACTAATTTATTACGTCTCGGAATAAACAAAAAAACATAATATATTATTCATCAAAAGATCCAACAAGAAAAACAGAAAAAAAGAAAATCTGTTTTTTTTTCTTCATTTCTTTAATTTGAAGAAAAAAGAAGAAAAACAAAAAAAAAAAAAATTGAAAGCAAAAAAAAAAAAACGTTTTAATGGAAAAAGAAAAAAATATATGAAATAAATAAATATTTTATATTATTTTTGCTCTTATCATTTTTTTTTTTACATTGCATTAAATAATTTGATTTCATTATTTTCTATAAGAACACAAATGTATATTTTTTTTCTTAAGAAATTTATTCTTTGTGCTGATGTTCAATTGAACAGAATTCTTTTAATTTATATAAGACACACAGAGTTTTTATATTTAGATAAAATTTTTCCGGTATATTAAATAAAAACTAAAATATTTAAATAAAATGTTTATTCCAGTGAAAGAAGGATAGGCGGAGAATTGAATCTGATAATATCAGAGTTTTGGTTATTAAGTAGAAATTTCTTAAAAATAAAAAACATTATTCTTCTAATTAATTTTATAATTGGCATATTATTGCTACTATTTGTGCACACCATTTTTGATCTTTGTAACAAATCATCTGAAAGTAAAATTAGGCCACCCTGTGGCAAAATGGAAATATGCCAGACTCTTATTAATTGATTATTGTATTCAACGCTTTGCATTGTAAATACTTTGAAATAGATTATAATAGTAGATTCCTGTGTATAAACTGAACTAAGTACAAGACACCTTAATAATGGGATATGAAATCAAAATCAAGCCTATTTAATATGCTGCTCTTCGGTATTTTTTTCAATACTGGAAATGTACTTACCTTAATTCATTTTGTTTTAAAATTTCTCTCATTAAATTTAATTGTATTTATACCTATTTTCTTCCAAAAGATAAACAATTTACTAAAGTGTATGTGGGGTCATTTCAATATTAAATCAAAACAAATAAAGCAAAATTCAAAAAAAAAAAAAACAAAAAAAAATTTCACTGAAAATTAAATTTTTATTATGAAAAATCATATTTGGATTTTTTTTCCGCATCAACCATAATATAAATAGGAATTTCCCGTTGGATGTTTAAAGAATCTAAAAATTCGATTTTTCTTTTTATCCCTTCTAATAAATTTTGTATAGGAAAAGGAGAGGAAAAGGAGAAAAAAAAAAATTCATGTCAGAAAATTCAGATAAAAAAAAAGAAAGAAAAAAAAAAGAAGTTATGTCATGTTTATTATTTTGTCATAAATTATTATTACATATAAATAAAGGTTTATTATGGATGCTGTGACACTTTATATATTCGTATATATATTTTTATTCAATGATTTATAGATTTCTCTTGTATGTCAAAAATATATAAACTTATCTTATAAAGGCTTTGCAATGTTTATTGTCAAATTTAAGTTGATTGACAATATAATATTCAGTAGAGAGACAAAAACAAAAATATGATATAAAATATGAAAGTAAAAGAAAGTAAGAGAAACAAAAGGGCAAAGTACCATAATAAATACATTTTCATAGAAATATTTAATAATATATTTATTTAGAACTTTTTGTTGTCAAATTCTTTTTTTTTTCTTTAACATTTTTTTCTTATATTAATATTCTATTGAACTTGATCTTAGATGATGTTCAAACCTCACCTGTGTTAGAAAAACTTATTTATGGATTCCATTATAATGGTAGATCCCCTATCTGAAATGATCCTGACAGTTGATACAAGACACGTTAATAAGTCTAAATTATCAATCCTATACCAATCTTAGATTTTGTGAATAATTTTATGAAATACAAACTTTGTCGGCAACAACATAAAAATCTAATAATTTTGTTAAAAATTTTAAATTATAAAATATTATGGGAAAAAGAAGCAATAAAAAAAAACAAAAATGGTCACATTAAATGTATATGGTGACTGGGGAGGAAGAACCCATGCTGGGTTTTCTTTCACATTAATTATAACATGATTCCAAATAATAATGATTTTTTTTTCTTTCTCTATGGTGAAGGTTAAGTTAATTACAAAAGGGATGACATTGTATATAATTGGTTCTACCAAAATGTAAAGAGAAAAAATATAAATTAAAATAAATATATAATATGAACAAAAAAAAACCCGTCCTTAAAAAATAATCAACGCGTTGTCCCATTCTATGAAACAACCCCTGCCTGCAATTAAATTAATTACAATTAATATTATATAACAAAGTCATAGGTATGACAAAGTGATTATTCATACAAAACACCACAACACTAACACATTGTTAGATTAGAAATTAGACATTCAATGGAACCAAGTCCAAATGTTTTGTTGTAAGTTTCTTATAGAAAAAATTTAAGTTCATTATTAAAATCAATATTAGAATTTTATAAATATTAATTAAATAAAACATTAAATTAATTATTTAGACGAAGAATTAAAATCAGGATCAAACTGTTTTTTAATTCTGGTTCTTATAATTTTAAGTTGTCCTTCGTGTAATTTTCTTGATCTTATTTTAAATTTAATTTAATTAACAAATTCAAATTTTTTTAATAATGTATAATACAGCAAACGGGAAACTTTACTGTTTTAATATTTAAAATAATAATTGCTTAGTTGAATGACATCAGGTAGACACAAGACACTATTAGTGAATCTGTATATTTCTATATTATGTTTATTAATCTCAAAGGGTTTACCTGTACTCTTTCTTTATAACATATTTAACATTTAATTGCAAATTTATAGATTTAAATTGAAATTAGTTTACATTTTATTTAAATTGTACTACAACTATTAAGTTATTAGTACTAATAACTCAAAAAAAAATTTATGTCTTTTTTATGATTCCTATCTGTTTCATATGTTTCCTGTCGGTTTACTATATTTTTTCAGCGGCTTTTACTAAGTGTTATCGAAGCACTTTTCGACGGTCAAAGGGGTTTTATATTTTTTCCGATCTGTATTATATTTTGAGCATTCACAAAGTAGATGTTCCACAGTTATTCTATAATTATCCACAGTCGCTTGTTGGTGGATCTGACCGGTTCATTAAGTGTCTGTGTGTTGCATTACTTATTTTACATTAAACTGATCATTATTAGATTTATTTAAAGTGCCACGAATATTAGACAATAATATACTTAACTGTCGTAATGATGTTTAAACATTTAAAATTATATGAAACAATTCTAATATTTACGGTACACGCTAATAAGAATTTTGAACAACAATTACAGAAGAATACGTTATAAAAACATTAATTTATCAAGAGTGTTGTGTACAAAATTGTTTGTCGTTAATTCAATTTAATAAAAACAAAAGTAAAATTCAGAAATTACATCAATGAAAATTATAACATGAATATGTAATCGATTGAACCTACAAAGTTTTGATTTTCAATCATAATTTAATAAAATAAATAAAAATTTCCAAAAAAATAATAAAAATCAAAAAATTTCCATTTAATTTTTTTATTTATTCAATTTTTTATTTATTTAAATAAAAATAGATTATTGTTTTAATGATTGTCTTTTCTCTCCAATAATAAATAAATTATAATTATACTGATGAAATCTAATTAAGTTTAACTACTAATTGAACGATGAATTATTAATTCATTAACATTTTTAATAGTGGACTTCATTATTATAAATATTACATATTTTCACTTTAAAAAATTTAAAAATTTTAATCGATATTATTTTCCAACCAAAATATAAAAAAAAATTGCTTATAAAAAATTATTGTTGTCATGACATAAATAAAGATTGTTTCACAAATATTGTAATTGTTGGAAAATGGTTGCAAAATGTATAATAATTTCTATGTGATGAGTCTTTCTATTAAAGAACACTTTTTGTTGTTTGTTCTTTGTGTAAATTTATAAAAAAAAAAAAACAGAGAAAACAAAAAAGAATAAGAACAAAACAAAGAAAAAAAACGTGAAGCTTATATATATATTTTTTTATGAATCTTTTGACCCATTTATTTTTGTTATAATGGAAACTGAAAAAAAAAAACTGAGATCCTATAAAAGAAAATTTGTAAAGAAGAAACCAGATAAAAGAACAGAATGACAAATGAATAAAAAAGACAAATAAAATATTACTTCACGTTTTATCTGTTAATTTTTACCCCTGTTCTTTTTTATGCTTTATTTTTTTTTGTACGTTCATCTTCTGGTATTGTTTTAATCTTACACTCTTTTCTTTCCTTTTAAGACAAATCTTTTGTTGGTTATTTTGATTCATATACTTTTTTTTTGTATTTTATACATGAACGCTCTAACCTACACTTACTTAATCTGTGTACTTTAGTTTGTATTTCTACTTTAGTCAATTCATTTATTGAATTTTTGTGATGTTTTCAAATCTCAGCATTTTGATTTTATTTTATAAGGAATCATCAAAATATAAATAGATTTACATTACATTCGTTTTACGTTACAAAATTACAACTCAAGTTGGAAGGAAAGAGTTGACCAAATTCTGGTAAACGAGAAAAAAAAATTGCCTAGTCGTTCAATTGTTTTTTATTGGGAAAAACAACAAAGTTTATTTATTTCTGAAAATTCAGGAAATTTAAGGATAAATAATCAATTTATTAATTCCAGTTAACACCTTTTCTTTTCATTACACAAAACTGATAATAAAATAAAGAATTTTCTTTCATAAAAATTAAGTTGATTTTGATTTTACAAAAATTGAAATCAATAAATTCTATATGAATTGTTATTTATTAGTTTTGTTTTTTAAGTAAAAATAACAAGTAATTAGCGGTTGTAACTTTTTTAATTAAATAAATAATTTGAATATATAATTTACAAATTATTACAAACACCTTGGAAATTTTTTTGTTTTTAATTAAAATTTTACTAAACACAACCGATATCGATTAAGATGAAAATAAAACTAAATTAAAATTAAAGTATAATTTCGGTTCGTATTTTCTATGTAACGTTGTACGTTGATTTTTATTATTATTTTCGTAAGAACATCTGTTTATTTATTTTTCCCCCTTTGTCAATTATACGCATGCGTTTAATTTCTTTTATTGTTCAATTTTCCATTGACAATATAGTTTGAATTTGTCAATTACTTTAGAAATATTTGACTTCATTTCTGGTATGACTGAGGTTTGAATACGGTACCTTTCGATGTCTCGTTTTTATCTAAAAAAATATTTCCAAGGTAATTTACAAAATTAAAATTTACTGGATAGAATTCATTTTCGTTAGAAATTGTTTGAATTTATTTGTTCCCTTTTTTTTTGTTTAAAGAAATCCCGTCGAATTAATTAATGCATTGAATTTAAAGAGACAGACAACTATTTTATGCTGTACCCTTCTTACCGTAATCATAAACAAAAATAAGAAACTCTTCTTAAATCTTTTGATTTCCAGAATAAAAATAAAGGAATCACTTCAAATAAATTTATTTTTTGTCTAATTTGGAATTTCTGAACAAATTTCCATTTTCTATGTAAATGAAAAAATGTATAGAATTATTTTTAATTTTTGCTGATCATGATTTTTGTAATTATTTTAAATTAACTTTTGTTCAACAAGTCCTGTTTTGATTTAAATTCCAACAGAAAAGAAAATCATAAATTCAATTGTTAAAAATATCCAAGTTTTGTGAAAATATGCAAATTTTTTTTTGTATCATAACAATAAAATATTTACGTTAGCTAAAATATTTTGAAAAATATGAATAAGCAAGATTAGAATTTAGAATAAATTTTCACTGTTTAAAGGGAACTAAAATTTTGATAAAAAATTTAAATAATTAAAGCTGATGAATATTTTTTTTTTCATTTTCATTACAAAATTCTTTCAGTCAAAACAAAGAAAAAGAAAAATACAATTCCGTTTCTTAAACTAATTATGATACTTTGTACTAATGAATTTGTATATTAAAACAATTTATGCTATTGTTGTTGTTATTTGTGTAAAAAAATAAATAAATATTCTAAAGTAGCTGTTATAGGTGAAATATTATATTATTGTATTGCCGTATATATAATTGGAAGTTCGTAATTGGAGTAGCTTTAAATTGAAGACGTGCATCTTATATAAGAAATGCAGTTACCTGAATCTTATATGAATTAAATTTAAAGTTATATGTACAAAAGCTGATATGGAATAAAAAAAAAAAATTTAAATATGTGAACGAATATTTACACAGAAAATGTTAACAAGATTGTATCAACTTCTGTATGTTTTTGTACAAGTTTGTACATGAATAATGATATCATGTATGCTTTAAAATAAATCATTTTGTGCATGTTTAAACGGGGTATAAATTGGATGTTTATGGTGGAAAATATGCATAAAAGCTATTTTAAAGAAACAAATTATATTGTTGACAGGATAATAAGTTCATTTTATATTTTTTGTTTCTTCATTTTATTTAATTCTGTTTCAACAAAAAAAAAGTTAAAGTCGTAAAGAAAATATGAATTTACAAAAATCGTTAATTTTTTATTGATTAATTGAAAGAATTTTTTATCTTATTTAGATTATCAAAGTCCAAGAAATTCAATTACAACAATCGAAATAATAATAATAAATAAAACTGAAGGGATTGGTCGGTCATAAAATGTATTTATTCGTTATCAATAAAAATTTATTTCTTTTAAATCACAAATTATTGTGAAGAAATTTTATAAATAATTATTGAAATTATCTTTACTTGAACAACAATTATTATCAATTTTATCTATTAAATATACATTTTTATGGTTTAAATGTTTAGATATGGAATGGCTAACAAGGTTGTTGAAAGCTAACAACATTTATTTTATGATAGATTTATCTTCTACTTTTTTTTTTATCACCAAACGATACAATATTTTATAGGATTTAAAATGTGAAAAAATATAGAATAAAAAATAAATTAAATAAATAAATATACGAATAGAAGTACCAATAGAAGTAAGTATTGAAATTTATGATCTTTTAACAAGGTATGAAATTTTTAGATATTTGACTATTTGACTTTATAATAAATATTGTAGTTCTTATGAAATTTGTATTCAATTTAAATGGTGATTTAAACAAGACTTTTTTCTTCATACTTTAAAATTGTATTATTTTTATTTACATATTTTTTATTAAATATAGAAAATAACGACAATAACGACAATATATTCTTAAAATGTATATCAAAGTTTATACGATTTATTGTATAGAATTATAAAATAATATGGAAAACTTTGTATCTATTAAGTTATTGAGTTTTAAAGTGTTATGATTGGATGTTTTCTGTTGTTTTTTTTTTTTTGTTTATTAAAGAAAAAAAAATCAATAATTTTATTTTGATCAAACAGCCAGACAGACACAAAAGTTATATCGATATTTATTTATTGCATTTCAACAATATTATGAATAAATTTCCAACATTTTAATATACTCGTAAAACAGTAGAATTTGTAACGTAAGGTTGCGTCTGAATGCTTCCCTAACACTACACCCAAAACTAGATAGTTCTGTATTTTGAAAAACTTACACTAGTTGGTGTCCGGAATTTATACTTTTTCGGATTTATATTTAAATACATAATTATGAATTAATAATCATTAATTAAATATAAAAACCGACCAAGTGACAGCTGATCCACCAGCACCTTAAAAATAGTAAGTCTCCTAGTATGTACCAATAATCTTAGTACCTGTAGTTGAAGTACTTGGTTAAATAATAATTATAATATTGCCACTGTTATAATTTAATAAAACTCAGCTTAACTTATTTATTTTATAATAATATACATATATTAAAATTGATGCTTGTTTCCAGTAAGGCTTTCAAGATGCAACTCCTCTTTGTTCATTTGTTTTTTCCTTCTTTTGACCAAACCGGAAATTACAACTTGACTAATTTTAATTAACAATACATACACAATACAATTATTTAATAATAATAATAATAATAACTGATCGAAAATGATTCAGTTCGAATATAACAAATACAATATACATTTATCAAAATTAATTTAAAAGTTTACATTTTGATTTCATTTCAATCAATTTTTAACAAAAAATTTTTTTTTATAATTTTTGTTATTTATTTCCGTTCATTTGGTTTAATCGGATAATGTACAATTGAGTTCATTCAGTGATTTGACATAAAATAGGGAGAAGTTTAATAAACTAGAGGGAGACTACCAGACTGTTTTCGAAAAGTTTAGTGAGAAATATAGTGCGTAGGGAGACATTCGGACACAGCCTAAGGTCTAGTAAAGGTTATTTGAAAAAAAAAAAAACTTAACTACAAAATTTTATTATCTTCAGGTTTTTATTTAAAAATTAAAAAATAAATAAAATAAAAAAGTTAGATGATTTTAAATAAGCTCACGTAGATCATTGTTAAAAATAAATAAAAATGGGGACAATTTATAATAATATCTAAAATGATAACTTGGGTTCTTTTTTTGTTTTTTTTTTTTTTTGTATTTTATCAGAAAACCTAAATATAATATTTTTATCTTTTCTATCTTTTAATTTGTCTCTTGGGATTAAACCCAAAAGATAACCACATATGCCTATATTTTGACCGCAGTACAAAGTCACTTTACATGAATATGAACACAATTCTAATATAGAAAATACAAGAATAATCATAATAATAAAGGAAGAAAAAAAAATAATAACAATAATAATAATAATAAAGTAAGTCATAAATATGAACAAGAATTTATGTTCGTATATAAGTCTAAATATAATTTACTAGTGTTTTGTGTATTTAAGTAAAGTTTTACAGAGCTACTATCGCATCATATTATAAAATTTTAAGATAAATATAACATTTGGGAAATATTCTAAGACTTAATAAAATCTACTTGATAAATTATTCGTTAAATTTTTTAATAAAGAATTTCTTATTTTTTTGTTTTATTTTAATAAAAATATAAATTTTAATAAATATTTTTGCGATATGATTTTAATTATTCAAAATAATTAAAGCAGATGTTCTTTAAATATACGCATCATATAAATGGGAAAGTATAAAAGGCCAATCTAGTTGCAAATAAAAATTAGTTCAGTTAAAAAATTCTCAATATAAAATTGTGGCATACATTTTTTTTTCTCTCAGTAAAATGAAAAAATCGATTATACTTTTATTGTTTATTTCTACAATTATTATTGAAATTATGTCAAATTCAAATTCAGAAAATATTTGTTCAAAAGGTGTTGATAAAGGAATAAGACGTGAATATACAACATACTTAAATGTGCTCGCAAATGTATTAAATGATTATGAGAAATTATCAAATAGTGACGTAACAATTTCTTGTCAAATTGATATTCGAACAATCATTAGTAATTTTACAAAGAAAATGGATAATAAAATTATCGAAACTGTGGATAGAATGAATACGCTACTTAAAGAAGTTAATGAATTAATTCCAACAAAAATTGATATTGTTGATGCAATACAACAAGGTGACTTTTGTTCAGCACGTTTTCAATTATTGGAAAATGGGAAACTTAATCTTTCGGAGCTAATTCCGATTGTGTATGGAAACAATTTAACGAGTGCAGGAAAATTAGTTGAATTTCTTAATGCACTTCCAGAATTAGATGATACAATTTCTGGTTATCGCTATCTTTTTGTAGAAATGAAAAAAAATGGTCATCTTTATAGTACAATTTTAACATCAATGGCATATCAAATATTGAACGTCTTTCATACAAAACGATCGAAAAATCCAGATTTTATTTTTCTTCGTGATAATTTGCCAGCGTCATATAAAAGATTTCCGTGGAATGCAATTGTTATGATTATAAATAAGAGAGGTGAACATCTTTTTATTTTACCTGATGACAATCTAAAATATGATAAACAAAGACGCATTGCGCAAATGTGGCATCAGGTGGGCTGTGGTCGAAAACATTGTCAATGGAAAATTATACCTGTTTCTAATGGAACATTTTTTTATATAACAAATAATCAAGTGGCAGAATATTTATATGCTGATTCTAATGAATTTGCTCAAGATAATCAACGTCGGAATATTTTTACTTGGGCAATAGTGGATAGAAAAGGAGATACAGGAAATTGGCAATTAGAACCAATTGAAAATTCAGAATATTTTAAAATTAAAAATGTATTTTGGAATGAATATTTATATATTGACCAAAGTGATTTATTTAAATTTCCTGACAAGAATTGTCGTCATGTTTACACATGGAGACCAGGAGGTTGTGAGGAAGATGGATGTCAATGGAGCATTAGACGAGCTTAATTTGAACATTTTTATATTATCCAATAAATAAATTTTAAGTACAATTTGATGACAATTTTTGATGACGCTGAAAATAAATTATTTTCTCAAAACGATAGCCAAACCCTTTTTGTATTAATTTTATTATTTAAGTTTTAATTGGTCTATGCACACTTTTATTAGCTAAAAATAATGTTACACATTTTAACAAAGGAATAAAATAAAAAGAAAAATTACAATTAAGATTTAACCTTAAACCTTTAACTTATGGCATTACCTCGGTCAGTAGTTGATTCCATTAGTTTATTTATACAAATTTACCAAACAGAAATTCTGAACTGTTATGTTTTTTATGATTTATGATAAATTAATATTTTCTTTTCTTCACTTTATTGTTTATTTTGTTTCCTTTTAATGGATTTGTGTTCTTGTTTCAGAACAACGAAATTTTCCCCTTATATGTTAAACATGCAAATTATAAAAATATTTATATGAAACTAACACGCGTTATATTTAATTCTACTTATTTGGTTGAAAAGTGAAGGTTAAAATATTGTAGTTAGAAGAATATTATGACCGAGTTCAATTCTCCGAGGCGAGATAGAATTTTGTATTCGGCTAAATATATCTATGACCTTCGGACGATGTGCAGGACTTAGGTTTATTCTACTTGTTTTCTATAGAGCAGGCAATATGCCGAATCGAATAAAAATGCATTTAATAATAATGATTATTAAATTATTAATTATTTTAGTCAGATGTATATCTGAAACTACATTTGAAAATTATAAATGCATTTTATACACATTAACAGATGGGATTTTATGTTAAAGAGAAATATATTATTTAGTTAGATTACTTTAAATAACGTTCACTTATTTTACAAAAAATACAAAACGTTATTTGCATGTAAATTATTCATTAATAATTATTCTAATTTCAGAGTCGATAGAACCAAAAATAAAATACCATTGATTAGTAACGCAAATAATATTCCGCTTACAAATTATGAATTTAATAATTATTTATGACACTCATTTATAAACAAATTGCAAATCAAATAAACAAGAAAAGGTTGCTATTATTTAATTTATTTAATTTGTCATAATTAAAATAAAGAAACAATTTCTTATTAATAATTAAAACTGAAAATTTGAAGAAAAGAATTCTCAGAAAATAATAAATAACCTTTTTTGTTCAAAGATCTTTTTCAATTATATAGAATAATAATATCAATTAAATTAAATTCATTTTGTGCATTTAATAAAATTTTAATGAAACAGAATAAGTTTTGTTCTTTTTTTTTTTTTTTGTAAGTCAACACGTCTTCATTTCATGCAAGAATTATTCTAAACAAAACTTTGTATTAAATTCACCCATCACGTATGAAAAAAAAAAAGACTTAGTCTAGACAATTTTGAGTTATTGTTTTTTTTTCTTTTCTATTTTGTAAAAAGCTTATTCAAATTACAATTAATAATAAATATTCGCTAAAGTAAAAATTGAAAATATTACCTTGGTCTAGGTTATAATCCCACTAAATCAATTTCATTTTTTTGTTTAAGTGTAAAACATTTCTTATAAAACTTCATTCGCTAATGAAAATTGTGATTAGTCTAAATACTAAAATTAATCATGTGCTTTATACACACAATGTTTCAACTTTTTTACTCAAATTCATTGCATCGGGACCACATAAAAAAAATTTCGATTGGTTCTATTTTCTATTTTAACTATTTTTTTAAAGGGATTTAATCTAAAAAAATGGTTGTCTGTTATCAAATTACTAATTCCTCGATTTATTTATGGTTAGCATATGCTAGATACCGAGAGATCTATTGTTTGATTATCGATGTTGTCACTTTTAACATTTGCATTCTTCTAACTATATTTAATTCGTATCGGAACTGGCTGCTAACACTAAGGAACACAAAGGTACACTTCTTTGAATTCAAAAAGCTGCTTTATTTTTCACTAAAGTTTCAACCAACAAATTTCCATTATTTCGGCTATACATACATATGTGATTAATTTGATTCTGGTAAATTGCAGAATAATATTTAACATTTAAAATAAAATTGTATAGAAAACTGTATAAAGTTGACAATTACAATGAAACTTTTATTTTTTTCAATAATAAAAATCAATAAATCGCCAGAATATTTTATTTTATCACGTCAAAAAAAAAAATTGAACGCAATAATATAAAAAAAAAACGTGATTCTTAGAAGAGTATTTTGAAGCAGTGAAGAAAATGTAACAATAATTTTTTTTTTTCATTTCTCAGAATTTTCAACATTCTGTTTTTCTAAGAATTTTTGTTTTTATTAAAAAGCAACCAAGAAAAAAGAATAACGCAGTCAATAGAAAAGCTTTCGAATAGAATATATTTTGAAACCATCAATAACTCACATTACTTTAATATAAAATATAATTAAATTAGGTTTTTGTAATTTCTTTTAGCGTAGTAAAAAAATAAGAGACAAACTCACAAAAAAAAAAAGAAGAAGAAACCCCAACTCATTCCAAGCAAAAAAAAGATGGAATTCTAAGAAATGGGTTGTGATTAATGGAATTAAAATCGAGAAGATTTTGTGTTTTAAATCAAACCACCCGTTAAATTTGTTAATTAATTTTGGAATTCAAATTATCTTATAGAGTTAATTGTATACGCTTTACTATATTAACTTCCTTTGAAACAAACAAATAATTCTATCAATTGTTATGAATACAATACGAAATGGTATTTCAAGGGATGTTGCCTGTTATGATGAAAATTCAATGTACGATACGAATGTTGATTAATTAAACTTTTTTAAGGCATTGAAGATTTCTTTACCAATTTTTATTGCACAAATGTAGGTGGCATTCAGACTAAACTGCAATAGTTTTGTTAGAAAATTTCTAAACGACAATACATTTTTTTTAATCAATTTTTGAATTTTCGCAGCAATATCACATAAAACAGAGACTGTACAATACAAATTTATAATTAATTCTTCGTTTTCCATTGTATACAGAATACACATTAAGAAATTACATAAAATATACATAATATATTTTAACATAATATTTGAAGCCATTAAAAATTTCTAGCAATATTGAGAGAAATATTTGTCAATTATTGCAACGTTTCATGCTCCCCTTTTTCTCCTCGTGTATAGACATATGAAAATTGGTCAATGCAAATATATAGTCGGAATCACAAATTTTTTGGCTTCAATGTGGTATTACATTTAGGATTATATATAATTTTTAAATTCAAACCAACTTCCAAAGACATTATTTTTATCTAAGTTGAAAATTTCTCAGAATATCTTAAATTCTGAGAATTTAAAATCGAGTCTTTAAAGAATTTAAACTCGAACGCCCTAAGCAATGGATAAAATCAAATTCATTCAATAATTCTAAACTTATAAGAAACTGTGGATGATTACTTAACGTACTTAAAATCATGATTTTTTTCCCATTAATAAAATGAATGAAAAAAATGTACCTACAGATAGACTTTGCCTTCATCATCTACGTCATTAACGTCTTAAAGGTCGGTAAATTGAAAATATTTCAGTTTGGCACGTAATAAAAAAAAACAAGACTAAATAAAATTCTTGATAAAATAAAATCAAAAAAAAAAAAAGAAATCCGAAGAAAATGAGTTCAACACAGAAGCAAAGAAATAAAAGACAAAAGAAATGAAAAAAGGGTTGAAACGTGATAAAATTTTGTTGTTGTAATTTGTGGGTTCAATTTCCGTCGTAAAGTTTTCTTTTTCATCTTGTGGTAGAAAAAGAAATTATGTTATAAGATTTGAAATTTCTATAAATTAAAGTCCGGATAAGCAGACCAAAAAATAGAAAAAAGAAAAAGAAGAAGAAAACCGCCAAATTCAAAGAATTTTCTTTTGTTTTGTTTTTTTTTCCTTTCCTCTTGTTTTATTTATTATTGTTTGAATTTCTAAAGGAAATTATGAATACCTACCTGAATAAAATTTTCATTAAATTTTCAAAATAAATTTCTCATTGGTCAAAATATAAGAAAATAAGAATTTTGATATTTCTGATTAGAATTATTGAAAATATATTTTTAAATTTAATAGAATGATTGTGATTGGGAGGGAAGATAGATTTTCTATTTAGATTACCATAGATTATATTTATTTTATTGGAAAATTAGAATCAAATTATGCAAATTACATTTAATAAAATATATTCTAGGGATCTCATATACGGGGCAAGATTAAGTCATTTTTTGTTTAAATTATAAAGACCGCAACGGATTTTTATAAAGTCCAACTATTTCTAATTCCATGATTTTTGATTCGACCGATAAATGTTTTATTATAGATTCATCAGGTGACTAAACTAACTCATTTTAATTTTAGATCATTGTAAATTGATTTTTGATTTTCACAACTAAAGAATTTTTATAATTTAATTCATCCATGTCATGCCTAATACTTGAATTCCTTTTAAATTATAGATAAATGATATTTACAATGAAAGTAATCATCTGTGGAATTTAACAAATATAAATATGAATTTAGGAAGAAAGGGCATAAAGCTTAAGCTATTTTATCCATTAAATGAAATTGATACGAATGGATTATTTTATTATTATTAATGAATTTTTGTATCTTATTCTGTTTAACTATCACAGCAAAAATAATATTAACGTAATATTTGCAATTGTATTGATTTTCAGAACGAAACCATCTGTACACATTTTTTTTTTGTAGAATTTCTATTGGATTACAAGATTTAATCAATCAGTATAAACATCTAGAACGTGAAGAATAACTGAATTTTAGAAATCTAGTCATTGAAATAAAAACAATATTGAAGATAAAACAATTTTTTGCTGATCTGAAAACATAATTTCTAGAAATTGCAAAATAATTAACATTGGTATGAGAAATCTTATATTTTCTATAAATCTAAAAATAAAATCCATACAATTCTTATATAAAATGAAAAAGGTTTTTGAAGAGACAAATGCGATGAGTTAACTTCTTTAAATGTTACAAAAAAATATGATATAATTAAAAGTATTAATGGCAGTAACGAATAATCAGTTTAATTGATTTTTTTTATTCAGTTCAAGGCTTTTTGAAAGTTCAAGTTTCATTAAATATCTCCTTTAAAAAAAAAAAAGAAAAACAAAAAAAAAAATGAAAAAATGAAAACAAATTTTTGATAAAAAAGCAATTTTTAACCAATTTAAAAACAATAAAAAATGTTTGCCAATTCATTACATTTTCAATTTCATTGCTTTTATACTTGCCTAAAGGGAATTCACGTCGAAAGATAAAATTTTGTTCAATTGTTATATTAAACTTTTTGTCCGTATACAATAAACAATAATTCAGGTGCGTTTTAGATAATAGAAATTCATGAAAACATGAAATAGGCTGAGTTGAGAACGTCTAAGAAATTAAAGAAAATTTATCTTCTTTACTGTTATACTTTGATGTTTGTCTTTTTTTATACTTTTCTATTTACAAAAATAATTCAAGAAGAATTTATTGCTTAACTGGTACACTAAAGTGAAATACCTATTTCTTGTACTTTAGAAAATTTATTTCCTTTGATTTTTAAAATAAAAATTTACTTATTTCGAAAATTTATTTGTTTTAGATTAAAACAATATAATAAGAAATACATAAATACATTATTATTCTGAATTTGTAAATTGAATTATATGGACTGCATACTTGGTGTATTTATTAATAAGTTCATAAGTTCAATGAAAATTTTAAATTTTTATCATGCAATTTGTTTTTATTGTTCTTTTTGTCTAATAAATTGTTTTGTGATTTCATATTTGGCCAGTTTGCAAAAATTATGATGAAGCTCATCATCATCATAAATATTTTGACTTTAGAATTTGTTTAGAAATTATCTTCCAATAAATAATAATAATAATAATCTCGGATTTAGATTTGTTTAAATTAAAATATGAAACGCAAAATAAATCGCTTTTTAACTCATCTGACGTCATCATTTTGTTTTTTGTGAATGCAAATATAATAACAATGCATCTGAAATTGAAATAAAACAATATATTTTGTGATCTTCATAATAAAAAATATCTTTTAAGCATCTCTTGGGATAACTGAAATAATATATGAAACGACCTTATAATCTAATTAATATAATTAAATAAGCTCATGTGTGTGTGTACAAAAATAAAATTGAAACAACTTTTATTTTCCGGTTCTTTAACTATGACCTTTTTTTTTCTTTTCTTTTCTTTTCTTCTATACGTGTATCCTTCCGGGATATTAAGATAAGGGTACACCAAATTTATATCTTATTTTTATTCGATGTTAGTTTTTTTCTTTTTTTTTTGTGTTTTTGTGTTTTTGGGTCTTTCGTTTTTTCCTTCTGTTTTTCTTTTTAACAGAATATTTTGATAAATAAAAGAAAAAACACATATATATTATGTAAGCGAATAATACTAACTTATTTATATGCAAGTTGAAAATTTTCATCAATATATAAGAACCATATATAAGAACAGATTGTTTGAACATATTTTCATATACAAATTTAAATTATTTCCGATTCAAAAAATGCGTTATATTGTTTTGTGTTAGATTTATTGGTCCTATAAAGTCACAAATGAATAACAACAATATCAGAGAAAAACTGAAGATCGCAAATACAATTGAAAAAATACTTAAAGAACAGATTACTGAATTAGAAAATTTTAAACAATTTTTTAATTTAAAGTAATTTGTAAAATTCAACATAAAAATAAAAATGTAAAATAAATATAGAATAAAGTTGAATTATTGATCTAAAGTCGCAAATAATATATTAACCTTCGAATGTCTAACCTTAAAATTTGTTATTAACTTTTGTTTTATTTATTCAACAGAAATTCCAACAAGCGAAAGGTTTAAACACAAAATCAATATCATGTACTTGTAACTAGATAGAAGACATTTATATTTCTTGTCTAGAATATTTTTGAAATTCTGTAAAATTTAGTTCTTGTATTGAATGTTGAAGTTTTTTTTATAAAAGCAATAATGTAAGGGTGTAGGGTTCACTGAACTCATCAAGAACTATAGAATTTTTTTTTTTCACTGAAAACTTTAAATATAACTTTCATTGTGTATAACAATAACAATAACTTAAATGTATAATCCAGGGTCTGACAGTTTAAGAAAACGCTTTAAAATCAATTTAATTATGATTAATGAAAATTTTTATTATAATATTTGTGCTTTCATCCCAAGAAGATAAAATTTATATTATTCATATTTTCTATTGATTTCTTTTCCAAAGGAAAAAAAAATTAAACCCGAAAAGACTAAAATCGTTTGTTTAAATTATCAAATTCCTAAATCAAGAAAGGATTTTTTTTTATCTTTCAGTTGAGATTTTCCGCACTCCACCCATTTTTTTTTCTTTTGATTTTATACTTTGAATTGGATTTTATTTTCTGATCGAAAAGAGTTTTTTTTTTGTTATTGATACCAACGCATTCAAATGATTTTCAATAAGATGAAAAATAATTCGATTAAATCAAAAATTTTTGTTAGAAAATATTTACTTTGATAAATTTAAAATTTAAATTAAAAAAGTTAAAATGAGGATATGACTTTCCTTTAAGAAGTTTCTTTTTTTTAATTCAATTCCTGTATGAAAATGATTACGTTTGATTTATTTATACTTTACTTATATGATTTATGACAATTCTTTATTTTTTATATATTTTGCAGATGTGGAATGGGAAGCCAATATGTGGTCTAAATATTAAAAATGTTGGTGCATTATTTACATTAAAATCAGTAATTTTACCTATAATTTTGTCATCTCAAAGTTACTTCAATTATATGAGAAAATTTTTTGTTTTCAATTCATGTAAACGTTCCCAATTTTCAACAACAAGAGAGTAGAAGGGGAATTTTATGCTGAAGAGATTTCAATTAAAATAAATAAAAATGAAAAATTGATTAAAAACTTGAAATTTTTTTTTAAAGTTTAAACAAAAATATCTTCAAAGCTCACTAAAAGAAAAAAGAAGAACGTATGATAGAAATCTGTTTTATGTTACAAAATACTATACCCATAAGGTGAATAATTTGCAACACGATATTGTAATACTTTATATATCCTCTATCAACATTTTATACCGCACCTTGATAATAATTCATATTTTCTTTTTTTCCTTATACACTTCACTGATATATTTCATATTTTGTTAAAAAATAATCCGTTTTAATAAAAATGAAAAGATATATAAAAGAAAAATATTTATTGATGTCACTTTTAAGTTGAATGACGTAGAAGTTTTTTCAAAGTGGTAATTTATAATGATTTCACTGTATCGTGTATATACGAAAGAAATAATCAATAATAATAAGAAAAATATTGAAACTGTATCAATATAGAGAATTCAAATAAGTTTCATTTTTATGAATTATTAAAATTTTGATTAGGATGTATGACGTATACCTTGATATATCGACTAAAATTGTAAAGAAATATATAAAGTAAATGAGAGAACAACACAGCTTTTTTTCAAACAAATTTAAATGAAAGTTCTTATGAGTTCACTATATGAATCTTTATTATTTAAAATTTGCACTTAAACTTATTAAAACAAACAGTGGTATGAATTGAATTATAAGAAGAATAAAAAGTCGAATATATAGAATATAATATTGGAATGAATGATGGAAACTTATTTTTTGTTAACCACAACCAACAGTAATGTGCATTCAATATATTTTACAGAGAGAGACGATCGAAAGGAAAAAATCTTAAAACATTTTCCTTGTTGAAATATAAATATATTTTTTTCTGATATGCTTTTGAATTTTAAAACTAACATGTTTGATGCAATATTCTTTCTTTAAATAATAATATGCATAGAAACCTGTTTGTTATTCAAACAAGATCACATATATTTGTTTATACAAATAGAATGGTTTGTTGATGTATATGACATGATAATGTATTTATGACATTCTATATGTACACCTAAATAATAGTAAAATAAAAAAAAATAAAATAACAGAAAAAGAGAAAAGAACGAATGAAATATATGTATACGTGTAACAAAATTTATTACATATATTCAGCGAATACGTGTTTATATATTTTAAATAAATGCATTCAATATATACACTTAAATTTTTCATTGAGAGACACGTAATATTACATATGGTGACTGTTGGTTTTCACTATATTATCCAGGTCATAATACCTAAATTTTTATACATACATATATAAAATGGGAGAAAGGAAAAGATAAATTGGAACAGTATAATACGTATAACATCACTGAGCAGCATTGGCGTAATGCGATAAAATAGAATTATTGTAGATATTTTGTCTGCATAATAATAGACATAAAAAATCGGATATTAACCTAAATTTAAATTTGGTCAAAATAAATTATTAACTTCATCATAATTATATGAATCCAAAATGGACTTTTCTAAATTTTTTACTGAGATTTTTTATCATTTGCTCCAGTAATATTAACAGAAACGGCAACACGAAGAGCAGAATCTGCTCAAGGGTACAGCTGATGTATAGATTTTTTTAATTCGCATAAGAAATTTTCAGGAAATCAATACAATAGTTAATTTTTGCAATGATATGATTATTTATTTCAATATTGCTTTTGTGAGAACATGATTTATTCCGGATCTATGGCAAGGAGGCTTTCATAACGGCAAATTTTCTAAATAACAAAATTAATTTCTATTGAGCACCTTAGGAATATCGTATTAATACAACCAAAAATAAGTTGAGTTAAAAACATTTTTGAAAATTGTGAATATTCTATTTTTAACATTACCATGGTAAATCATAATCTTCAACACACGACATTATTCACATTCATCAATCCATATTCCTACCTACAATGAATATATTCCTACTTCAAAAAAATGTTATTTTCAATATGAAAAAATATAATTTCAAAGAGATTTTTTAAGCTTATTGTATTATTCCATAAATAAAAAATAATTTCAATTGATCATTTAGGTTTCTTCTGTGCCCTTTTGAAATTTTGAAAGTTTAAATTTTTGAAATATTAGGTACTAATACTATTAAAAATGAATATTTAACAATGCAAAACTTCACTACCATACGTAATTTTTAATTGTCTAAATTTACTGAATTTGTGCCAAAAGATTTTAATTGTTTTATTAGATTATAAATTGTTTGTTTGTTTACAATAAACCTAACATCAAAAATGTTAGCCGATACACCCTGCACTATAGCTTCGGTCACAGATCGATTATTTCTAATTTTTTGGGAGATTTAGACTCTACTCAAAGGGCTTAATTGACACAATTAATCCTATAAGAATCCAATCGTTTGAGAGATTTGAAACTGGTGTATACAATAATTTTGTTAAGAAACTCAATAAACAGATATTAAAGAGCTCTGCTCATCTTGAGGTTGCAGTTCTCTAACCTACTGGGACCGCGTTTAATTATAAAATAACAGTGTAAATTTACCAATTTTTCTATTGGACTGTACAATTACAATTGAACAAATTATGTGAGGATTTTTAGATTAAATTTATGCTAATGAACGTGTCTTGTATTAATTGTGCTAAAATCATTCAAGACACGGGAGGTCTACCACGATGAGGAACCCATAAGACCCGATTGGTGATAGTCGAGATGGTTACCACTCTGTCATAGAGGAATCCCTTAAACAGAAATAGTGAATAATTTTTACATATAATTTGCATCAAAATTAAAAAAAAACAGTTCAACTAACCAACTGATAAAACGAAGCTATTTATAACACTTTTGTTTATGAAACATATCAAAATGCTTCATTGAATAATAGAACGTCCCTTAGATAAAGACAAAAATCTGATATGTTGTAATGTAAAGAATGTTGAATGTACTAAGTATGCCTCTCCACTTCCCATTCCCACATTCTTCATTCTCTTTTTTAAGGTATAGAAGTTTTACAAATGGTGAAAATATTTTCACAACATAATATTTTATATTAAAATAAAAAGATAACAACAAAAACTTTTTGATTAAAAAAAAAAAACAAAAAAAAAAAAAGTTTCGTGTTTATATCAAAATACGTATAAAAAGACAGAAGCATGCGATCCATAGAAAACTTATTAATGAAAATATCCAGGAAATGTTAAAGTGTACTTTAGTGAGTTGGAGTTAAAAACAAAACATGAAATGATGTTTTAACAAAAAAAAAAAAAACTTAAAGATAGAAAATATTTGTAAATTTGTCACTGACTGCAAATATCTTTCTTAATTAATTGAAATGAAAACTGAAAAATATTGAAATGTTGAATCTTTATCCGGTCTGAAATTTAATTTTGCTTTAATAAAAATAATAAATTGCGTTTAGTTTATTGTAAAATATGAATATAGAACTTAACTATTTGCAAATATAATTAAAGCTTGAATATTTATAATTGTTGATATTGAATAATTTTTATTTATAATTCTTGAGAGAATAAAGTACAATAATTATTGAACATAATT
This sequence comes from Pedicia rivosa, assembly GCA_963082725.1. Classification (NCBI taxonomy): domain Eukaryota; kingdom Metazoa; phylum Arthropoda; class Insecta; order Diptera; family Pediciidae; genus Pedicia; species Pedicia rivosa. The sequence continues at coordinate 29,790,611 of OY720154.1, forward strand.
TAACGACTAATTAGGGTAATAAATATTGAGTATTGTTGTTGTATTGGCATTGTGAGTCCTATGGACACTTTTTCAAATTTCATTAATCATCTTTTAAAACTAAAATGAATATAAAATTATTGTTAAGTTTTATAATGAATATTTTGTAAAAGTTACCTTCTTCATTATGATTTCCTTTAAAAATTCTATAGAATAAAATGTAACTTAAATCACAAAATCTGTTGTACTTTTGAATTTCTTTTACATTTTCATTATCAAAATGGTACCATCTTTAAAAAAGAAAAGAAAAAAAAACACAATTAAATAATGTTAATTCATTTTACGAGAAGACACTTGATAACTTGAACAACATAACTTTTTAACGTTAAAACTTTTTTACGTTTTAGATTAAATGTGTTTACAATTTTCATTGATTAAAATAATTTTTAAGTCAACTTTATTTAATGTTTTTAAAATTAGAAATTTATTACTTTGAATTATTATTCTCTCGATAATCAGCTGTATAATATCCTCGATTTAGTGAATCTCCTAAATTCTGACAAACACCATACAAATAATAACGTGTTTCTAGATTTTCATTTTGTAATTTTTCTATTAAAAATTTTTTTAAATCTAAAAATTCATTTATGTGAATATAATTTTTATTCTTCATTTCTTTGTTGTTAAATCTGCAATAAAAAAATTATTATTAATTAGTGAATTATCCTATGACTTCTAATCAATTCCTTAAATAAACCTTTTAACATGAATAATTAGATTTTGTGGTAATGATGAAATTCTCAATTCATTTTCAATTTGAAAAAAATTACATCCATCAATAAAATTATATTTATTTTTAAAGAAAAAGTTTAGACAATCATTTATTGAGGGTATTCTTTCCTGTTCAAGAATTGTTGGTATTTCAACACTCAAACATTTAAATAAAATATTTTCCAAATCCTTTTTACTATCGGAGTCAATTTTATTACAGTTTAAAAGTGATTCTATTCTACAGTTAAATGATGGGTCTAAGTTATTATCATTTAGTTTAGAATATTTAGTTATATCATTTAAAAGAATGTTAAGAAAATCGTAAGCATCCTGTTGTTGTAATTTATTTATTTTTGTTGAAAAATATCCAACAGTTTTCTGAAATATAAATAATTATTTGTTAAAAAAAAAAACATCACAAGATTTGTAATTTATTGACATTCTTGTGTTGCCTACCATAAATTTAATTATTTCTATTATTTTCTTGTCACTGTTGTGAAAATTCTTCATCATTTTTACAAATTCCAAAATAAATTCACCTTGTTGTTTATAAAATCTGTTTGTAGTTGAATAACTGGTTTTTAATTTGTTTAATAATTAAATCAATATAATCTTACATTTCTTGTAGTAATTCTGGAGTATGAATTACACATTGTAATACTGAAGTTTGATAACTGATATTGGACAGAAGTGTTTCCATATCTTCAGTATTTTTAATTATTTTTTTTTACGCAAACTGTGAGTACGTAATTTTTCCTTTATTTTGTTTTTTGGTTGGATTACTTTAATCAGTTTTTTTATTTGCCTAAATACTAACTGAAAGTGAAATAAGAAAATATGTTTAACATTATTTTTAATCTCATAATTTTCAGTAGACACAAAAATTGATTTTTTTTTATTAAATTGCAACTGAAGGAATTTGGTTATACATAAAAGACACATAAATACATCAGCTGATGATGATGTGGAATACATCGAAATGCATTCTGCATAGTTATAATTAAACAAATTTTGTTTTATTTATTAAAAAAATTGTGAGATCAACTAATGTGACTTTGTGTCGGTTCTTTTAATTGATTACACATAAAAGGGTTTACACTGTCGTAGGCTTGTGTTTATTTCGAAAATTCCCCATTTTTATAATTTTTTAGAATAAACACAATCCACTTGAGTTTTATAACCGCAGTAGTCATCACAATAGAATATTTTGACTTACCTAAGATAGAATTTAATAAATAAGAACTATTTATGATCAGTTGAAATGAGAGAAGCACCTAATCCAATTAGGATTAATTATATAAATTGATCTAGTATTTAAATAATGTCACGTAATTAAATCACAAATTATTAATAATTATTTTCATACAAAACTATCAAAAGTCAAAATGTATGTGAGACCAAATTTAAAAAAAAAGAATTAAGAAGCTCTGCGAACAATTATAATATATTTAATCAAGTATGTATATCACCAACGTCATTTCTTAGATAAGTTATAATTTTGACGTACACATATTCAGAATTATAATGATAATCAGCTAAATTATATTCAGTTGTTGTTACAATATAAGAAAAAATGACGTTTTGATAAAATTTTTTCATTAAAAATCTTATTTTTTAACAAGAATAAAAATTCCGTTTAATTCTAATTATAAAAAATAATGAATGAATTATTCAGATGTCACGACTAATAGATTCTGATGTTTTGAAAATAAATTAAATGAAAATATAAATATATTGAAAAATTTGTGTTCTTCTACACATCAGGATATCCAATATTGGTGTTGATTAGATAAGAATATTTTATTACACAAAAAATAAAACGTTATTCTATGGATAAATTTATGACTAAAATAATTTTTTCAGTATAATAATTCTAATAAAAAAGATATTTCTGACTTCTAATATTTCCTTATTCCTTTCAATAAGTTGTCTTCTTAACCAATACTGAAACCTGTGTAGCGATTCTGGAAAACAGTCTCGATAAATTTATCGGTATAGAAAAAACGTATGTCGTCACTTATTTGTGTTCGAGTTTTTCGATAATCAACAAATAAACGTACGCCGATTTTTAATAATATTTTGTTGTTGTATTTTTGGAGTTTCACATTTAGTGATTTAGTAACGTTTAGTGCGTATTGACGCATAGACGTTAGATTTTTTTGTAGGATTTTCTGTCAATACAACAATAAAATTGGAATAAATTGGGAATCTCTTAATTTAGATTTTCTTGTTTTTTTCTCCTAAATTATTTATTATTGTTAAAAAATTTTATTATTTAATAATAATTAAAATTAAATTAAAAATTTAATAATTTTAAGTTTATAATTAATTTCATTATTCAATCAATTATTATTATTGATTAAAATTGAAAAAAAAATTACTTTTATTTTGAAAATTTAGGGTTGTTATTTTTGTTGATTTTTTTTGTCATGTAAATCATAACAAATATTTATCATCTTATAAAAAGATGGCGATAAAAATATGAAAAATGGCAGTGCGACTGCGCTCGTTTATTAAACATAACTTCGAAACGAGAGAGTTCACTAATTCAATGTAGAAAACTTGCTTGTGTGAGTAACGAAAAAACACAGGGAAAACTACGTATTGGTACACAACGTGACGTCACTTATCTCGATAAATATGAGTCGATAAATGTGCAGAATCGCTACACTGAATACGCTAATATGGCCAAGTATATTCGACCATATTGTTTGTTTGTTATGATAGGCTACAATTATAAAAAGTTGCAAGTTGTCTTGTTAAATCAAAAACCAAAATAAATCCATATTTTTAAAATATCTTTAATCAAAACAATTATTGGCTTTATCTGACAAATTTCTTATTAAATCTAATGTTTTTTATGTAACACAAAATTTCGTTGATTTAATACTGAACCCGTGTGTGTATTTAAAAATAACAAATTAAAATTATTATAATAAAGATTGTACCTATAGAATTATCACCTGATTCAAATTCAGGTGATCCTTTTGTAAATTCCCATAATTTTTTATATACAATTTTTGATTATAATTCAGTTCATGATTTTCACATAAAAAATAAAACCAGAAGATAGACAACGTTGATCATTTAAAATTTTTTTTCATAATTTCCATGTACCATTATGCAGATTTCGCGTGAACATTTAATTTTAAACAACAATTTTACATATAATAATCAATACTAGTATTTGTAATCACGTCATATATAATATCCTTTTCCTTTTCCTAAAAGAATTTTCATCTTTTCATCTTATTCTACTTTATTCTTATATTGTATAAATACAAGGAAGAAATATTTTTTGTGATAATAGACACGTTTTGAAATATTAAACACGTATAAATGGTAAGGTGTTTACGTATTTTTTTTTCTCTCTTCTTCTTCACTATATTTTAAGATTGAATATGAAGAAGAAATTTAATGAGAAAAATATAAGACGTACAATGATGACTCTACATTTAATAGAATATTTTGTATTAATTAATTAAACAAAAGTGCCTGTTCATGAAGGATGACATGATTACGAATGAGCTTAAATATTTTCAAAATATTATTAACATAAACAATTTCTTACAATATTCATTTTATCACAAGAATTTAGTAAAGGCATAAAGATTTATACAAAATTAAATAGAACTGATAAAAATAAATTTATTCAGTTAATAAAATAATCAATTTTAGTTTGATGAAGCTTCTATATATATAAACAAATAATTGATGTTTATGATGGACAAATGATAGACAAATGATTTGAATTAAGGATGAGTAATATAATTAATAACAAATAGACACACATTTTCCTAAGCTTTAGTCAGTTAGTTAGTTATTATTTTATTTAACAAGACAATCACCCTTACGGTCATATTCACCTTGATTTTAAATATAATTTTACATTTTTATTTTTTTTTAAATTGCTTTTGATTAAAAACTCCTTAAGCCTTTCAAATTCTTCGATCCGATCTGCAAGCATTTCCTCGATTTTTCCTAAGTTTTAAGTTACTTTTTTTTTTTGTTGTATTTAATGTGTTGGATTGTACATATATAAATAAGTATACGAATGGACTCACAATTAAATGGGTACAACAAAAAATTAAGTCATTGTACATGCCGACAATTTTGTTTGAATCAGAAACAAACTAAAATTTTAGTTATTTATTGAATATTTTTTTAATATTTATTCAAAAGATACATTATTCCCCCCCAAAGAATATTACAAATAATGTGATTCACATTTTTTTATTTTAAGTAAATACTTATTATTTTATTTTTTTAAAAATTTCAACATTCTTAAAAAAAAAATGACAAAAGCCGCAAATTATTCATATCGCACTTCATAATAAAATTTTTAATCCATTATCTGTATATTTAATCTTTAATTTAAGAATTTACAATAATTGCAAATAATTGAAGTTTTAAATATTGATTTAACGCATATTATTTGATTATCAATTATGAATTATCAAGATAAATAATATTATTGTTATTTAATTTTATTAAGGAAAAAATATATCATTAAATTTTAAATTCACAAAATATAATCCACGACCAGAGAAACGAACCGTAAACATTTTAATGTCCGTCACACAAGTTTACATTTTTAAATTATCGATTCATAAATTATACTTTCCAATAAGTTAACAATGAAAAATTATGTGTCCGTGTTTCCGACATAGTTAAATTGTTAAAGAAAAATCCAAGACGGTCAGGATGTGAAAAATTTAAGAACCTCTGTTCAGTTGAACATTTTTTTTTTTTTTGTTAAAATCATTTTCTATTTTTTTTTTTTAATGACAATACGGTAATCTTATTTACAGGAAACATTCATTTCTATTGTATTTTATCAAAGGAAAAAAAAAAATGATTGATTCCTTTAAACAAAATTCGTTCAATCTTTATCTTAGAAATTACAAGTCCTTTTGACTGTTTGATTTTTGGATGCCCCCTACCCAATTAGATGGACGATAAAATTGTTTAATGGTTTCTTTCGAAGTCCGCATACTTTTTTTTTTGTTTGTTTGGTCTGTACAAAAAGCTTTCTTCCAAGCTTTAAGTATAGATTATTTTCCCTTTCATACATTTTTATACATTTTAAACTCAATTTATTTTGCAGACAGAGGTTTTTTTTTATCTTTTGTTTCCATTCCTCATAAAAGACCATAAAAAAAAATACTTTTCTTTTTTGCCCATTTTTTTCTGTTTTATTCGTTACTATGAGGAGTGTGTAAGGGAGGGTCCGGCGGCGGCACACATTCTTTTGTAAAGTCCATTCTTACAGTCGTGAATACCGCACTTTAACAATTAGCAAATAATGAAAAGAGTGAAAATTGCTTTTAACGAAAAGTAGAAAATAACATTTTTGCGCCCAATAAATTTTGGTCCATCAAAAATTCCATCATACAAATTTTATTTTAAGATAATTTTAAGTGATTTCTTGTTTATAATCCGATTGGTCCAAAGCAACCATATGTAATTGTTGAAATATTATTTAATTTCCATTTAATGCTGATTGATGATTAATTTACTTTGTTTGTTTTTTTTTTTTTGTTATTTCAAAACCAAAAAAAAAATCAGAATTTTATGCAGGAATGAGAGTGAAAAAAATTTATTATTCTCAATCTGTTGTTGAAAATCATAAATAAATAAATTTAATTAGGATCGACAAAAAAAAAACGTTTTATATATGAATTCAATTTTGATTTAGAGACAAACATTTTTTGTTGTTATTTTGTATTTAATCTTTTCGGTGTTTTATTTTTTTTGCGTAGACGGACTGATGGTAAAATAAGTGGAAACCAAACGAAGAAAGAACAAACAAAACGAACTATAAAGAAAAATAAAAAAAGTTTCTTTATGTAAATTTTCATTTGAGTTTTTCCGTTTTTCACAATTAGGACAGACTCTACGTTGATTCACTGTAATTGTTTTCTAAGGAAAATAAATTGAAACTTTTTTTTTCTTGTTGTTGTTGGTGTTCATTTTCATTTCTTATAAAAATGAATTAAGTTATTTTCAATGTTTTCTTATCATATTATTTCTCTTAACTTTGAAACATTTGGTTAGAAAATAGATTTTTAAAAGGTTTTGCATGTTCTAAACTGGTGAATAGGAAAAAAAAAACAGAAATTAAAATTTTAAAATTAAATCAAGACTGATTTTTTTTTTGTCTTTTGTATAAAAGCCAGAATTTGTTTTTTTGTTCCTTTTTTTGTTCAAGGAACTTTGAGCATTTAATTTCAGAATAATGTCCCTTCTTTAATTTATTTTTAAATGGTTTTTGCTTTTTATTTTTCGTTTATTGTAAAATTTCGTAGAAAAAAAATATAAAACAGTCAATCTAACTTACTGGGAATTTTTGTTTTTTTTTTCATATTTTATTTCAACTGATTTTTTAATGGACAAAAAAATTTTTTTTTATTATATAAATTTTTTATTAATTATACAAAAAAATGTATATATTGCACGCTTAATTATTTATTATACAAAAATTTGTATTCGTTGGAAATTGAAAAATATACATTTTGTGTTGTGTTCTAATTTTTCATTCACATTGAAACGAAATCAATTCAGGAAATTTTGAATTTTATTCTCACACTAAATAAAAGATTTAATTTTGTATATTGACTTCGTTGATAAAAAATATCAAACTTGAATGTAACTATAAACTGTGATTGGCTTTCAATCAAATATTGTGTAACCAATGAAAAAAATTATTCCTAGAAAATTCTTTAAAAATAAAAACAACATCCCGAATTTATTTTCTTTTTTTTTTTTGCATTTTCACATAAAATTGGAGCACACAGATCAATTGGTTCTGTACAATGATTAGGTTAAATATCAATAAATCAAATAATATCAAAAATATCTAAATTTGTAAGGGTATTCATAAAATTTGAATCGTTTACCATTTTGAATGGAAAATAATGGTGGCCATTGTATACCTAAATTTGATAACTTTTCTAGACATTATTTTTTTTTTATACAAATAAATATACCGCATATAAACACTATTAAAATGTTTGTCACGTTTACATCGCCTAAAGAGACGATTAATATATATGATTGTGTGACTGAGGAAAATGCCGGAAAATATAGGAAAAAAAAAAAAAAAAATAAGAAATATTATGTAAGGGCAAAAAAAACCCTCATAAAGAAAAATAATATTATTTAAAATAAAAAATAATCTACACACACACACACACACACACACATAACAAACATACTGCTCGCAAATAAAGTAATAAGATTTTCTGATGTTGATAAAAATAAAGATGAAAATATTTACAATATTTTCTTGAATTTCTATCAATAATCACATACACACACACACACACGTATCCGAATCCCAATGAAATTACATTAAACCCTATAAATTTTATAATTGAACCTATTTTAGTCCAGACAAACATTTGAAACAAACAATATTTTTTATCAGGGAATTTATTCAATTTAACAAATAAAATTGATGGTCTCATTAAACAGGTTTTTTACTTGTGTACTTCTAATTTTTTTTATTAAAATTAAAAATAAACAAATATTTTTAGGTGTATTGTGTGTTCAGTCTGATTAATTATTGTATGACCCGCAAATACAAATAAATAATTTTTTATTATTTTTGTTGTTGCTTTGAAAATTTTTAATTGCAATTCATTTCTGATATGAATTAAATCAAAGATTTTATTCAAAATGTAAAAATCATCTGAATTCAACTTTATTCAATAAAAAAATCATTTAATAAAAGAAAAAAAATAATTATTGTGAAGATGTATGAATAATTAATATTCTTGAATATTCTTTAATGATTATTAAAGTGGTATAACGATAATCAAATCAGCCAATGAAAAAAAAAAAAAGATGAAAACCTAAATGTGTGGAAGTAATATTCCCATATTATATATTGAGCGTGTTATTAGGACTATTTCCAACATACCAGAAACGTGATTGTAATTTTTTTTTTCTTTTTCCTCTTCATAAGACCCAAACAATAAAAATGTACATGCAATATGTAATAAAATTGGTTTACTTTTAAGGTTGGTCTCTATATAGCTTATTATACAATATTAATCCCAAAAATACTAACATGATTAGACCAATAAAATTTGGTCTATTTTTTTTTTTAAATCAATACTGTTTATATAGAGTGAGTAAGTGCATCGTTATTATGTGAATAATGTTTTACAAATTTTCATTTTATGAAAGTTTAAACTTAAATTGATTCAATTAGAAATTTAAGCCTGATGCGCTAATCAAAATTAAAATATTGTTAACTTTTTCATTCTGTAAAATAAAAAAGGTATAAATTAATTTGCAAATGAAATTCGCCTCGTGAGTTTAGTTGTTCAATAAATTATATGAATGTATGAAAAGAAATTTAATTTTAAATGTAAAAAAAAATCAACTGGGCCCGTCCGGGATTTGAACCCGGGACCTCCCGCACCCTAAGCGGAAATCATACCCCTAGACCAACGGGCCAATGTTCTGGACGACTCGATTTTATGCAACACAAATAATATCAATTTTATAAGCACAAATTAATAAATTATTAAAATATTTCTAAAATTTGTTGTAATATTAATTCGATTTACTAAAATCAACAATTTTCTACAAATTCCTCTTAAAACATCGAAATATCCTATGAAAAAAGTAAAAGTATATATACAGTATGTTTCAAAATTTTTTTTTTCTTTTTTTGGATGAATCGTCAGCGTTATGGCGTTTAGAATACATATAATGTCGCACGATGGTTCAATTCAGATTTTAGTTTTTTTTTTTTATATTTAAATTAAGAATTATTTTTAACATTACTTTTTTTTATGATGCATATGGATTTAATCTTATATATTTTAAAAAATGTTGAATTTCTTTTTATTTAAAATCTAATTTAATTTATTTTTCAAATATGTTGAAATTCAACTAACGTAATGATTAAGATAATATAATGTTGTCTGAAAAAAAAAAGTTCCACAAAATAAAAATACGCAATAAAAAAAATCAACAGGGCCCGTCCGGGATTTGAACCCGGGACCTCCCGCACCCTAAGCGGAAATCATACCCCTAGACCAACGGGCCGATGGTATTTTGGATTCCAAGTATTAATAAATAATATTAGTCAGCGATTAGCATTTCTAGTTTGTAATATTTTGTTGTAAAAAATTTTCACAAAAATTTTGTTGCGATTTTTACACTGGTGAGTTTTTGATTTTACTAGTTTTTTTTATTTATAAGTTTGAAAAAAGAAAAAAATTAATAAATAATGCAAAAATTAATATGAAAACATTTAAATTATACCGAATTTTGAAGTAAATATTTAAACAAAAGATATTATAATATTTTGTTCTATTCTTACGATAGTCGGTAAAGTAGAGCAGAAAATTATTCAAGACAGAAAAATAGAAAATGCAAGATAATTTCTAGGAATGAATAATATTCAATACTTAAATTCTAAATATTAATAATATTTTAATATAATTATCTTAGTAATTCTAATTATAGAAATTTTTTCATTTTATAACAAAAAAAAAACATTTTAATGGAAAAAAATGATAACACCAATTTATACTAATATTTCTACATGGCATAAATGCAGGGGTAATTAAATTTGTTTCTATTTGGATTTTTAATTAAAAAAAATAGTTTTGAGTTCAAAGCCCGAACAATGTTTTGTTTTAGTTTTAATTTATGAGAAATTTTGTAACTCATAGAAAAAATAGTAAATCAAAAAGAAAATAAGAAGAAGAATTTTATGAGTTCAAATTTTGATAATATTGTGACAACAAGATTGTTTATTGGTGACAATATTTTTTTTTTTCATGGTTGACTTCTGAAATTCTAGACAAATTATAAGACGATTATAAAATATTAATGGTAAACCTGTTGTTAAAGTCTTAAGAATTTTTTTCATTCTTTTAAATTTTGATTTAAAATTTTAAATAATATCTCAGTGATTTCCTGCGTATAATCTTTAGCAATAACAATAACAACACAAAACTAGCGCAAACATTTTAAAATATAATTATTAAAAATTCTTTATAATCGAAACAGGAAATAATTTAATGACAATTGGATCATCATTGTTGGTCGTCAGAATATAATCTGTCGTTAGTCAAATTATTTTTATCAAAAAAAAATCATTTGTGGTTTTGGTGCATCTGGAACTTCTTATTAATACATTGCGTTATTTCGGCTATGATTTAATCTAAATCGATTTGCAGTTATAAAATTTTCTAATTAAATTATTTCACTCATTATTAAAGTAACTTTGATCAAACACACCAGAATTTTAATACAAAATTTACCTTGAATTAATTAAAATGAAAAATTTATGTAGATTTTAAAGCCAATCAAAAAGATTCACATAAAAGAAAAATATTTATGTTGTTGATACTTACAACATAGGTATAGGTATACGTAATACATATTTATATGAAACAAAAAATATTACATTAAATCAAGACTAGTCCAACATTTACTTTGTCATAATTCAATAAGAGGGTGGTAAAAATATAAATTCTTCTTATAAGAAGAAGACGAAGAAGACGAAGAAAAAAAAGCTAATAAAAATAATAATAAATTTCGTAGGTGTAAAAGATAAATATCTCGTATAAAGAAAATGAGAAGAAAGAAGAAGAAAAAAAACGCTCGTATTTATATTTATGGGTTTTCCAAAAAAAACGAATTTTTTTTTATCATAAAATAGGGGATGGCATAAATTATTTAAAAAATATAGGTGTATGTGTATGTGTGTGTGTGTGTGTTTAAGATCAAAATCTTTCAGATATAGGTTTTTGCTTTAAAATATTTTTTTTTTACTTGATAATATCACCAAAAGTAAACAAAATATAATAAATACGAATTTTCTTTTTGTTTTCTTATATCGCATCTCACACTTTTAATTTAAAAAATTAATTTTTAATTGTTTTCCTAAGATTAATCACATTTATAACTAATTTCTTTCTTTCATCTCAAATCAGACAATTATTTTCTTTTCCAATCATTATCATCAAATACAGAGAAAAAGAAAGGGCATAACAATATTTAGTGATTAGTAAGTACCTGTTCATATGCATGAGTTATAGAATTTTTTGAAACACATAACTTTGAGATTATTAAAATATGGCACAAATAATGTTAATGACTGCTTTAGACTGTTTATGAAAGTCGAACATTAGTTAGAATATTTGAAGAAAGTTATAAATTGCCATAACAACCATTGTTTATTATTAAACAAAAGAACAATAGAATAAAAAATATACAGCTGAATTTTTAAATTTCATTTAAAAACTACGCGCATCCACGTCATCATTAACCAATTGAAGCATCGCTAAGTAAAATAAAATAAACTAATTAGAAATAATCGAAATATTCAAAATTACTAGCAGAGATTTTTAAATGAAATTAAAAATTCATCTGTACAGAGATTTGGTAAGTTATTTGTATAATTTATCATTAAACAGAAATCAATTTAGTAATTACATAAGACAAAAAAAAAAAAACAGTGAACAACAAAACAATTTGTGTCTAATCTAAATTTAATGAAAATTTCAACAAGAGAAACAAGAGAATTCTGTTTTTTATACGTTAAATATTATAAATAATGAATTTATTTCTTTTATTGGGTGTGTGTAACTTTTTTAAAAATAAATTAAAAATATGTTAAAATAAGGTGAAAAAAATTAGCGGTTGTGCTTAAATTTCGATAAAGCTGTGTAGCTTTGGTTAAAAATTTCACGTTTAAATTTATCAAGTAAAACTCTTAAAACTCTTAAAATGACAAAAAAATAATTTTTTTTTAGTCAAAACAATTTTAATTTTTAAATAAATATAATTATAAAAAAATAATAATTATATTATTTATCGTAAATATAAATTAAGCTTTATGAAAATTTACAAATAAAATAATAATCCTAAATTTTCAATTTTAATTCAATTCTTTATTATGAACTGAAATACACCTATCTCTCGATTTACACTGAAGCTATAGGTTCCGGACAAAACCTTGTAAATCGTAACTTGGATTTTGCTATGTAAAACCGTGTACAACAAAAATAAAACCCTAAAATGTTAATAATTCAGTCATTTTTTTACGTAAAATATCTTGAAAAACATAAAATTATACGTCATTCATATGGTAATAAAAGTATACATACACAGAAAGAAATAATATGGTAGGTGGTGGGTACCATAATATGGTCATGCTCACCATAAAAAATTATTTATGGTCCCCGTAACCAAAAAATATGGTTGCCTAAAAATAAGGTCCTGGTAATCATTTTATTTCTTTCAGTGTATTAATTCATTTTACATTAGGAACAAAAAAAATATAAGATCATAAAAAAATTTAATAATAAGTTTAATTACTGTAATCACTTTCATGAACTAGCGTCTTTTCCTCCTGATTAAAAGAAAAAAAAAGAAATTAAAATGCAGCCGAATATACATTTTTACCAGTTTTTTGAAATCCGTTAATTTATCAACCGTGTAAAACCGAAATCGTGTAAAACAAGTACCATGTAAATTGGGGGATAATTTCTGATTTTAATTTATTAATGTGAGATTTGGTTTTTTTTCATATACATACTCCCAATTTATAAGTAAAACAAACTATTATTATTAACAATTAAAATATTTAATGAAGTAAGATACAGAAAATAACGCGTCTGTTCTTGATGAAATCTTTTTACAACTCTCACGTCATTCTCCTAGACAATTCTCTATACATTAATAAAATTATAATTTAAATGTTTTAATAATAAGATTAAATTACATCTGAAGTGTTAACTCTGAAATTTAAAATAAATAAAGATTATTGATAATTAGTGAATGACCTATGATGGTCCCGTGATCAAATCTCGGTTCAAACCACAATTTTTACGAAAAAAAAAATAAAGATTATATTTTTAGGTTTGATTTTTTTATTTATTATTTACAATTTTTAAAAATATTTATAAATTAATTAAAGTTTATTATTCCTTATGAAAATATCTTAAGAAAATATAAGTCGTATTTTTATTATTTATTGGTTTTAAAATTGATATAAAAATTCAACAAAATGTTGTAACAAAAGTGATGAAGTTTTGTTATTATATGGAAGAAGTGATTCTTCAATTAAGAGTTTAAAATTTCATTGTTAATAAAATATTCTAAAAATATTAAACGGTATTTAATGATTTTGTTTTCTTAAAGTCAAGTCTGAAGAAAAACTAGTTTTCTGTAATCAGGTTCTGCGCGTCCAGAGTCAGAAGGAATGGAAATATTTATTGTGAATTTTCTATTTGTATAAAAAAAAGTTATTTTGATTATTTATTTGCATTTCTGTTAAACATAATTATAATGGTTCTTTTACACTCCATTTACATTGATCACTAGTACACTCTCCTTCTCTCATTGTAAAAATATGTCTATAAGAATCATTTCTTTCATATGTAAATTCATTTCCTTCTTCAATATATAAATATTCATTCCAATAAACATTTTTTATTTTAAAATAATTCGTATCCTTTAATGGTTCCAATTGCCAACGTCCTGTCTTCAATAAACGATTTCTTGGTATCCAACCAAAAATATGTCTACGTTCATTATCAAAGGCATACTCATGTGTATCAGCAAATAAAAATTCATCATGTAGTTTACCTTTTATAAAAAAACTTGTACCATTGGAAAATGTTATAAATTTTAAATGTTGTTCTAATGTTTCTGTTCTTGATGAATTATGAGAAAAAACATAACGTTTTTCTGTATTATATTGATAAGAACGATATGCACCAGTATCAATATTTTCTTTATATTTTAAATTTTTTATAATTACATATCTATTCCATGGAAATGTTTTTAATGATACAGGTAAATTTGTACGTAAAAATTGTAAATTTTTATTATTTGCATAAATTTGATTGAAATCATTAAATATTCGATAGGCAATCGTTGTTGATATTGTTGTATAAATTTGATTATTTTTAATCATTTTATCAAATAGTAAACGAAAACCTAAAAGAATATTTTCTACATTAGAAATTGTATTTAAAAATTCTACAATTTTTTCAGCATTTGAAAGATTCCTAATATATACAGCATCAATAAGTTTTTTAAATTCAATTTCATCACTAATATTCCATTTAATATTAAAATCTCCTTGTCTGATACGTAAAGCAACACTTTTTAAAAGTTTTTTTTGTTCTTTGTCATTACTTTTTAGTTTTAATTTGTTATTATTTGATCTTTGTTCAATTATATCATTTTCCTTAAATTTTCGAGAAGGGGCATGCATAAGATATTGTTTGTTATATTCATAAAATTCATGGCGTATCGTTTTCACCAATTCAGTTTTTAGTGACATAAAATCCAGTTTAGTGTCTTCACGTAATTGTCGGACGGCCATCATTGTTTCCATTAATTCTTTTTTTAAAAATGTCAGTTCTTGTTTTAAAATATCAACAAATTGTTCTGAACTTGTGTCGTGTGATTTTATAATTTTATTGCCAAAATTTCTTTCAATTTTTTGATCAACAGATGATTGTAATTTTTTTATCACTAAACTAAGATTAACTTCACACTGAAGGTCAGTTGGCTCTATTGATCTTTCATACTCAAATATTAAATTCGAAATAGTAGAATGAAATCGTGAACATTTCATTGTGTGTGAATACATTTCAACAGCGTAACAATTAACAATCAAAACAATTACAACTAAATATATTCGCATATTTTCACTTTATTTATTTTTTTTTTATTAAAAACTAAAAACTTTAGTCACTGACTCAGAAATATTTTCTTTATTTATTTATTCCCTGGATGTGATACACTGATAGTCTGATAAAGTATTAAGAAATTTTAAATAAGCAATTCTTTTATATACTTAAAAAAATTTCTCTCACTAATACTTTGAAAAATTAAAAATATTCAATTCAATTTCAATTTAAAAATTTTTAAATTGGCAAGATAAAAAAAAATATTAAGTTTAAAATAAATTGATACATAATTAACATAATTCATATAATTCTTTTAAATCAATCAATATTTGTATTAATGTTTCTATCAAATAAATTGTATTTAAGTTAATACAAATTATAACGGAAATGTCACTACATTTTAAAAGTTATAAAAAAAAAAAAAATGCCGAAAATTTTTCTTTAACAATTCTGACAAGAATGAAATTTTTATAAGAAATCTGTGATTTTAAGTATATTTTTTAATAGACAGATAACGTGTGTCAATATTCTTAATGTAATAGTGTGAAATTCCACATCTTTAAATAAACATAACCTAACGTTAATCTATACACAATTTTATAATCGTATCAATCAGATAAAATACAGAGACATAAATTATTTTTTTTTCTTAATATTTTACCTTGGCTAATACCAGTTTGATATTTTTTAGTCATATATAATTTGTATATACAGATAAAAACTTTATGTAAATTAGAAATTGTAGAGTAAAAATAACAATTTTATGCATCTACACAAAAAAAGTTTAGTTCTTTCTTAAAACTTCAACTAAACTAACTTTATTGATTAATCATATTTATGTCCGCTAATTATCTATAAATTTCAATCTAAAAAATAAGATGAAAGTTTATTTATTATTTTGTCTTGTCTCAGAAAAAATGGTAGACGATCCATAGATATTGTTTTATACTAAATAAAATATGTTTATATCTTACCACAAATAAGTAAGTTTTATTAATCAGATATTTTTCTTTTTTAACTTTTAAACAAAATTGGAAATTTTACACCTTTAATTTTTTATACGGTACGCAATATTGACCTGTGAAGATTTTTTTTTTCAATATTAAAAATAATTTATTGCATTGCAAAAAAAAAACATTTTTTTTCTCTATTATTGAAATCGGCTTTTAATTAAATCTCTATGATTGTTGTGTTTTTTGTTATTCTTTGATATTTAAGTTGAGCCGTTTAACTTTCTTTTATTTTCCAAAGATAATTTTGGTATGTTAAATAATGAAGAATTTAACTTAGACGCGTTTGATTTAATTGTTTCTTATAACAAAGATAATAGGATAATTCTGTATTTATTATTTATTAATTGTTTATTCATAATATAAATGTATTTGCTAAAAAAAAATTTTATATCCGTTGAAACGAAATTTTTTTAAATTTTATTTTATTTACAAACAATTCATTTTTCTCTTCTGACTTTTTGTTTTAGAATATTTTATTTTTTGGTTCTTCACCAAAAATTTTTTACTTTAAAATAAAAAAAATTCTTGATCGTGAGACGTCGTTGTTTGTTCTTCTAAAAAGAGGAATAGAGCGTGAGAGAGAGAACAAATTGTATAGTTGTGTTGTGATGAGCTAATGTTTGTATTTTAGTATAGAGAATGAGAATATGAAAAGTGTGTCAACAGTCATTGCGTGGGGATAGATGGAAGGAGAAAAGAATTATTAAAAACAGTTGTAAGATTAAAGGGTTTAAATGTTTATAGAATAGAAAATAGATCATATCGAGAAAATATATTCTATGACAGATGCAAAAATTTATAGTGTAATTTTCGAAATGGTTTGCCGGTTTTATTACCACGGACTCTACTGTCTACTCTACAATTTTGTATCACAACATTTAGTAATGCGCGTAAAAATATTGCATTTTATTAGTAAGTCAGTATAAAACGTATGTTTGATCAAGTTTTGATTATTAGAGACAATTTTTAATAATAAAAAGAGTAAAATATAATAATTCTAATAAAATTGAATTCTAATAAAATTATGTTTGATTTACATTTTTTAAACTGGTCGATAGATGATTCACTAACACAAGGCAATATTTTTACGCCATTACTAAATGTTTTTTTTAATACGTATACCAAAATAGTAGAGTATACAGTAGAGTTCATTCCCACCACTGATATCAATTTTTTTGTGAATTAAATATCAGGTTATGCTGCTTCTTTGTGTTAGAATAAAGCTAAAGATTAAAATAATTAAAGAAAATAAAACTGTTTTTTGGAATGTATTTATGTTTTCGTCTACTAAAATTAATTAATTTATTGTAAAAATTTGTTTGTATCTAAGAATCAAAAATAATATTTTGAAAAATATTTTGTTTTTTTGTGTTCATTAATTAATTTTACTATTAATAAAAAATGGTTAAAATTTCAATAACAATAATTTCTTATTCCTTAAATTTACTAAGAGAAATTTAGTTTGGTTTTTTTATATGAAATGAACAAAGAAATGATCTCTGTGACTGATGATCTTATAGAAAAAAATGTGTGTCTTTATGAATAGAAATTTATGTTAAGAAATTGGACGTGTAAACTTTATTATGATTTATAAATAATTCTTTATTTACTTTTGGTTACTTATGTTAGTTGTTAATTGTAATAATAATAATTATCATTGTATTTTAGAAATCATAGTCCATTTTAGAACAACACACATGAGACATCCTATTGTTACTAGACCCAAGCACACGAGGACTCGAAGAATTCCCACCAAGTATATAGGACTCTGTCGAAACTAGTAATTTTCTGTTCAAAGACTAAATATTTGTTCATATTGATGAAGGATATGAAGAGATATGTTTCAATTAATATACAGATATTGCCTAATGTTTTGATGATGCAAATTACGTAAGTGTGGCAACGATTAACGTGATTAATGAATTAAAGAAGCAAAGAGTTATTAATAAAAGTCCATACTGAAAGAAAAATTACGAAATTTTTATGATATTGATTATTATTCGTAGCATTGACAAATATTACAAATATTACAAAGTAATATTATTTATCTATCTATTAAATTATATTCACACACCTTAAAACTAATTAAATTTATTATAAAACCTCTACTTTAGTGTTATTGCGAAAGGTTAATATAATTGAATTTTGAATATACATAGTTTCACATACAAAGATACAAAATTGGTTTGTAAACATCAATGATGAATTAATCAAAGAAGAATTATGGCTACCCACAAAATTCTCAGAATATATATTATATGAATACCTTATTCTAAAGGGGTGAAGGTAAATTTATAATACATCATTATAAGATATAAAAGAAGTGAACATTGAATATACTTTTAATTAAGAATTTACCAACATACTTACAATGTATTTACTGAAGCAGTAAATTGTCTTATTTTAGGTTATCTTAAAAACAATGCAATTATTCTTATATTATTCTTTCAACTATTGTTATTGTTTTTGTTTTTATTAAAATCCAACATATTCTTATCAAAATAAATATTTCAATTATTTAATGTTTTAATTCATAATCAAATTACAAATTTAAATCACATCGATTTAATTAGTTCACTATGTCCGAACCAACCATCACAAACTGTAGTCTGTACTTTATTTCGAATTCCCCTATTGTTCCCCTATTGTTCTTTCTTTCATAACATTAGCAATTACTACAATAAAGTAGTAAATTAATTATTTTAACAGGTACAGATTATTTAATCTGAATGCATCCGAAGTTCACTATGAAGAAATATTAATTAAACACAATTTTGTATCAGGTCCAGTTGTTCATATATTATCAACCAGCATTAAATAAACCATTTCGTATTTTATTTAAAATAATATTAGCCCCCGACATACCAATTTTTCTGCAGAAGAGCCGAAAAATGTAACATTAAAAATCTTTAAAAATCTCTTAGGGAATTTTCTATAATAACAAAGTATAAATAAATATGCACTTACATATTTCATAAATAATTTAATGGTCATGCGTAAATCCATTTTTATATAAGGCAATTCAATATAAAACAAACTAATCCAATTTCAACTAAATGAACATCTTTAAAAATTGAACGTATAGATTCCGATAAATAAATGTATGAAGTGAATTCAGTTCAGACATTTTTGAAATAAATATTTATTTTTAGTTTTAAAATGAAAATGAAAATTTGTTC
The DNA here is from genome assembly GCA_963082725.1 of Pedicia rivosa. Taxonomy (NCBI): domain Eukaryota; kingdom Metazoa; phylum Arthropoda; class Insecta; order Diptera; family Pediciidae; genus Pedicia; species Pedicia rivosa. The sequence continues at coordinate 29,810,231 of OY720154.1, forward strand.
TTGATGCGTATATACAACAAAATACTGCACTGCACCAAAAACCATCACTTTTAATCCATCGTTAGATTGCTTTGAAACAAAAGCAATTATCAGGTTATTTTTTTTCTTTCATTCAGCGGATTTTCACATTGTAATAAAAAATAAAACAATTCAAATTAAAGTTGAAATAAATGTTTTATTAATGGTAACATAGAAATTAATTTGGGATTTTGCATTAACTACTAATAATATTATTTGAGATGACAACCAAATTTTTCTATTAATAAATGTTTATTTTTGATCAAACTTTTATTTTTTAATTGCTAATTTAAACGTACTCATAAATCTCGCTTGTTATTCAAAATGTATTATTATTGGAAAATTCTCTGATTTAAATTGAATCTGATTTATTTTCTATAGAATAAAAAAAAATCTACTTTTTTATAATTTAAATATTTAAACTTTTTTAACCAAACAATAAAAATATTAGTACAGTTTTTTTTTATTATATTTAATAAAAAAAAAAGTAAAATCATTGTAACCACTTTTTAGTTATATCAACCAATTAAAATCAAAAATAAAATTTTACCTCTGGCATATCCACAAAATGTCGTTGAGGTTGTATAATTCTTGTAATATATTATACAAGTTTTGTTTTGTTAACAGTTTGTAGACATTTAGATGACATCATAATGTTGACAATACGATATTTTATGTTCAAAATAAACTTATCATTTTTGAAACTGTCTTATGCTCATGATTTATTTATAATTAATTAAGAATACATTTATTGTTATAATTTATTTATTATTTCAGGAATAGAAAAAAGTTTGATAATTAATTAAATTACATTTATCTTGTCAATATTTTTCTTACGTTTGATTAACCTAATTTTTTTCTTAGTTGTACTTATTCAATAAGTCTCTTTATTTTGAATTTAGTTCAACTTAAAATTGTGGCAGTAATTTTGAAGACTTTACATTCATCTTTCATTGCACGTTTACTTACATTATTTTTATTCTGATTGCATTATTTAATTTTTCATTTTATAAAAATCATAAAATACAATTTTATTGTTATTCTTTCATAAAATTTTACTACAAAACACAAATAATTATTATCTTTAATCGAATAAAATTATAATTTCTTTTTTCTTAAAAATATTTTCAATATTTCCAATCTCTGTTAAGATTATTATTCAAGTGTCTTGTACAACATAATTTTTATGTTTTTCTCATTTATTATTTTATTTTTCAACAATATTAACTTTTATAAAAACAAAATGTTATTATTTGTGTATCGAAGTTTGTAAGACATCCTTACAAATTTTCATTTCTATTTTATATTTTCTATACAATTTTCTATATTTTGTATTTGAATTGAATTGACTGAGTGCACTATTATCTAACATTTTATAGTCTACTAAACGATTTGGGAGGTAAACTGAAGAGACAAAAATATATACATTTTTTAAACTTTTTCTTTCTTGTATAAATTTCTTGAAAATGCAATTCGAGTAAAAGTGATATTGAGAAAAACTTTAAATTCTCTTAAAAGTTAACACAATCTTTCTTCATTGTGTCTTTTGTTTATATTGTGAATAGTTTTTTTTTGATAAGCAACAACATTGAAAAATTCAATTACAAATTATACCAAAATATAAATCAAAATGTGGTGAATCAGTCAATCAATTGAATAATTCATTAGCAATATCAACATAACACATTTTCTATTAATACAAATTCAAATTTAATAAATTTAAAAGAAAACACGAACATTTTATTCTTTAAGTGATTTTTTTTTTTGGTATAAATTTAATCAATGGGATTGACATTGGTGGCTTGTCACGATATAATTTATGTCATATGTGTGATGCCATAAAAAAAATTTCAGTTCGTTTGTAAAACACAATTTATAAAAAAAAAACAACAAACAATGAAACAAACATACAAACAATAATAACAAACGCCTCCACACATTTGGTTTTTTGTTAAATTTCTCAGTTGCAACTTATGTAGATAAAGTCAATATGTTAAGAAGTTGTTCACGCTTTTCAATTTAGAAGTAATATTTTATGTATGTAGAAGAAAATGTATAAATTTTATAACCAATTTTTAAAAAGATACAAATTGGCTGCAACGCAAAAAGAACCACCTACATTTTCTTGTTTCTGCGTTCTTTTTTCGTGAAAAATGTAAACAAAAAATATGAATAATTTATAAAGAAAAAAATAATAATAATAATAATAATTTTGTTCTACCGGATGATGTATATTTTTATACTAAAATGTAATATCAAATAAAACATCCGGTTTCCTTATTCGTATATATTTTCCTAAAAATATATTTATCATGAATTTAGAAAAACTCAGGATGTAAAGATGTGAATCTTTTAAAGTAGAACACAAACCTACAAACACACATGACAATTTTATGTTGCTTATATTTTTCTAAACATTATTTGATATATGAACCAATCTAAGTGAAAGAACATTGATATACTCTCTCAATAATATAATCAATGGAAAAGTTATTTTTATAAACACATTTAATGTATATATATAAAGTTAATTGTCTTTATCGATTTATTTATTGAGTAATTTCCTTACTAAATAATATGTTTAGTGTACAAGTCACTATATAATGAACATATAAATATATATAGTAGAATTTGTTATAAAATAAAATAATGCAAATGCAACTTAATTATATTCGATTAACTTGAATGACATTACAGGTCAGTAGCTACGACAATATTAAAGCAATACTATTGCATTATAAACATTTTATATATTTTTTGAATACAAAAAGGTACATAGAGTATATAAAGTTATTTAGATCAATAATTACAGAATAAAACCACACCCTATTTATTTATACCAGATCATTATTTTACTGAAGTGTTTTAGTAAAACCATTTCCTTGGGGTTACCAGTTCAAAATATGTCTGACATAAACGATAAAAATAAACGTTTATGTTAACCACACAAGATAATAAGCTACAGAAATACTATAATGAAAAATATAAAATAAAATATCAGTAGCGTCAGTATAGGTTATTTTATACATCAGAATAATATAGATGCTGCGTTATTTTCCATTAAAGTTAGTTAAAATCTACATTAACGAAGCTTTGATACTTTGTAAACCTTTGTTAATTTGATTAAATTGGATGTTTTAATGAAGAAATTATTATTATGTAAGTCAATTTGTATTTTTCATTGAAACTTAATTTTATATGAAATGAATTTAATTATTTAATTAAAATTGGTAAATTCATAGTGCCACAAAAATTTATAGTGCCACAAAAATTCTTCGTGATTTTCACAAAAATTTAAACCAATATACGTTTAAAGGGGAAGATATTCTTTAAAAATTTCTTGGCTCATAAATTTAAAAATGCTTTTAACCAACTATATATAATTATTTGTTTTCTATTTTGCCTGCATCAAGAATTCAAAACAATGTACATATATAAATTGTCTACCACTCGGTTGTTTCGTTACTGTGAAGTAGTGTTTACTATTCTGTAATGACTCAATAGCTTGTGTCAATATTCACTGTCCAATTTATACTTGTTATTTTCCCTTTGTTTTTGTTAATTGATTTTTCTTTGAAGGATTTTTATAATTACTATAAATAATTATATGCACCCCTTGTTTCCTATAAATATTTCTATATAGTTACATTTGTTATTTGATTCTACTGCACTTTTATTGTTGACTCAGTATTTTTATTAGGCTTTTATGTTAAGTAGAATATGTACTTGTACATATTGACAATTTCATTTTATTATTTTGATTACATGAAACAAATAATTTTAATATTTTACTGCAATAAATACGAATGGTATGAATCACAAAATATACACAAGGATTTATCTTTGTAAATAATCTTTTGTTTTATGTGCAAATTAAATAGGATAAAATAAGGATATGGAAATACATATTTTTAATATTGAATATTATTTCGTTCCATTTGTAGAGAAAAAATATAAATAAAAAAAATATATATAAACATGTTTAAAATGCAAATATTGCACAAAAAAATAATTGATTTGAAATTGATAAAATATTTACAACCAAAAGGGGTGACATTGACGAATATAGAAAACTGCAAACATATTGTATTTGATGGCTCGTGCATATATCTCATTTGAATACAAATAAATACGACTTATTTATAGATGAGCTAGCAAAAAATGTTTTTTTTATAAATTTATTTTTATTTTTACATTTTCTTCTTTGACAGCAAAATTTTTTCTTTTATTTTTTATTATTAACAATTTTATATCACGTTATTGTCTATAAGAACTAAACAATTCCTTTTGATTACATTGCATTGCTAATCTATTTTTAGTTTTGATTTGCGATGTTAAGATTAGGAAAAAAATTTATAACACTCAATCCTAAAATTGTTTATTGTAAATTGAGTTTTCATGGTACAAGAAACATTATAATCGATGGTTTACGTAGTTTTACAAAAAAAAATGAATTAATACACGGGATATGGTATATCATTTCGGTACCAGTTAATATCACCCAAATAGAGAATATCACCTAAGGAGATAAAACCCAATGAAACTATCATTCAAGCATAATACCATCCAAAATAAAGGTAACATCATTTTGAATAATATGTCCCAAAGAATAAATAACAGTGTAAGGTATAAATATCACTCAAAGGTAATTTCATTTAATAAGATCTATATAAGTGATAATGCCGTTGTGAGAATTCTGTTGTGGGAATTCCGTTGTGGGAATTCAGTTGTGGGAATTCGGTTGTGGGAATTCAGTTGTGGGAATTCAGTTGTGGGAATTCGGCTGTGGGAATTCAGTTGTGGGAATTCCGTGGGAACTGCGTTATGGTAATTCCGTTGTGGACATTCTGTTGTAGGAATTCTGCTGTAGGAATTCGGCTGTGGGAATTCCGTTGCCTTAACATCTATATGTGAATTTATACAGCATCATAACAATTATGACAATAACTGCTATTAGTTTTTCATTGGGATAATTTGTTTATCACAAGAACTGTAAAATTAGAAAATAAATCTGCACATTCGTTGTGTAAAGTATTCACCTATCCAACTTACAATTGATCATCAGTATAACTCAATAAACAAGTATTTATTATTTTTATCCATTTATTTCAGATCGATTAACGTTATGATCTCAAATAATATTTTAATATCAATAGTGTTTGAATATAATCCATCATTAAATGATTTAGAAAAAACTTATTTATAAATCATTATCGTCAACAGTTAAATTCTAACTTAAATACTAAACCATGATTTTATTTTAGATATGGACGAGTCACTATTAGTCAAATCATTGCCAGAATATTTATTTGGTGTTAACTTAACATAAATAAAAACAATATTCTTATTCAACTTTAGAAACAAAGAAATACAAAGAAATCCTTCAGTTTAAAAATAAAACAAATTTTGTGTCTTACCAATTATATGAAAAGTTTATTATCGAATTCATTAAATATTCTTCAAAGTTGTCGAGAAAAAACAAAAAAAAATAAAAACACAAAGAAGAAAAAACAAAAATTGAATATACAAAAATAAAAATAAATTAGATACAACAGAACATATAATTTTTATTATTTAACTTGACATCAGGAATAAAATTTTGAAGGAAATATTTCATTAAAATTCATTATGTTTTATTTCTTTGAATTTTACAAAACGTATTATTATTATTTTATTTTCATTGAAGAAGATTTATTTATTTAATTTAATGATAGAAAATAAACGACATTTACTTACCGTATATAATTTATTTCTTTTTAGTTAAAGTACAATTTTCTTTATAGTTTTTTTTCTTTCTTTATTTCAAAGTTAAAGTTAAAACAATGTAACTCATTCCTTGAGACCTATTTTTCAAAAACAATTTCTAATGTTTCCAGTCTTATGTAATTCATGTAATTAATGCTTTCGTCCCTATGTTTTTCTTCTTTTGTAGAATTTAAATATTATAGAGTTATACGAGTTTTTATTGGAATTATTTAATAAATAATGAATCAATTACATTGGAATACTTACGTTATATTGTAGAATTTTATTGTGTCAATGAAATAGTATGCTATGCGCAGTTAAATGAAATTAGGTAAAAATTTAGGTCAGACAAGAAGATTTTTATCAAATATTCTTGTACCTAATTATAATACAGTACTTGAAATTATATACTATACAATTTCCCCAATAAATTCTTACTTCATTTTTGAAATTCTTTGGTCAGCATTTATTCTGATTGTAGTTGTAATTAGATTTTAAAATAAAACTCAAGAATATTTTCAAAAGGTCCTGAAACTAATTAAATTATAATAAAGCGAAATTTTTCCTATTTCTTCTAAGAAAAATAAGATTTAATTTTCAACGGAGTTTATTTTTTAAATTAAAACAAAACAATTAAAATTTAATTTCGTAAATACTTTTATGATTTTTTATTGATAGTGATTATTTTTTTTTTGTTTTATTTACATTTTATTTTTACAAAGTTTTTTTTTTTTTTGGAAAATAATTCTCATTATTATTTACATTTTTTTTTCTGTACAAAATTTTCAAATAAAAATTTTCCATTTGGTTGTTCCTTTAATAAATTCATTCTTGCTTTTTGTTTTTCTCTTAATTTTATATCGATTGGTTTTTTATTTTTTTATTATTAGATGACTGATGACTAATGAGAAATCTGTCTCAATTTATTTATTTAATTATTTATGTTTTATTTATTAGAGTTTTATTTGAATAATATCAATATAGGTATGTAGACTATTTTATGGCAATTGATTGGAATGATTAAATATAATTTGTTTTTCTGAATTCTAGAATTAAAATAAGAGATTTTAAGGTTCAGAGAAATTATATTCCATTTATGAAAATGTCCTTTACTATTTTTTTTTTGGTAATTTGGAATTGAACCAAAATTAATTTACTCGAATACAAATATAAACTGAGATAATTTCCAAATAAACCAAAAGTTCTTTGATAAGCGTCACTCACTGGGGGTTTTTTTTTTGTTTAAAAATATGATGAAATAATTTAATTAAAAATGGTTGAATAATGTTTGACCTAACTGAATTGAATTTATGTTTTTAGTTTGATTAATTATGTTTTATATTTACGATTATAATTTAGTTATTATTTTTTTTTCAATATTAAAACCGAGATTAAAACATCACAATTAATTATATTTTGATTTAAAAAAAAAAAATCCATTCAAATGAAAAACAAAAAAAGAAACATTTTTTAGACGATTATGTTTTACATAAAATATAATTTTTTCACTCATATAAAGAATAATTTTATATGTGTTTTATTTGGCATTAAATGGCGATATGTTTCGTCTTTTGTTTCATTAAATTAATTTCACAAAAGATGAGTTAGTAGATGAGTTTATTTACTATCTACTAATTATCAATGTAGAAAATAAAGATGTTACCCATGAAAATATAGCAATATTTAGTACAGCAATAAATTTATGAATACATAAATAATCAGCTGAATTACTAGCTGAAAAAATGTTAATAAGAAATTAGATTTTTCACAAAATTAAATATTGTTAAATTGTACCTTGAACTCTATCTGCTCTTGACTTACTAACATATGCTGTATCTCTAGATTCTTGTATTTCTGGAGCTTTTTGCAATCTGTCACCTTCAACACTTTCTTCATTACTTCTCCAATAAATACTAGCTATTGTTGCAAGACACTGAAAAACAATAGAATAGAAACACAGAACAACACATATTAAAAGTTTCCGAAACAAATAAGTTCTTATCTTACTTTTAATTTCATATCCCCTCGTCGGAAATGTTTTGAACGAACTTTAAATTCTAAACCAAGAATTGTTATTTCAAGACCTTCTTTTCCTGTAATTATAACGTCGTATGTTCGTTGAAATCCAGGTTCTGCTTGTTCACCATTTATATACCAACTTAAATGTGTTCTCGGTTTAGATCGACCAGAAGTACAATTAACTTTTACTGTATCACCAATTTGATAACGTGGTCGGCCACCTGTTATACGAGGTCCTTCATCTGGAACAGCTGAAAAATTCAATTAAATTTACATTTGTTATTCTGTGTTGAAAAGAAAAACAAAAATAAAAACTGAAATGTTCTTCGTTTCCATCTAAAAATAATCAAAATGAAATAATCTGATTTAAAACTTTCAACTTTTTGTTGTTTTCTTTTTTGTTTGAAAGTCGTAAAATCTTATCACATGCTTTTATTTTTTTTTTTTATGGTAAAAACTTTTCGGACAGGTAAATCCATTTTCTCACCAAACTGTCATTTAAATTCGTAGGTAAGCTGACCATAAAATAACACCAAAATATTTATTTAACTATAAAATGATTTTCAGAGGATTGAGGATTTAACTCTTATCTAGTTTGTTTTTTTCTTTTTTTTTTACCAAAGTTGAAAGTTTTTTATATTTGTTTTTTTTTTTGACGTGAATAAGTTTGTAGAAAAAATATTATACTCTGTATTTATTTAAGATCATAAACTTTGGTTAGTTTTCATTTTATATTTTATTTCATCATTTTACGATGTTTTTTCTATTTCATAAAATTCAAAAATAACAAACGACTCACAGATTCGTTGATCGTTGAATTTAAAAGATTAGCCCAAAAGAAAAATCTCGAATGCCGTGTAGAATTCAAAATCAAATTAATGCATCAGACATAGTTCAATAAACTTATTTAATGTTTGTTTATTTTATTTATTTTGCATTTAAAATCAATAACTTTGTTTGAGGCAAAATAATTTGTAGGTTTTGTTTTTTTTTTTTTTGCAATTCTAACGAAATATTGAATTTGTTGTTTTTATTGGTTTTGTTTTGTATTGAAGTTTTCGATGAAATTTGTGAAATAGAATTTTAAATAAAAAATCTGTCTGGTACCTTAACAAAGATAATTTCAGCCAATATTTTTATTCGAAAAAAACTTATGTTAATGGGAATATTGTTTTTAAATTTCTTTGACTGAAAATTAATTAAATTGGTCGCATAATAAATTCACAGAATTCTCTATTTTATTTACAACAATTCCTTTGATACGATCCTTTCAACTTTAGTGTGTCAGTTCTTTATATAAAATGATTTTAAGTCCAAGTATTCATTAAACCTACGTTATGTTTTACAACACATGAGTATTGAACTAAAAATTCAGGTGATACACACTAACATTATAATTGCATTAAAAATAATTATTATTCTGATGTAAAGAAATTTTCTAAGAAAGAAAAAAAAACAAAGTGTAACATAATATAAAATTGCAATATGATATTCTTTGCCAGTAGTTAATACTAATAATTAATAAATAGAAAACGTACAAGAAAGATGTTAAGTTTTATATTTATGAAGAAGGGAAAAATTATAACAGGAAAATATACCTATAGTAAAGTTACACAGGAATAAGTTACTTTAACGAACATTATGCTAATGCATCTATACACTTTGTTGAAAATGGCAAAATTTTCACGTGCATATTTTTTTTTCTATGAAAAGCTGTTCCAATTTTTTTTTTAAAGCAATTTAAATCCTCCTCTTGAGTTATTTTTTTTTAAAGGATTTTTTTTTTCACAAAGCAGTTTTAAATTTATTTTAGATATATGAAAATGTTTTAAAGTTCAAAGGGTAATTTTTAAAAAAAAAATTCTCCATTATTTTTTGTTTTCTGTTTTTTCTTCTTTTGTATAGTCAGTTTATTTTCAACTTTTTTCTCTCTTGAAATCTACATGAACCCTTTTGTTAACTTGGTAAATGAACAGATACAAAAAAAAAAAATAGCAAATAATTAAGCAAATAACTGGTTAATTTAATTAAGTTTCTTATTAAAAACAAAATTTGAGCTTCCTCATATAATAATATCCCTCTGTGTACTTTTTGTTTTTCTTAGAAACCTTATTCGTGTATATTGAAATATAATAACAAAATATTTATGAATATACGTCACGTGAGTATTAAACTTTTTTGTATAATATTTCTTAGAAAAATATAACAAAATATTTTTTACTTAGTTACATATCCTAGCAAATATATTTATGTATTTTTTTTTTGTTTACAACAATAAGATATTTTTATAATAAAATAAACGCATTTGACGAAAAAAAAAAAACAGAAAACAGAAAATGGTTTATTATTTTTGCTTTTAACCACAACAAAAAGATAAGAGTTCATTATTTCTTGAACATGTACAAGAGATCAATTTTTGTTTATTTTGTGTTAAAATGATTCGTTCAATTTAAACGAAAAAGGATTTATATTCTTACATAAATATAATAATGCTTAAAACGTTTCTTCTTTCTTGAGTTAAATTCAAACAAAAAAAATATATGTTTATATGTTCACCACATTCGTATACACACAATCCTATACATTATCCGGTAAGCTTTTAATAATATAACATTGTTGTATGAATAAAAAATATATCTATATATTACCAACGACAATCATATCGCCATGGTCAGAAACAGTTTGAAATGATGGTGCTTCTCCAGATACTTCACAACGATATCTTCCACTTGAAGAAAGATTTACTGATTGTAATACAATAACTCTGTCTGTTGAATTGTGAAGCTGAAACAGGAATGATAAAATCAATGTTTTTCTTATTAAGCAAGCTTTTCTATTTTTACATCAACTGTTACTCCAAGTACGGGAAATACAGTAGCTGGTGGCATATCACGTGGTACATAACGATAAAATTCATTACCATCTTTATACCATTTCACTGAATACAAATCCTCTGTATCCAACTCATACTGACATTCTAATCTAGTAGTACTTCCACGAATAGTATGGTTTGGAATTATAACTTCATTTAATCGAAGACTTAAGGAAAAGCCTGAAAATACAAAAAATATATTATTGTAATTTTTTTAAAAATATTCACAAACTGAAAGTCAAAAATTATATTTTATATAATATTCATTCAATATCGATTGAAAATTCTGTAAGATAATCCGTGCTGCTTTAAGTCTTTTCTTTTATCATTTAAAAAAAAAAGAAAAAAAGAACAATTTAAATGTGAATTCATATTTCAATTTAAAGTATAAGAATAAAAAAAGACACGATGTCACGTTTTTGTGTCCATTAAAATATAACCCATGTCTGTTGTAGTTTAGTTACTTATAAATATGTTCCCTTTGTCATTAAGTATTGTGTTATCCAATAGCAAAAAAAAAATGGAAATAAAGAAAGGAACAAAAAGCTACAAGTTGCCAAATTTACTTAATAAAATTTAAATAAATACAAGATATATTTAATTCGATTAATAAACTTTAGTAATTACATTTTCAATTTTCGACCCTTTTTCTGTGTTTAATTTACAGAAGGTAAAGTTATTAAGAAAATACGATAAGATTTTAGGTTTAGCCGTTGGTTAAACCTATAAAGACAATAATGATTGAAAATAAACTATATAAAAGTGATAATCATTTTATATGTCTTCAGTTCAGTTATATTCATTAATTTTTGTAAATTTAATAATTAAGAGAATTATTGATTATCTGATCGTATTTGTAATATTTCCCTAAAAACGAATAGTAAACTCTTTCATAAAGACACAAATTACATATACAAAAGTTAGTGTTAAGTTCCAAAATCGTAGACTTATTTTATTTACGAGTAAATCACGTTGTCTCAAAACCACATAGTATATTTGTACAGCGGTATACAAGAGCTAAGTTTGTCAATAATTTTATTTTTTGTTAGTTAAAAATGTTGTAGGATTATTTTTTTTTTTGATAAATAAAATTAGGAAATTTCTACTGGAGAAAAGCCACCTTTTAATTTCCATACGTTTGTATTCTAAAACATTTTGTAGGATTATGAATAAATTGAATGTAAGTATATATATTTGTTGTCCAGATTGTCTGGGTTCCTAGTGTTCCTGGTGGACATTAAATAAAATAAGTAGAAAAAAAAGAACTAAGTTATCAACTTCAGGACTATTTTTTAAACAAGAAGTTCTATTCGAATTATTATTATTCTCATAAGTAGTGGGCAATGTTTAAATACATCTATGACCCTCTGGCCGATGTACCGAACGATTCTTCTTAGGAAATCTGCATGTTTTCCTAATGCGTCGAATTGAATTAAAAAATTGCATGTGCAGATGCTAGGTGGTTCAGAACCCACCTCAAAAATAGTTGATCTCAAGGGTGAATATAACTAACTAACTCATTATTCTCTCTTCATTTATTAAAAATAAGAATAAGAATTTTATCACGCATTCATCAATTTCTATAAAACATTATAATTCTAATTGAAAAACAAAATAAGTGAAATAAATCAAGATTATTGAAATACACTGAAGAATTTTCTGTATTAAAAGAATAAATTGGGTAAACAACAAAAAAAACTTTCTAGTAAAGAAATCCTTATTTTCCTTTAAAAGAAAAACTTCAATTATTAGATTTGGAAAAAAAAAGAAATTCACTACTAAACTTTCATACATTTGATTAAGTTGAAGTAAAATATTGAAGAAAATTAACTTATAAAAAATATTTTATTCCCTCAATCTTTTCAATTGTATTGAATGGAAATTTTCTAATACATTTTACCTTATACTAACAGTAAATTTTTATTAAATATTGTAAATTGTGAAATTGTGAAAAGTTTCCATTGAAATGTCAAAAGAAAACTTAAAACGATCAATTTCTGTCCAACAAATAAATATTTATATTGATTTTTTTTTCAATCTTTTTATTGAAACGTTTTATTGAATTGTACAAAATTTAATGGACTTTCATTTTAATAATATTAAATTGTTTTTTATATAAATATAAATTCTTATTCATTTGGTTTCTTCCCAAAAATTTCTTTAGATTATATTTCTGAAAAGCTACATCAATATAATTCAAATAAAAAAAAGTTAAACTCAATCATAGTTGATATTTTTATAAAAAAGAAAAAAAAAAGATCAATTTGGAAAATGTTAATTCACAATGTTGGTGAGTTCAAAATGTAGTTAAATAGTTTGGAGTCAATTAAAAATTTGTAAATTTTCCAAGAATTAATTAATCAGTGGGTGGAAATATTTGTACAGACAAAATTGATATTATTGAGTGCAAATTTTATTTTAATAAAAGAGAGGAAATACAGGAAAGAGAGGAAAGAGAGGAAAGAGTGGAAAGAGAGGAAAGAGAGTAAAGAGTGGAATTGGAGGAAAGAGAGGAAAGAGTGGAAAGAGAGGAAAGAAGTAAAGTGAGAAAAGAGTGGAAAGAGACGAAAAAGCGGGAAGAGTGGACAGAGTGGAAAAAGTGGAAAGAGAGGAAAGAGAGGAAAGTGTGAAATCATTTATTCTTAGGTACTGCAATTTTTTCTAAATAAATCTGAATGATTTTGGTAAAAAGTATAAAATTTTTCGAAGATTATAATTGCAACCAATAATCTCGATACCACATTATTTAAAAGGGTACAATTTATTACATTAAAACAAAAAATAAAAATGCTTTTAGTCTCTTAAAATTAATTTATAAAATTTAAAAATATTTCTGTTTGTTTTTTCTTCTTCTTCTTCTTTGCCGTTACCCTTGACATTAGTTGATTAAAATTTTACAAAACTACAATACAATGATTTTTTTTTGTAACATTATGATAGATTATATTTGTAAGATTTGAACACAAATACATAATTGAGAATTTTTTTTTAACGTTTTGCTGGCAATGAATGAATAATTCTACTAATTGAAAAATTTATGTAAACATTCCAAATTTGTTCAATCATTTTTATTTTAATTTTTGTTAGTTTAATTTGTGAATTAAGAAATTTATTTTTCTGTAGAATTTTAAATGAAACAACGGAAGTGTTTTATATTTTAAGTCATATTTTTTTTTATAGCCGTCAGAAAATATGAGAAGAAAATATTGTATATTTGGTTTGATATCAAATTTCATTTTATATATCCAAAGAAAAAAAGAAGAAAAAAAAAAAGGGAAAACAGATACGCTTGAGGTACATTTAAATTATATTATAGATTATTCATCTTTTTTACTTAGAAAAAAGAATTGATTTTATGATATGACAAAAAACAAAAAGAAAAAAAAAGTGGCCGGAAGCAAAGATTTTTAAATGTAACAAGAATAACAACAACAACAACAAAAAAACCATTCTAGAAAATAATATCATTTTTTTTCTTGTTCATTTTTTATCTTCTTAAATTTGAAATCCAATATTATTATTTTTTTTTTTGATGGGTTACTTTGCATAAATCGAAATATTTATAATCCATTTGATTTTTTTTTTTTGCGTTAAAAAACATCATAATCCTTTGTATTATTATATAAAATCAAATTATGTCATCTTTCTCTTTTAACATTGAATCAATAATTTTTCATTTCCATATTATCCATTTTACCATCATTTACCTCTTAAAGTCGTTTGGAACAAGAGAGTATTTCCCATTTCCTATTGTAGACATAGAATATAAGAGAGAAGACAGAAAAAAAGTGTATAATCAGTAATTTGTTCACGTCTCGCATTCTTTTAGCTTTTTTAACAAAAAGAAAAGAAAAAATAAATAAAAAAAATATAAAACGAAAGAAAGAAACGGAAAGATAGAAAAAAAAATTTCCCCTCATGCCAAATATTCAATAATCAATACAACGATTTAAATACAAAATGCTTTTACATTTTTCTTCTTCTTCTTTGTATTATAGAATTATTTTTGTCACATATTTTTTTTTTTTATTGTCTGGTGTTTTCTAACATTAAATAAAGACAAACGTTTTATTTTAGTTTGTTCCTGGTTTTTTACATTCTTCTTCTTCTTCTTCTTCTTCTTGTTTTATCTTTTACAACGAACCATAGCAGAAGTTATCTAAGATCGCGTAAATGACTCCCCTTTGCATCATTATTTGGATAATCGAACTGTTTTTTGATTAACAAAAAAATGTAATATAAAAACGATTTTATTTCACTTCTATAAGCTAAATAAATTTTACGAAAAACAAAAAAAAAAAAAAGTAAAAAAGAAATTTTTCCTGTTTCACTTCGACTTTTTCGGTATTTTCACATTTTTCTCTTTTATTTTTCTTTTTCTTCTTCTTCTTCTTCTTATATAATAAAAATTCTAAGCACGTGAAAAAAATAAATTTTATAGAAAAAGAACGAAGAAAAAAAATTGATCGAACGTATAAATATTTTGACCTGCAGAACAACAACAAAAAAAAAATGACTTTTTTTCAAAATCGAATTATTTTCATTTGTGGTTTAGTGTGGAAATTTTCCTTGTTTTTTTTTTGTCCTTGTTTAATAACCAAATAATAATCAATCAATCAATGTAATAATATTAAGTTCGTCTTTATGAAAATGATCACGATTCTATAAATAAAAAGAATATTGTTTTATTGTCCATGGGCAAATTGACTCAATATTCGGGCAATTTGGATTAAGAGATCCTTAAATGAAATTGAAAAAATAAACAAGAAATGCGAGTTTTCCAATGAAAACTAAGACACTTTTCTTTAGGAAATTTTAATGCAATTTAAGTATTCCATTTTTTTCGTTTTTGTCTTACTGTTTGTTGACTTTATCTTAAGTGAAAATTTAGTGGATATATCACTTGTGGCAATCAAACCATTGTGCAATATATTTCCACATTAATAAATTAATTTCTATGAAATTAAATTTACTTTCCTCTATAATATTCTCACTTTTGATGATCTAATGATCTAATGTCATATTTAGTCATAATAATAATAATAATAACCAATCTAAGACAGGCAGGTACATTTTATATATGACAAGGAAAAAAGTAGAAAGAAAATAAAACAGAAGATAGAGGCAAAGAATAACAGATGTTATTATACAAAAAAAAATTGCTCATGACCCAAATCTTCACGTGCTATCCCTGTCGTCCGTTTTTACCATCACTATATATACGAAGATGAACCAACCAAAAATGAAACAACAACAAAAAAAACCATAATATTTTTGTGTTTACTTTCTGCCTATGCCTATGCGCCAATACAGGTATACATTTTTATTATGTTCCTCATTCTTTCATATTTTTTCTGCTTTCCTTTTTTTTTTTTCTTTTGGCTAAAAATCCTCTATAATAAAATATCACGTATATGATCCCTGACTTTTTCTATTTTTTTTTGGTTTTTTCGTTCACATAATGTGAAGGCGAATAACATCTGGTTTTTCTGTTTATAAATGCAATATCCTATTAGATCCTAGACTGACTTTAGGCAATCAGATTGTTTAACAATTAAGTTAATTAATTCTAATATAACAAGATAAGAAAATATTATAAAATTCTTTCTTGTTTAATATTTTTAAATCAATCACAATATTTGTGCTTACAAAACTATTCTTATATTTACAATCATTTCATTGATTACAATTTAATTGCAGGTACAACAAAATCTTTGAAACTTTAATTTTATATTCATTTAATTATAGTCTTCATCATGATTCTAATTTCTTACCCCAAAATAGTATAGAACACCCTCAATATAATTTTGTTATGATAATATTTATGGCGTAAATCTCCTTTTTTTTCTTTTTCTTCTTGAATTTTCTTTTTTTGTTTTTTTTTTTCTTTTTTGTTTGAGGAAGGTCATGCCTCTCATGCGTTAAAAAATCGATTTTTATTTTTTGTTGTTTGTGTTGCTATTGTTGTTGTTGTTGTTTTTGTTGTTGTTGTTTTTGTATACCAGAGAAAGGGAAAAAAAAATAAATTTTGAAACAAATTTTATAAAATTTACGTTATACGCCAGTTGTTTTAGACTAGGCATGTTTCATTTTTTTGACCAATAAAAAATGAATTATATCATTTTTTATTACCTATTTTTTTATTATAAGTTCATTCATTTCATTTCATTTTGTTTTTTGTTTTATATTTGGAAATGGTATAAAAAAAAATATATATATTAAAATTAAAAAGTTTATAAATGATTCTTTTGTCTGAGGGTCCAGGGTCATTGTCGTTAAATCTAAATTTTGTGGATTTTTATAATTAGAATTTTAAAGTTTCTAGTCAGAATTTTAGGGTCTGATTTATAAAGAAAAATTAACTTTTTATGTACGCTCGCCTTTATGTTGAAATATCGATTCTATTTTCCAATATTTTATGAGTTAGAAAATTATTGTGAGAATATAAATCACAATAAACAATGTAAGATCTTATTTTAGAGGGGTCACAATTATACGATTAGTAAAGTTGTTTGTTTAATGATTAAATCGAAGAGGTCAGTATCGATTAATTCAGAACAAATTATTTTAAGTCATACGATTAAAAGAAGAATAAAATTCTAAAATGTCTACGACAATATAAGAAGGATGAAGGAAGGACCATAGAGATTATGAGTTGTATGTTTCGTGAAAATGTTGTTATTTATTTTATTTTTGTTAAATTTGATACGTTTCTACTTATTACTTACACTTTCAACTTTAACAACTAAAGGTTTCAGTATAGTTACAGTTAATTCAATAAAATGTTACTATAATCGTAAATTTCTTAAAAGGTTATACATAAAAGGTAATACCTAACCTATATACTTTTATGAACAAACAATTAGGGAACATTTATATTTGTGAAATAATATTGTTATAGACCATATTTACTCGTTTATCTTCTTATTTTCTTTTTGTACCCCATAACATCATCATCATCATCATCATCATCATCTTAATCCAGTGATGCATGAAGTAGAATAAAACTTCACTATATGGAACATGTTTATTTAGAAAAAAAAAAACAAGAACCAAAAATGAATGAAATTCGGTGTGTGTGAGGGCGCATAATAATAATATATAATTGGTGTAGGTATACCTACATATGGCAATAATAAATATCTAAAAAGGATGTTATTTGACCAAGTACCAATGAATAAAAGGACATGACTCTTATTTTATTACCAAAATACTATAGAAGGGTATTTTATGTTTTTATGTTTTTGTATGTTTAATGCTTTTATGTGATGACATCACATATATATATAATTTTATTTAATATTTATTATAAACAGTTTATTTTCACTAGTCAACCGTTTCTTTTTCTAATTAATATTATGCTCATTTTATTATGAAGGTTTTTTTTTTATTTTTGTTTTTCATTTTCTGTAAATACGAACCTTTTTTTTTTATTTGATTGAAACGCGTAGAATTATAAATTAAGATAAATTTCAAAATTGACGGTTCATTTAGTTAAGTTTTAAGATTAAGAACAGACAAAAAGAAAAAAAAAAGACACAAAACAAAAAAAAATTGTATCAAGTAAAAGATAAAATCTATTTGAAACAATAAAAAATAAGATAAAAAAAAAACTATAGAAAATTTTTATATACAAAAAAGCAATTCATAAATTCAGTAGAGTTACAAAATGTTAATTAAAAAAAAGAAACACGAAGATGTTTTAATTGTGACTAATATTGAAAACATCTGTCACATAAAAAATGGCAACATAAGAGGAGATGACGATATCGTTTCCATATCAATTTTATAAAATTTGGTAACAGTTTCTATTTTTTTTTTTTTGTTCTTCTGCTTGTGATTCATTATTATCATCTCTAATGTCTATATATAAATTTGTCATCTCTATAAAATCAGTCTAATAATTTAATATTGAGACACAAAAAAAAAAAGAAAAGAAAAGCAGCAAAATAAAGAAATTCAATTCCCTAAATTTTGTTTAAGTTGAATGATGTCAAGTATTAATCTGTGTTGCTATGGGAACAGACAAATTTGTCGGTTCAATTTGTCCCGCTCAATCCTGAAAACATTTTTGTTCAATAACAAAATATTTCCCCCCATAAAATTCATCTTTGACACTCCATAAAGACATTCTTTTTTCTCGTTTCTTGTCTGAACATTGTTTTTTTATGGTCACATAAAATAAACGATCAAAATTAATTGAAGTCACACATTTTTCTCTATTTGGTTATTGGATATTTTTTTTTTCTTTTTCTTTATTTCTTTTCTTTGTGTTTTTTTTTTCCTTAAGGTTAAAAATATGGAAATTGTATCAAACATCAATCGATATGACCTGTTATGACCTTCCATTTTTCTTTCTTTGATTATCAGAATAATAATTTTATGTTACATATTTGTAATATCAATAAGTCAAATCAATATTAAAGAATTTCTTAAATCAATAAATCAGATCCAATTCTTATTAATCTAATAAAAAAATAAATAAATAAATTATTCAATAATTTCTATAAGGAACGTGCCTTCTGTTGATATTTTTTTTTTGACACATATATAAACTTTGTTGTAAGAAACATTACAAATAATTTACAATATAATAATGAACACAAATAAAAATATTCATATAATATTCTATTTAATGAATAACAAAGAAACTTATAACGTAAGTGTTAATCACATCAATTCAATTTTTTTTTTATTTATTTACAATTTACTTACAATCAATATTAATAATTTGAGTGAAACCAGCAACAAAGTCATACAATTGTTTTTTTTTGTATAATTTTACTTTTTTTGCCTTTTATGTAATTTTATTTTTAATTTTAAGGCGTTTATGCTGTGAACAGTAAACTTAAATTTCAGTTTGTTTGTTTTTCTATATATTATTTCTTGTGTAGTTTATGAGAAAGAATGAATGAAAATATACAAACATTTTAAGTTAAATAAAATTTTTCATTTAATTGTTCCACTGACTGGGGTGGCATTCCACTGTGATTATTATTGAACAAATATCTTTATTCCACAATCTAATCGAATTGAATCAAATTGTGCATTAATCCATAGTGTACAAATATTCAAATATTAAATGTAAATTGAAAATAAATTATAATATTCTATGTGCAAAATAAAAATTTAAATAAATAAAAACGATCGTCTAAAAAACATTTAATAGTCTTAAGAATTTTATTGAATTGAAATCAGTAAAATTATGAGAAAAATAAACTTTAACTTTTAAATGTTCATTTATTGCTGACACCATTTGACATTCTTTTTTTAATAAAATAAATATTAAACCATATGCAGTTTTTTTGTTCTTTATCGTCCAGACATGATTTTAAAGTTCATTCTTTGAAAATTTTCTAAGAAATTTTGAAAATAAAAAAATGTAAAACAAAAGCAATTCGCTAAACTGGTTTTTTAATGTCTGGCAAATGTATTTTTATCTTTTTTTATTTTCTTTTTATCAAATAGAAAGAAAATACTAGACTTTATAGATTACGATCATAAAATCGTTATAAAACTAACACATGCGAGCTGGCGAGCATATGACAAATAATTCCAAATGATACGATTGTACATTTTTTTTTTCTTTTGGTTTCAGCTCTACGTTTTAACATTCAATTAATTTAATTAATTTAACTTCCTAATTGAATTATTAGTTTGTGAATATTCTAATATTCAATATTATTTTTATATCAGATTTAACTTAAAAATAATTTGACCTTAAACTGTCACAACAACAACGACAACAACAACCACAACAAAAACAACAACAACAAATAAAAAAGGAAAGAAGAAAAGAATAAAATGAACTAATTAATTATAATAATTATGATAATTACACTTTATGTAAAAAGGAAAGGAGAGAATATTATACTAAATAATAAAAATTTTAATTGACATTTATTTTTAATATTTTATATTATTTGTGTTTCAAAAGATGGAAATCTTTCACTTTCTCAATATCATTTATAAATAAAAAATAAAAAAAAAGGCATTAATTAGGTAACGAAAGGGTTTTTTTTTTGTTAGAATAAATATTGTATAATAATTTATTCCGTGGCTGACAGTCGCCTTAATATATTTCTATTTTCATATAATTATTATGTTTGTGACATTTTCTATTTAAGTTTTATTACTTTAATTGGACAACAAAAGATTAGAGAACAAAAAAAAAAAGACTAATAAATTATGTTATAATTTTTTTCTTTTATTAATTAGTAAAAATAATAATAATAATAATAACAGCAACAACTATGGCAAAGACAAAAAATAATACAAACAAACATATTCAACTCGTATGAAATAAATTAAATTAATAAAAACCGAAAAAAAAAGATGGAAGAGGAGCATAATTGGTTCCAAACACAAAAAAAAAAAGAATCTATTTTTGTAGAAACCGTTTATATAAATGGGTTTGATTGATCTCCCCTGAGGGGAAACATTCATATGTTACATATTTTCATATAAATACATTTTTATTTTTTATGTTTATTGCTATGAGTAATTTATATATACTTTGTGTGCAAAAAAAAAAAAGAAAAAAGATCGTGACTTTAATTATAATTTTTAAACCACTGATAACAAAAATACGGCGACCATAATCCGATTTATAACCCAAGCTCACAAAAATATGAAAATATAATTTCTCCAAAAAATTTTTTATTACTATATTTTTGGTACATTTTTGATTTTTGTATTTGAAATGGAAATTGAAAACATCTGGTGTGTTTTATGGTTTTATCGGTTAATACACTGAAAAACGGATTTAATTTTTTTTGTATTTTCTGTTTTCTTTTTGTGTAAGGATATAAGGTGTAAAATTTAGGATAATGGATTTTCATTCTATTCGGTTTCAATGCCATTAAATTTGACTTTAATTTTTGTATAAACAAACACGTTAAATAGTACAAAAAAAAAAACAGGAGAGAAACGAACAGAATTTTGTTAACAGAAACTGAGAATGGAAAAAAAAACAGCTGTAGTATTTTTACAACTTTCTAACAAATGCCCAAAAAAAAAAGAAGAAGAAATACACTTAAATGTTGAGTGTCAAATCTTTTTTTTGTTTTGAAATTAACTGTCAATCATCAAAAAAAAGTTAATTAAATTTTACAACCACAAAATAATAAAATAGTCCCTTATATTTGAACAAAAAAAAAAAATTATTTTAATGTTTTTCCCTTTATTTACTTTGGTTTGTTTTTCTTTTCTTTAGTTTTCTTTTTTTTTTTAGTTATGATTAATTTTTATTTTATTTCTACTTGTCATTAATTTGCGTTTTATTCCCCTTATTGATTATTTAAAGATATTTTTTTTTTTTATTCTATATTTACATAGTCTTGGTTGATTATCTTCCTGAAATAAAATTACCATCGAAAATTCAATTAATTGAAAGTTTGTAAATGTAAATAAATATAGAGTGTACTTAGGTTCAATTTAAGTAGAATATTTTATTATTATTATTTCATAGAATGAATATTATTGTGAATATTATATTGTGTATACAATATACAATAATACTAAAACACTTTTAGTTTTAATATTGATCAATAATTAAATTCAAATAAAATTAACTTTGGAATATTTGTCTTTATCTTGTCGATAATATTTTTAGTTTTTATTTTTTCATTGCTTTGAAAATTATTTACTAAGTAATTACAGAACACTTAGTTAATAAATAGAATTAAAAAGAAAATATATATACCTACATATTTTTGTTTATTATTATTTTAATTCTCAGTTCATAATTTAATTGTTATTTTCAGAATGAAATATACAAATTATATACAACACAATATCCATCAATCACAGTCGTGTCTTCTATATACGCACATTTACCACTTTCATGATTCGTTAACCACAAAACATCCTATAAATAAACCATCCAACCATCAGTCCATCATCATTATTATCAAAATTAAAACAACAACTATATTGTAACAAAACACAAATAAATATAAAATAAAAGGAAAACAATTACAGAGAGACAACTTTTGATCTTGACATATTAACCGCACACAATTGAAACTTTTAGATTTCAAATGTTTATTTTTTTTTTTAAATTTTTAATCAACAATTTTATTAAATTAAAATAAATTTTAATTATTGTTCAAATTGTTTGTTTGTATGTTTGTATTTCAATTTTTTATTAACCTAGTACATCAACGACTAAGGTTATTAGTAACTAGGAGACCTACTATTTTTGAGGTGGGTTCTGAACCACCTAGCATCTGCACATGCATTTTAATTCGATTCGGCGCATTGCCAGCTCTTAGGAAAACATGCAGATTTCCTAAGAAGAATCGTTCGGTTAAAACCTTATCCTGCACACCGGCCGGAGGGTCATAGATGTTATTAATCATTGCCCACTACTTTATTGTTCAAATTCTAATTTATCTTTTGAAAATTATTATTAACAAAAGAAAAATTGCATTACTGACGGTTGACATCGAGTAGAATAAACGAGTATTTAGTCAATTTAAATCCATGAAAACTGAGTTTATTTATTTATTTATAAATGGATGACAGAAAAATATAACTTAACTAGATTAATTTTATAAACTCATCGTATCATATTTATTCACAAATATATTTAATAATATTTTCTAATAAAACAATAGTGGTTTTATTATTAGTTTATATTTACCAGTTTTTATATTTTATTTTGTTTTAAAATGAAAACCAACAAACAGCCATTCTTTTTGTTTTTGTTCTGAATTATTTTAAAACATTTATCTTTGTAATTTATTTGTATTTTGCAGGTGCATTTGATTTTAATCAAAAATATATTTACGCTATAAATTTATTTATTATTATTATTGCTATTTTTTCATATGCTTAACTAAACTTAAATTAAAATGCATGTTGCAGTTGTACAACAGTACAAACAGTTTGATCAATTTAATCTTTATAATCCGCAGATTTCTTTTATTTCACCTGCCTTTTTTTTTCTTTCAATTAATAACAAAAAAATTATTCTTTTAACGAAAATTGGAATAAAAGAGTTGAAAAAATATTGAACAAAATTAACATCATGCGATCATAAAATTCTACCTAATTAAGATCAGGAAATAAAATCGATTGAAATGTACAATTAAATTCAGAAAATGGAACAAAAGGAATTTGCATTTTTATGTTTTTATAGAGATCTTCAAGTGCTGCAATTTTCCTTATTAATTTATTTTTTAATCTGATTCTTTCAATGAAACCAAAATCTAAATCTGTAAACAGTAGTTTTTTTTTATATTTGACTTGCAATAAAAAAAAACTAAATTTAAAGGAATTGCAATTTATTGTTCCAATTACATTTAAAATCAGAAACAAAAAATTGTTTATTTAAAACAAGAAAGTTTTATAAACTATGATTGAATTTTTTAATAGGATTCCGATATTTCTGTTCAAAATCCATAATCTAAATATATTTTTGATTTTATACGTTTTTTTTGTTGGTTTGTATAAAATGCAGAATATATTGCTATTCAAGTATAACGCCTGAAGCTGATGAATAATTTATAAACGATGGTGCGGTCAATATTTTTCTTTTATTTTTTTTTTTACTTTACTTTACTTTATTTTATTTTACTTTTCTCTGTTGGTATATAAAATATAACATCGATTTGCACTTTATAAGGAAATTTAAAAACAAATCAGAGACTGATATAACTTTCCTTTTCCTTTTCTGTTTTATTTTTTTTTTATTTTTCTTTTCTTCGACATTTTATTTTTTAAGTTTTCTTAAAGGAAATTTTTTCTTCTTTATACTTTTTTTTTGTTTTTGTTGTTTTTTGTTTTTCGTTAACTTAAACCTAGAGAATGTTTTCTACTTTTAGACGCTAGAGAATTTCCCTTCAATCATTAATATTAAAAATATATAAATATTGATTTTATTTACACAAAAACAAAAAAGGAAAATAATAATGATGAAATTGTAGTCCTTTTCTTTACCGATTCTAGTAAATAATAATAATAAATTTTGTTTGTTTGTTTGTTTATTTGTTTGCTTATTTGTTTTTTTGTTTGTTTGTTTGTTTGTTTGTTTGTTTGTTTGTTTGTTTGTTTGTTTGTTTGTTTGTTTGTTTGTTTGTTTGTTTGTTTGTTTGTTTATTTGTTTGTTTGTTTGTTTGTTTATTTGTTTGTTTATTTGTTTTTTTATTTTTTGTTTGTTTGTTTGTTTGTTTGTTTGTTTGTTTGTTTGTTTGTTTGTTTGTTTGTTTGTTTGTTTGTTTGTTTGTTTGTTTGTTTGTTTGTTTGTTTGTTTGTTTGTTTGTTTGTTTGTTTGTTTGTTTGTTTGTTTGTTTGTTTGTTTGTTTGTTTGTTTGTTTGTTTGTTTGTTTGTTTGTTTGTTTGTTTGTTTGTTTGTTTGTTTGTTTGTTTGTTTGTTTGTTTGTTTGTTTGTTTGTTTGTTTGTTTGTTTGTTTGTTTGTTTGTTTGTTTGTTTGTTTGTTTGTTTGTTTGTTTGTTTGTTTGTTTGTTTGTTTGTTTGTTTGTTTGTTTGTTTGTTTGTTTGTTTGTTTGTTTGTTTGTTTGTTTGTTTGTTTGTTTGTTTGTTTGTTTGTTTGTTTGTTTGTTTGTTTGTTTGTTTGTTTGTTTGTTTGTTTGTTTGTTTGTTTGTTTGTTTGTTTGTTTGTTTGTTTGTTTGTTTTTTTGTTTGTTTGTTTGTTTGTTTGTTTGTTTGTTTGTTTGTTTTTTTTTTTTTTTTTGAGTTTCGTTCAAAGTATGACCCATAGTTATGGCTTATACTAACACTATCATAAATCCTACTTTTCACACTAATGCATGTATACCTAAATTGAAACATCATCCTTGTTTGCTATTTTTACAAGACAATACATTCGAGAAAAAATAAGAAGAGTCAACTCAATAATTGAGTTTGAGAATAGTCGATTTCGTTCCGTAATCCCTCCCCTGAATATGACTTACCAGAACAAAAAAAAAAAGTGCGGAAATTTATTCATTTTTCAATACCATCTGACCAATAAACTGGTCATACCGCAATCCATTTAAAATTTTATTTTAGTTTTGTTCACAAAGTAATTATAGAAAATTCAATAAATAATTTTGTGAACATTCCAAAATGAACTAAACATAAATTTTACAATTTATGAAAATATTACTCTATGGGATAAATTACAATAATAAGAACAAAAAACTAATTAAATGAAAACTAATATTATTTTAATGACACAAATAAACGAGAAAAAAAAAAAAAAACAAAAAACACTGAAAGCTGAATTTTTTTTAGTGTGTGTGTGTATTTGTGTAGTCCTATTATTTAAATAATGCAATTAAAATACTTAATTGTTATAATAAAATGTAATAAAACAAATAAAAGGGACCAAAAAAAAAAACAGATATTTTAAAATAATATTTTATATTGAATAGAAACCTTTAAAATATTGTTTCTATAATGGTCAAACTTTTGTTGTATTATATAAACATTAACCAACAATTTAATGCTATTTTAAATAAAATTAACATAATAAAGCATTGAATGTGAGTAAAGGCAATAGAATTTATCTAACACAAATTTTAAATTTTAAATATAACAATAGAGTGACAAAATACATTTAGAAATTTACAATATAAAATAAAATACAATAATTATGGATATAAATTCTTTTCATGGAAAATTATACATTTTTAGTTTATTTATATTTTATCGTATTTAAATTTAATGGTGAAAAAGAAAAATAATAGAGAACTTTCAACTATTAATATTCTGATGCCCAGTTTTATTGTTTACCGATCGAATTAGAATTCTTGTCTTTTTCTTAAAGTGTTTTCTTTCGCTCTTTTTTAGCAGGCTTCTAAAATTTTCGTGAAACTCACCATGAGAAACATATAAAATTGAGTATTTTTTATTCTCTAAAAATGTATTATTATTGCTTGCTGGCTTAAATTTTTAGTTCTTATAAATTTCTTAACATTTTTCTTAAACAGAAAATAAATTCTAGAGAATATAAAGAATTTTAAATCGAGATTAGACTACAATATATTTTGTTGCCGGATTTATTAAAAATAACAAAACAAAACTATTAAAAATAGAAGATTAAAGAAGAAATGAACTCCAACTGAAATCCATTTTAAAATTATAAGAAATTTAAAAAAATGAAAGATTTTGATGAAAAATACTTTGTAATTATTATTTATTTTTTTATATCTTTTGAATAATAAAAGTTCAACTGACCATGCGCCATTTTATATATGTAATTGTATGTGTCGTCAAATTAAAAAATAAATTGTGTGCTAAAACAGATTCTTCAGTTGTTCTTTCAATTAAAGTAATCGTTTTAATATGTTAAATAGAAATAAGAAGTGTTGGAGTTCATGGTGAAGATGAATTAAATTTAAGTATGGTCATAGGCGACTTTCCATTTAATAGAATACACCCATGACTGTATATATATATATATAAAAAGTAATGTTTTTTTAGATTCTGGGATTCTAATCAGTTTCAATAGAATTGAAACAGCAAAAAAAAAAAAATTAATTACTTTATATAAAACAGAGACACGATTAAATGAGAAAATTTGTTAAATTTCTTGAAATAATTTAACGATTCATTTGAGTGTCTCCAGGAATACTAAAACATTGTTTTATTTATAAATTTTCTTCTGTCTTATCTTATCTTACATATTATTTAATTCCCGCGAGTTGCATTTTGTTCATTTTATTTTTACACCAATTAATAACAATTATTAAGATTATACATATAAAGAAAACAAATTCTATTGTGTTTGTCTTCTTGTCTGAAACACTTAAATTAATTCGCCAATTAAACTAAATCCAACCACAAATAAAGAAAAAAAATATAATATCATTATTGAGTTTCGTTCTCTTTACAAAGTGGATCCAAAAATAAACAGTGAAAATGACAACGACATCATTATTTTGTATTTGGTTCTGGCCAAATTAATTCTCTTCCTTTTTTTTTTTATAATTTAAACGTACAACAAAAATTGATATTTTTTATTTTATACAATTCAAGGAATTTGTTTTGTATCTTTTCTTCTTTCTTCGTTCTTATTGTTGTTCGTGTATCATTTATTTTATAATACTTATTGGACCGTATTTTTATGTAGAGTTTTCAAGTTAAATGCGATTTAATATTCTTTGTTGTATTTTTAATGATTTATTTTTAACAAAGAATTTAAAGATACGGAACATCTTGGTACCCTATGTTATATTTAATGGACTCTGTTAGGAAATGCATCCTCTAAACAGAACTGTGTTGTAATAAAATATATTTAATACTTCTACGAAGGGTTATTTTTACCAGAATATTTGGTTGTCAGTCAAGAATATCATTTTTTTTTCTTTGTGCCTAACGAATACAACCAAAATATCATCAATTTGTTTGATGATTCGTGGAACAAGTCAACTTATTTCAATTAAATGTTCTACACATTATTTTAAGAACAACAAAAACTTAATGTTCTTCAGTTATTAAAAGTTATAATTTTTCTTAGTAAGAAAAACAAATGAATTTATAGTCTATATTCTGAAAGTTTAATCAAAAGTTTAATCAAAATAAGATTAAACAATAATTAATTAAAAAGTTATAGAAGAAAAGTTGTTTGATTTTATAAAATAGAATAAGTTTAATCATATTCTTTATGAATTTTCCATCGGTCTTTATTTCAATTTAAAATTTAAGCATATTTTTGTCATCATCAATTTATTCATCTTTCATTTCCGTAAATGCAAGTACATTTATATAAAAATTCAACGTGCTTCTCACTCTTAACATGTTCTTAATTTTATGAATAAAATAAAATTTACTTTAACATTTTAAAAATAGAAGACGATTGAAATAATTTCTATGTTGATTCAATATACGACTGTATATAGTGGCGCTTCAATTAGTTTTATTTTAAATTTTAAATTTATAATTTCTCGGAGGATGAGTAATACGAGTATAAAGGAAATATATTTAAAGGTAAATAAAGTTAAATTGAACATTACCTTCATATATTTTCTATTCTGTTTGACAAAATTAATAAATTAAGTAAAGTATAAGAACATAACTTAATAAAGACAAAAAGACAAATAGCAAATAGAAATTGTATCTTCTTTGTTTATTATTTTCTTTTGTTTCCAAAAATTAATTTAATTTTAATCTTAATAACAATTTTTCGACATTGTTATTGTTTATATATTAAATTCGTATTAAATTAGATATTCAAAGTTAAACAATACATTAAAATATATTTAATAATTAAATTAAAATTTTTACCTTGAAAAATAAAGAAATAAACCATATGCAAATATGCTTTAATTAATTCCATTTGATATTTAATTGTGTATAGGTTAATCCTTTTATTAATCCTTCTATTATTTGTATTAATTATCCTTTTATTAATCCATTTATTTATTAAAATATTTTTTAATTTTTTCAATTTCACGTTTACATCAGTACACATAAAACTCATTATTTTTTAAACAAAACTAACAGAAAAAAAAAACTTTAACAGTTTACAATAATATTCTTATATTTAATATTTTCTAATTTTTTTCTTTTTCTTTAAATTAAACATTTTCAATTAATTACTTTAATTATTATTTAGTGGCGATGAAATAAAATAATTTAAAGTTATATATTTATCCTATTATTAAATAGAATTAATTTGACATCCTTTTATAATTGTTTTTGATCTCACCACAAAAAAAAATTTTTTTTTATACAAATTCTATAAGACGTAAGCGAAAATTAATACAAGTAAACTGATGAATTCTTTGTAATTTACTTAACACAACCGTTCACGATTAAAAATAAAATGAAACTAATTTTCTGTTTTATATTGACGTGTTAGTATATCGTATATTATTTTGTTTGTTAAAAACGATTTTTAAATTTTTTCTTGTGTATAACGAACATCTGTTATCCCCACTTAAATTGTCGCATACGGCATGCGCATTTTTCTGTTCTCCTCGTGTTTAAAAATTTCGATTTTAGTTTCAGTAAGCCGAAATAATATCGTAGAATTTTCGTATCATTAAATTGATATCTTTAAGACTTTCATTTCAACATACGATAAGAATCAGAAACTTTATAAAGAAAAGAAGAAAAAAAAAAACAAAAGAAAAGAAAACAACAAAATACTTTTGTTACTTCCGTATTTATAGAACAGAGTAATGTTAAGAGAAAATAAAGTGTCTGAGTTTACAGTAGTGAAGTTGCTCTTCATTTTATATAATTTGATAATTTTAAAAGACTCTTCAAAAGAAAATCTATGATCAAGTAAAATTTAATGACGATATCAACAAACTTCAAGTTTAATGGACTTACAGAAGACAACAAATACGTTTTAAAATTTTTAGAATTGTTTCTTGTTCAAAATTTTAAATTCTGTAATTTTATCCATGTTCATTGACATTAGAAGTAAATAATTTAAGTCCAAAATTTATTGTGAAATTAAAAAATCTATTAAACTTTTCGTTACAAAATTTTCGGTTAAAATTTTTCAAGAAAATAAAAATTCAGAGAATGAAAATCAAATTCTCATCTGAGATTTTTATATTCTGGTGTTTATCTTACAAACCCTTAGAAAGAACACTAAAGGTATACACGTGATATGGTCATGATTGGTCCATTATTACCTAGTTCTATATTCTGTTGGGTTCGTTCTCATGGGACAGAGATATAGATCAGAAATGATAAAATTATACTTAAGATTTATAAGCAAAACCTAAAAAAAAAAAGAAAAGAAACGAAAATATTGTGTTTTCACTGCGCTCTGTTTTTCCCTATCCAATTGTGTACGTGATATTTGTACAAATATATTAGGCTTTCTACAAAATTT
This sequence comes from Pedicia rivosa, assembly GCA_963082725.1. Taxonomy (NCBI): domain Eukaryota; kingdom Metazoa; phylum Arthropoda; class Insecta; order Diptera; family Pediciidae; genus Pedicia; species Pedicia rivosa. The sequence goes on from OY720154.1 coordinate 29,840,687, forward strand.
TTCTCTTTTCTAAAATAGGAACAATCTTTTATATAAAACAAAATAATAATAATAATAATAATAATAATAACAATAATAATAATAATCTGTGAGTAGGTATAATAAGTTGAAAACATTTGAGTTCGGTTATCTCAATTCAAAGTATAGTATTATATTATTTTAAGTATTATATGAAATAAGATTAAAATGGAAGTTCTATAGAGACAAAATAGGTTTAGTCCATTTTATTATTATCCTTTTCTATATTAGTGAAACTATCAAATTATAATTTTAAATTGTTGTTTTAAAAACTTGATTATAAATACAAAAGCCAATTTGCCTAAAGGAAAAAAAAACTGTATTAACAAAACAAAACTCTTAAAACTAAAACTAATTTTATATAAAAAAAAAAAAAGAAAATAGAACCCATACACACACACACATATATACGACCATTAGTACCCAAGAGACAAATAAACTATTAAATTAATTGGTATAATATAATTATATAATTATCTTCTTTATATAAATATTCATAATTTCATTTTTTAAGAATGTCATACTTAAAATTATTTATTATGTATAATTAAACAGAAATTATAATTATACAAAATGTTTATAGATGTATGTTATATTTATATATATAGGTTTTATAGGTTCTTATCTTTAACTGAAAATATATCTATAAAAAAAGATTTTACTTTTGCATTATACGTTGAAAATATTCACCTGAATTTTGTCTATAATAAAAATCATTATATCGTCATACTTAAAGATCAATTTAAAAATATGTTCACTTTTGTTTTCTTATAAAAAGGGGAAGAAATATCAAAATATCTTAATAGACTTATACTGATATAGGGAAACACAAAATTTCATTCTTATTTAAGATAACAAAGGTTTGAATCAGATTATTGTGAAGAAAATAAACAGAAATTAATCTGATGATATGATGTAATAATAATAATTAATTTAATAATTTAATCCGCTTTAATACTTGAAAATTTCAAAAATTCTTCAATAATGAGTAATTGTAGTAATAATGCATAAGGTAATCGTAGTTGTTTCCTTATTCTTAATTAAGAATAACAATTCTGTAGTTCGACTTAATCCTCTCTTCAAAACTGTTAAGATTTATTCTTGTATAAATAATAAAATGTTTTTGTTTAACATTCACTAGCATTGTAAGTTTGATGCACTTCTATCCTACTTGAATGAAAACAGATTTCTTTATTATGAAATTAAATCAGTTTAAGGATAAGACGAATTGGTTCTTTATATGAAGTTAATTATTATTTATGAATAGTTTTGATTATGATAGACCAAAATGTTATAAAAATTGAAAATTATAATTATTAAAGATTAAATTTGTGTGGGATTTTCCTTAATTTAATTTTAATAAATATCTATTAGTATTTTGTTCATAAGTTGTTCACCTTTCCAATAATTAAGTTGTGTGTCTTTTAAATTTATTAAGAACATATTAGAAATTAAATTTTGAAGCCTGTAGGTTGTAATAAGATTGAAAACTATGTGACCGTTCAAAGGATAAAAGTCCAACAACAAATATAAGTGGGTAATATAGTTTATTCCAGTTTAAACTCAATAGCAATTCATTAATGTTAGTTTTGTATTGACTTTAGCATATTTATTAAAATCATTGTGTATATTTACCTGAAGTTAATAATTTAAATATAAATTTTCCAGCAGCAGTAATCGATCATAGAAATTAAAATGAGAGACACAAAAAATTCTTACATCAATGAAAAATCAAAAATCAAACATCCAGGTAATTAAAACTATTACAAAAAGTTATTAATATTTTTGATAATAAGAAACAAAATGTTTTATTAAACATAACTAATACGAAGATAAAGATATTCTAAAATCATCAAATCTTGAATGACCAAAAACCCAGGATTCGAACCATGGATCCATCGGTATATAGTCATGCAGGCTAACCACTACACCATAAGCCAAATGTAGGGCTCACATTTTCCAGTTTTGTTTCTTTTTTCCTTCATCAATCTTATAATTCTCTAGCAGGACTCCTCGTGACTGGCAATCGATAACTTATTCAAAAACATATGAAGACACTAATAAAGGTATACATATTTTAGTGTAATTCTGAAATTCTGAATCATCAAATCTTGAATGAATCAAGCACGGTCAATTTTTACTTTATACTGAAATAAAGAATAAACTATTTTTCTAATTGTATAAAACAATTTCGTGTCGGGACTGATTGCTTAGCAATCCGAGATTCACCATTTTCGTATTCATCGGAATAAACAATTTGAAGTTGAAAAAGGTGTCTTTATTTCCGTTTCAATAATATTCTAAAATGTTTATTTATATTTGTCTATTCATCAATTCATAAATCTAAACTGTTCTAACATTAGGTTTAGGTATATGTGAAATGATATAAGTTTTTGTTGATCTATATGTCATTCTGATGATATGATGTCTCTAAATATACGTCCATTCTTACCTAAATAAGAAATGACAAAACTCTCTCTCTCTCTTTCTCTCTCTCAAAACCTTAACACAACATTTTCTTCATTTTATTTTATTTTTATGAACATTATATACTTTCTATAAAGTGACAAAGAAGAAGAAAAAGAAAAAGAAGAAGAAGAGGAAGAAGAGGAAGAAAAGGAAGAAGAGGAAGAAGAAAAAAAGTAACATATATATACTTTATGGCTTTTTATACACCAAAGAGAGAGGAAAAGCAAAAAAAAGGAGAGAAAAAAGAAAAAATGAATAAAAAAAAAGAAGAAAAAACGAAGAAAAAAAAAGACAGCGGCAAAAGTCTAAAACCCTAAGGACAGACTTGAACGAAGGCGTGATGATATCTAAATTTGACATCTTTATAAATTGTTTGAAGAAAAGAAATGGAAGGAAGCTACAAAATTACATTTATGGTTTGAGGTTATTTTTCCATTTTCTTTTATAATAAAGTTTTTTTTTTAATAGAAATAATAATTTGTATTAAAAGAAATTTCAGTTCACACCCTGTAATTAATTATCTATGATAAATAAAGAACAATGCACGTTTTATAAAGACCCTCATTAAAACAAAAAAAAATTGTTGTTTGGTGGAGACGCCTTAGAATTTTTGTTGTTGCTTTTTTTTTAATTTTTAATTATTTTTACTCTTAAGTATTTATTTTGAATGTTGGCTATTTTATTAAATTGGCCTAATTGAAAAGGTCAAATGTTGAATTATTCTCAATACAAAAATAGTAAAGTTTTTTTTGTGTTGGAAATCGGTTTAATCAATAAAGGACAAAAAAAAATCAATCATTGAAGAGATTTCACTTTAAGCTTTTCAGTCATTCCTATTCGTTCGATTTTTTTATCAACACAATAGTGACCCAATGAAAATACAATCACTCAAAATGAGAAAGAAAAAATTATAAAGATTTACTTTGATTAATGAAGTTTACTTTAAAGGAATCAAAAAATGCAACAAAATAATAAAATTCTGTCTGTTGAACGAATAAATTCATCTAATCTTCTTTATTATTAAGGAATAAATGGGAGGTTTACTATTACTAAATACTTCCAATATTTACAGCTTAGTATCCAACGACTACACATTTCTGTATATTTATCTAATTGCAAAATTACTGTCAAATTAATGTACAATAACCAAAGTTAAGCCCCAAATATTTCAGAAAACTATTTGTAATATTTCGTAGAAAATTGTATGGCCTACCATTTAATTAAAACCCTTGATTATAATTTCATTAATCAAAGTAAGTTATGTTGATACAAAAAACTATTGAAGGTAAATATTGGTTTTATATCTTTTTTTCAGTTTCCCAGAATGTTGACAGTAGATTGGTCATGAAATTCATCAAAAATTCATTCAAATCACGTCCTCTCTTTGAGAACAATTTCATTGTTAAAACGGCAATTTTATTTTCGCAAAAAAAAAAAAACTCACACTAAGTAATCTAATTTTAAACCGAGAGAGAAAACAAAAATATGAAAAATGTCGATGACAGACAATAGAAGTGTTTTCAATTGAATTCAATTCAATTCAATTGGTCCAAATAAAACATGAAGTTTTTTGGGAAAAGGCAGCCTAAAACAATTTATATATTTTTATTTGAGTTGGTAATTTGAACTTTTAATTAATTGGAGTTATTAAAAATTCCTTTTGACTGCGAGAATAATTAAAAATAATTAAATAAAATTGTGACTTTATTTAAAAAAAAAACGTTTTTATTTTTGTCAAACGCATACGAAAATATCAATAACATTGTGAGACAAAGTCAACAGACCAATGACAATTTTTCTTTGCAATACACAATTATTTTCTTTATTTTTTTTTTCAACACTTAATGTACGAAACGATTCAAGTTTTTATTGGATCATCTAAACACGTACTCATACTTGTTATTCTACAAAACCATAACAATTTAGAGAGAAAATTCATTTAAAAAGAAAATGTGATGAAAGATGGACTTTTCATTATTATCACAAGGATAATGTAAATAAATAAAAATGTGTCTTCACCAAAAAATTTACAGTCGACAAAATTAAAATGAAAAGCAAGAAAGAAAGAATGAAAAACTGAAAATAAAATAAAGAAAAAAAAAAAAAAAAAGATTCCAACGTGAATTTATTTTAATTGGCCATCATTATAGACGTGACATCTGACATTGTAAACTATACCCATCATACCCTATAGAATATGTTTTGCCATTTACAAACATTCAACCAATATGCAAATGTTAAAGACAAACACGTTTCTTTTATAGTTACAATTACTAACGAGTCTTAACTTGGATCACAAAGAATATTGCCCTCGTTTCATTTTAATCTTTATTTTTTTTTGTCTGTTTTTTTTCGGCTTTTATTTTTTTTTTTTCTTATTTTTTAAAGCGCCTCTCATAGATAAAGACAAAGACAAAAAAAAAGCCCTATAATCTTATATTGTTATATAATAGTGAATAATAATAAAAAAAAAAAAAAATAAAATTCTCTATATAAAGTATAGTCTACCGCACTCCCCAATTTTCTTTATTTTCTTTCTCCTCTCTTTTTTTATATATTTAATTTTCTTTTTTCTAGTATTTATTACATAAATATATATATACGAATAAACCCAACCGTTTTAGTCCATTAAAAGGTTTAGGTTTCAATTTATGCATTGTTTTGTATGTTTTGTTCTTACCTTAATCTCTATAAAATGTAAAAGAATTGTCTTTGCTTTTTTTTTCTCTCTCTCTACTTTTTCTTCTTTTTCTTTTTCATTTTCTCTTTTAAGGGGATAAAATCTATAAATTCTATTACATGTTTAATGGTTGTTCCAAGGGATGAACAAACTACCGAATTCTATTTTTTTTCTGACAATCAGAAAAATTATTATTTATAATTTTCTTATGGTTATTGTGAAAGTTTAGGTGATTACCTGTAGAAATTGTCAATCTATAATTTTAATAAATAAAAGTTTCCTTAAAATTCTACTCTAAAAAATATTCCACTTTGATCGTACAACCCTGTTCATTTTGTATTATTTTTTTTTTCTAGAGACAATAAAAAAAATGTTGAAAAATATCAAAACAAAAATAAAAATAACACAATAAATTTATTGTTATTCTGTTAAGATTTTTTTTTTCCTTCTTGTTACTAAATTCTATAATAAAATTATAAAGAAATTAACGATTTCATATATATATTTTTTTTAAAGAAATGTTTTATGAGATTTATATAAAATATATGTTTTTCTACTCGTATCCCCTCCACCAATCCTCTCTGCATTGTAATGTATGTATTAGCTTATATTGTTTCATTTTCATAATTAAGTTTTGTATAAATAAGTTTTCTATTATGGAAATTTTTATCGTGATTGAAAATTTATTGTACACAACAATTTTTTCTCTCTATACACGCTGATTATACTGAGTGAGTACAACCTACTCTATATACTTTAATAATCTTTACAGTCGTTGTACTTTTTAATAACAAGAAAAAAATAAGTACCTTTTATGATAAAATATTCAAGACTTTTGTTGTTTTTTACCTTAACGTTTTTTTTTTCTTCTTATTTCTAAAGAAAATAAGATGCAAGGTTAACTGTTTTATAATGTAAACAAAATATGAAAAAATATTTATGTAAAAATTAATTTATAGAAAAAAATAATAATCCAAAGCAAAAATTGATTGAAAATAAAAAGTTTAAATGTTAAATCTTTGTATGTCCAAAAATATAGAATGATATCTTAAGTAAGTTCAAATCTTTCTTTAAAAAAGGAATCAGTATCTAGAAAGTTAAAACGACAATTGGTGAATCAAAAAAAAAGTATACACATTTGTAAGAAGAAATCCAAAAGAAATTATCATGCAACAATCTAGTCTATATTGGCACCAACCGAAAATTGTATTCGAGATTATAATTGTTATTATTTCTAGAACGAAAGCTTTATTTTTATCGCATTGACAATTTAAATTGTGTAAAGTAAAATAAGAGATTTAATATAAAATTCACAAGATGAAAATTCCCATTTAATTATTGTGATGTAAAAACATTTAAAATCAGTGCTTTTTTTTTGTTAAAATTAAAGAATATTGACAGTGATTATCACTGATGAAATTATTTCCATTAAAGCAATTAGTTAATTAATTCATTCGTGTATTAGAATATTTTTATTAAATAAAAATAATATTCTGTGATAAAAACAAAAATGAATGAAAGATAAATGAAAGTTAAAAATCAGAAATCTTTATACAAAAAATTTATTATTCTCTTAATTCAATACAAGATTTGCTGCAATGCAGTTGCAATTAGTTTTTTTTTCTACTTCAACAATAGTAGACAAAAAAATGTCTATCAAACTTTTTGTATATTGTCGTGTTTTTGTCTTCTAATTTAATAAGAATTTAAATTTTATATTGTATAATAAACTAAAGGGTTGAAAACTTTACAGTATAAAGATTATTCACGAACAAATAGAAATAAAACAACATAAGGAATTTATAAATTAAAATTAAAATTAAAAGAAATTAACGAATAATTAAAAAATTCACAAAATAAGTAGAAATAATTATGAAACAATAAAAATAGTATAGGTGACATCGCAGTTTGGCTTAACTGTGTAAAAGAGGGACGTTAAAAAAAAACATAAATAAAAAATTATGAAACAAAATAATAAACCATTAAAATTTTTACTGTGTACTGTACATCGCCACAGAAAAATAACTTAAGTTATTTAATAATAACTTAAGTTATTAAATAATACCGTAGATTATTTTTCTGTGACATCGCATACAACAATTGATATCGTTGAAATTTGTTGGATAATTGTGCCAAAGTCTGTTGCTGTAATAAACTCAAGGAAAAAAAATAGTAAAAGTTGCATACAATTTGTAACCAATTCACTAAACAGAATATTGAAGAGAAAACGATTACAAAATTTTAATAAAAAAAATAATGATCATCGTTAATAATTAGTTTTTTTTTTTCATAATTATAAAAATAACCGAGAAATTATTATATGACATTAGGTAGAAGTTTACACTTACATTTTCATCTATATTTTTTATTTACAATTTAGATAATGTAAAGTACAGAAAACAGCGTACGATATGATAACGTATCAAATTTATATAAAATAATTTTATAACAAAATTTTCAATTATCTTCTACGGTCTTGTTTCAAGCAAGCATCATAATAATAATAATAATAATAATACAACCTAAGGTATTTTTTTTTACTTAAAACATAATAAATTAAGGAAACATACAAAAAAAAAAAGAAGAAAATGCGTACTCGCGTTTAGTATTTTGTTTCTGACAAAACATGTTTTCTTATTATTTATTGGTAGAAAGAAGAAAAGAAAAAATAAATATTAAGAATTCTTCATAACGTTCATCATATTACCTACTCTTGTGTTTACAAAGATGATAATGTATAAATGTAAGAGGATAAATTCATAAATATAAATAATTTCTTAATAAATAATAATTTGTTTAAAATTTACAATTTTTTTCAAAAATTTTAAAGCTAAACGTTTAAATTTAAGTAAAAATTTAACATAAAAAGACAAACTTTTCTGTTCATAAGTAGTAAGTCTTTCTATTTAATATTTCTTGACCATAGTCCATTAGTTCATTTTTATTTAATTTAATTTTATTTTATTTTATTTTATTCGGAACAAAACAGGACTGTTTTGCAAAAATATTATACAGCATTCTGTTATACATATTTGTATGAAACTTTCGCTGTAATATAGAATTTTTTTTATTATGCTCTGATTAAAAAAAATACAATTTTGTGGTTTTTTATTCAATCGAAGGATAAATTACTCACAGTAAAATTTCATAATTTCATAATCACAAATAATTTCCGGGGAAAAAGAAAAAAATTCATTTAAATTGAAAATGTTGAACGTCAATTTTTTTTATCGCATGTAATAGTAAGTGACAAAAAAACTAAGTATTTGGATTAACAAAAATATTTCCACCATTATTTTTTTGCAGATTATTTAGTTTGAACTAAAGGTACTTTCCTAATCTTATGTCAATTCTTCAAAAAAAAAAACACATAAAAACAGGAAAAAAAAAAAAACTTAATTTAAAGTTCATTATAGAAAAAATCAGGAAAGCTTTTCTTTTCTTTTCCCTTTTATTTTATTTCTTCTTCATCTTATTTTATTTTATTTTATTTTATTTTTGACAAAACTAATTTTCAGCATGACTGGTCACTAATTTATTAGACGTCATGTTTTAGGTCGTTGTCGTTAATATAATATAAACCGATAAGGACTAAAATCCCTCGTGAGTATTCAGTATTCTATCCAATAGAAGAAAAAATATTTAATTAAAATCATTTTATTTGATGAGAGTTTTTATTTTCTAAATTCACTGATTTAATTATTATTGGAATCTAAACTAGAAATCAAAAATTAAATTGAATTTTTACAAAGACACCACATCAAAATTCGACCTAGAAAATCCTTGTTTTCTTTTTTTTATATGCTTTTATTGATTTCCATTACCTTAAAAGGTTCACGACATCCATTTAGTTAATAATATGCGGAAAATGTTACAAAAAAAAAAAAAAAATAAAAAGGTGTAACGTCAGCATTATAAAACTATAATAATTATCAACGTCATCTAAATGTTTACTGCTGTACTTGAAACTTGGTATCGTGAAATGTCTTAACATAACTCATATTCTGCATATTTAAACAGGGGATAAACTGAATGTTTATATGAAAAGTATGCATACAAGCTGTTTGCAAAGAACAAATTATATTGTTGACAGGAAAAATAAGTGCATTTTATATCGTGTTCTGTTTTTATTTTCACAACCCGTACATTTCTTATATTTCATTTTTTAAGAGGTAAAAAAGAAAAGGAATTTTATATTTATATTTATATTTATTCAACTAATCATAATCACTATTTATCAACTTCATTAATAACTATTATGATAACGTTATTATTTTGTTGAATTTAAATTTTAAAAACTTTTCAAACAAATTTATAATTTATACTTTAACATTTGAATTTTAGAATTTTTCTGTTTCCTCCCCCTCCCGTCTATGTTGGTTTCGTAAATTTATGACTTTGAATAATGAATATTATTGTGTAAATAGTGCTAAAAAATTTTGTACTTAATTTTGTATTGTAACTCATATGGAATTTACACTGGGTGCGGACACACCTTTTATTCATTGATTTTTAAAAATTAAAATCTCATTTTACTAAGGACAATAATGTTATTTTTCTTCCTGTCTTATCACTTGGAATAAAGTTCTTACGTTGAAAATTAGTTTCTCTAATTTATACATGACGTATACAATAATTCTTGCAATAAACGTATAATATTGTCTGATATGAAAATTAAATGAAAATCATGATTGATTAATATTGTAAAATTGTATATTTGAAATTGTTCGTGATGTTGAACGTAACAAATAATGAATGTTGAAAGAATATTTTTTTATTGTATATAAACTGAATATTTTTGTATTTAGATTAAGAAAATTCAAAAGAAAAATATTGAATAACGATCATAAACACCGTGAGTGCATGTTTTACAAAGCTTTAGGCATTCATTATCCCATAACGTCAATTATAAATAGATTTAGATTTAATTTCATTCTGCTTATTGTTTTGAATATTAAATATTTTCTAATGTTCATTCAATCAATTTTGAAGAATATTTATACCAATAATCAAAGTAAAATGTCTTTATTTGCATCGTATATATGATTACTTAATAACGTTTGAATCTATAAAAGTAAAAGCTTTTGTATAATATTTTATTGTTCTCTTGTAAAATTAGAAAATATTATTTTGGTATTAGATTATGATTAAATATACATACATAAAACATACTATACATAGAGATTATAGTGAATAACACAATTGAAAATTGTATAATAATAAAAGCGAAAAACCCTTACAATAAATAATAATCTTTGTACCCAGAGGTTATTTTCGCGACAGATTTATATTATGTAGGTATAATGTGAAGGATAAAATAAGTATGTTGGTGTCATTATGCAGAAAAATGGGTTGTAAATTATTATAATTAAGAAATTATGAAACCAAAAATCTTTTGTGTTCTAATTAAAAATAATTTTATGAGAAATTATACAATTTGAATTTATAACATTTTATGTAAATTGGGTAACCTTCCGTTATGTATATTTTAAGACTCCGATATTTTTGTATAATGTTTCTTCTGTTTAAGTTAGAGCTCTTTTGTGGCCCTTTAATCCTAAATGATATATTATATAACAAAATCCTTAGAAGACTTTAAATAAGATTAAGAAATTTAATGGTTTGCTTTACAAAGTCTGATGGTCAAATCAAGTGTAAAATATATAATCTGTTTATTTATTATCATGATATACGCTTCAAAATGTATATTTTTTTAATTTACGCATTAATATTTTCAAACTCAACTAAAGAGATTTAAATTGAAAACTTTTGAATTTCAATTAGTTTTCTTTTTTAAACTAACAAAATAAAATAAATTTATAAATGAAATACGAACATGGAAAATTTAATCAAACATTTATTTGACTTTAGGAAACTTTAAAATTCAATGAATTTTTTTTTCAAAAGACATAAATCAAAAAAAAAAAAAAAAAAACAAATAGAAAATGTTTGATTGAATTACACAATTTCCAGTTTCTTTTCTAAAAGGCGTAACGAAAACTTATACATATTGAATATATTCTATAAATGGGTAATCCGGGTATTAAATCGATTAGATAAATGATTTTCTCAATGAATTTAAATGTGTCACTGTAATGATTTAATAGACTTGTGTGGATGTATATATATATAAATCTATTCAATTCAAGAATTTTATTTTTTCCTTTTTTACTTTTCATCCACTTTATAGAATTTCCTTTTCAGTTTTTTTTTATCAATATGACGATTATTTGGTCCACTGTTTCCATCACAACAACATATTTTTCAAAGCATATACTCTCGTCTTTATAAAACCTTTTCAATAGAATCTTATATTTCTTGTTTTCTACATTTTGATGAAATGGTTTTTCACTTTCTTTGAAAGCTGATCATATATTTATTTTCTTGTTGTTGCTTCTTTTTATATATGTTTTTTTTTTAGATCATATCTACTCATGACCTCTACCTATCAATATCTGAATGGCAAGGAAACGTTCAATTTCAAAAACTTAAATAAAATAAAATAATCTTCTTTTATTTTATTTTCTCAAATAACATTTCATATAAATATTTTGGTAGAGAATTATCAATAACAAGAAACACAACAAGAAATGGTACAATTTTACTTCCTGACAATAATCTATATTTTTCAGTTGTAACGCTAAACGTTGCAGAATGAAAGAAAAAAAGGAAAAGGAAAAATTGAATTAATTAAATTTGTTTCATAAAAAAAATAGAAATTGTGGAATATTCTTAAAGGTGATTTTTTACTTCATTAATGAAGAATTCATTTTATTTGGTTGTAATTTTTTTAGACTTCAAATAATTCGAATTAGGGAGGAAAATAAAAGAATGACATCTGTCATTCATTAAGAGTTTTGTAAATTCAAAATTATATTAATTAAATATGTAATGTTTTTATCCACTTTTAAAACACAACTACAGCATATTTATTTTGTCTACATAAATCCTTTGAAAATTTATAATTATTTCATCAAAGATATAGGAGAATTCAACCCACATCTTTGGACGTTATAATATTTTCAAGTCAAGACAAACCCAAAGTATTTTTGATATCAATTCCAATTAATGATCATCATCACCCACCACGCAATAAACAGTGTCAATTAATTTTCACCCTTGAGGAGTGGTTATTTTTGTTTATTTGAGTAATATTTCAACAATCAGCATTTTATTTTTATCATAGAAATTTATCTTTACCAATTTCTAAAAAAGACAAAACAGTGTCAATTTTATAAGCACAAATATACATACACACATACACACACACACACGTATACAAGGATTTAATATTTATACGCACGTAAATTCAAACACTTAAATTATTATCCTCAATTAGTTACAGAAAATATACGGGCTCTGTATTATAAGATAAAGAAGGTTTGAAGGTTATTATTTGAAATATTTCTTATGCGGATTATGAAGAAATGAAAGGATGTTGTTAAATTAAATTATTTATATTATTTTATTTTATTTATTTATAAGCATAATTTATAATATTTATACTAAAGGGATTTCTTAAGAAGAAAATAGAATAAAAAAAAAAATTCATATAATTTTTGATATTTTTCGCTTCATCAGTCACAGTAAGAATGAAGGAAAAAAAATGTAAGCACCAGAAAAGAAAAAAAAACCTTTAATGCCAAAAATTAATGAAAGTCAAATAAATTTTAGTTTTTCATTTAAACAATTCATTCATTTTTACCTTTAACATAATTTACCTTATCAGGACCAAAAAATATTTACTTTTGATGTTTTAATTTTAATTGATTTAAAAACAACGAAATTTCCTCTTTTCTATTTTATATTTTACAAGATAAAAGAAGTGGCATTATGACATCAACTATTAGTAGACATTTCTGTTGTTTACTTTTTTTTTCAATTACAACATTTACTAGGGTCAAGTAAATTTTGCATTCTTTAATTTAATCAATTAAAAATTATTAATAATTTTCACTTATTGTCTTCACAGAAATTTTTTTTATGAAATTCAAACCAACTAGAATGTAATTTTAACGTAATCAATATTAGTCTTTTACCTGTGTTCTATATTTTTTGGATAAAACTTTTAAAAAAAAGTTTCTCGGTATACATTATTTTCCCATCTCAAACATTATAGAAAATATATTCTTGTAGGTACACATAAAATAATATTATATCTACCTTAGCGGGAATGAAGGGAAAAAAAACAAAACTTTAGGACGTGATTAATGGAAAGTGAATTCTAAGCAACACAAAATTTAACATTTTTAAAATGAAACCACGCATTAAATTTGTTAATTAATTTTAAGAATTTAAAATGTCTAAGAGTTAATTATACGCTTCTATGTTTTAACCAAAAAAAAAAAATAAAAAATAAAAATAAATAATATTTTGTCTGTTAATATTGATTTAATTATACTACAAGAAGTATTATATTTTTGGAATATTATATACTAATTATTCTTAAAACATAAACGTTTTTGTATTCTGATAAACAAGAGAAGATTGTTTAATTATTTTTCTTTTTTTCCCTAAACAAATCAGATATACTAAATCCTTCTGACTTCAATTATGGGAGTGGTTGTTGATGGTAATTAAGAGAAAAGCAATGCCATGATTAATGATTTTTTTTTCCAGTTTTCCATTTTGATTTTAACTTTTTGACTTTTAATATAGGAAAAAAAAAATTAAAATAAATGTAAAGAGTGAGGTAGAATAAAATTATTTTTGTTGTTTTTGAAAAAAAGAAAAAAAAAATTGTTGGAAAATACCGAAAAATTTTACTTTTTCCTTTTTCCTTCAAACAAATACAAAAGTATTGAGTTTCTGTTTAATGGATTAAAAATATGTTTAGTTATTGATTACAATTTCTGAGAAGAAACGATCATCCGAAATTAAAAAAAAAAGAAGACAATGAAAGAATTAAAAAAAAATAGATTCAAAATTTTTAGATTCTTTAAGACAAACATAATTTATTTGAATTAGTTAATTAGGATTCATTGAAACATTTTCATTAAAGATTTTTTTTCCTTTACTTATGTGTGTTTGTATGTATATGTGTGTGTGTGTGTTTCTTTTTTGCTTGCTAAAATTTATATATGGTTCAGTTGACACTATACACAAATTATTATATTAATGACTGAATATATATTTACCTGAATTCTTTCTTCTTCTTTCTTCTTGTTGTTTTTTTTTTTTTTCGTTTTTTGTTTTTTGTTTTTCTAATTTAACAAAATATAAATGCAAACAGAAAAATAAATGCTGGTCTTAAAATATATATACTAATATCAGCTTATAAATTTTGTACAAAGTAAATTACTTAAATTTATATTTATGACAAACAATTTGTAAAACACTTAAATAAATATTTGTTTGTAAATAAAATGTAAACATTTTCTAGATAGATATTTATTTATTTTAGTTCAAAATGAATACATTTACCACTTTTTCCATTTAATATAAAATATCTTTTACTCTGTCTCTATATAATACGACGAGTAACAAAAAAGAAAAAAAAAAAAAAGAATAAGAAGAAGAAGAAGAAGAAGAAGAAGAAGAAGAAGAAGAAGAAGAAGAAGAAGAAGAAAATACAATAAATAAGTACCTACCGAGATATAAATAATATTTTTTTTTTGTATACACAAGGGAATATATTCTGTCATTATTTTCATAAAATACAATTTCTAACCAATATTACGATATATTATTTTATATATATATTTTTAGCTTTAGCACACAATTCACAATATAACATGAAAATCATATACCTATTTATATTATAGTCAATCAAATAAAAAACAATAATAAAAATATTTAGCCTCCATAAGCTTTTTTTTTCTTCTTCGAAAATAACATTTTGAATCAAACAGAAAAAAAAAAATATTATTTGTCAGCAAAATAACAATAACAACAAAAATAAAGAAAAGAAAATAGAGAAAATCGGGAGAGAGAGAGAGAGAGTGAGAGAGAAAAAAAAGAAGAAATAGAAGAAAGAAAACAGAAAAATCTAAGATACTAATTTTCAAAAGAAAATAAAACTTTTAATTTATTAACACTGAATTCTTCTCATTAAGTTCAAACGAATCGAAAAATAAACAAAGTTATACTTTTACCAATATCAATCAAGTCAAACAAAGTCTTAACAAAAAGGACTACTTAACTTTAATGTTCAACGTCATTCTATTGGGTTCTTTTTACTTCTTACAATAACAACAACAAAAAAAAAACAACAACGGAAATAGCAACAACAACAATCTAACTAAAGTTCCTTTTTTTTTCTTCTCTCCACAAAATATAGAAAGAAGTGCGAAAAAGAGAAAAGAATAGCATCAGTGTCTAAATAGTGTGAAAGAGATAAATTTGTGTTTGTATTTGTGCTGTTGTGTAAGTTTGTTTGTGTGTGTGTGTATTTATGCGATGGCATGGTGGGTGAGATCGATATTAATAAGCATCAAAGTTAAGTCCATAGGATAGAAAATAAGTATTAAAAGAGTTTACTCTTTCTAATATTAAACTCAAATAATAAAATCAAATCTAAGCCCACCAAGAAAGGTTTTATTGATTTTTTTTTTTGCTTCTTCTTCTTCTTCTTCATTCTTCTGTCATAAATTATATTAGATTTTTATTTGTATTTATTTTTATGGTACTGATTTATATACTTTAAAAAAAAAAGTTATTATTGTCCAACATTATAGCCCAATAAAATTGGTTTTTGTTAGAATTATTACTGAAAATTAGTGTGAATTGGAAATTTAGATAATAATGAGTTAACATTTGATCTAACGTTGAAAAATGATGATTGATAAAGAGGTGAAAGTGAAAAAGCCAGAAAAAATGTTGGACGAGAATTTTATTTAAAAATTTTAACTGCCAGTTGAAACTCAGTAAAAATTCAGACTTTTCTACGATCTCATAGAATCTTGCTCTTAACTAAATAATGTAATTATTGAATTATTAAATTTACCGGTTCTTAATTATTGTATCGTTTCTTTGATCGACATTTGTTGAATGTTATATTTATCAATTCTAATTCTATTTATTAAACTAGCTACAGTCTCTTAGTTTGGTATTTGATATTTGTTTGGTAAGTATTTTTAACTTTATAAAAATTACTAATTTATTTCCATTAATTATTAACCAAGCTCTTCTATAATTTTTATATTTATGACTGACGAAATGTAATTAATACTGTAGGTACCTAACCTACTGATTTAATATTCAAATCAAATGTTTTTTCTATACTATTATGGTGAAACCTGTAAATAAGAATCGGCAATAGAAATAATTAAAATTTTTCTTTTACTAATAGACAGCAATAATTATTGAATTTCATTCATTATATTTTTTCATTCTTTCTAAATGCGTAAATTTTGATTTGTAAAATTTCAACAAAAAAAAAAAATTGACAAAATGATGCAAAAACTTGACTCAATAAATGGATGACTGAAATTTCGTTTCAACAATAAACGTCAAATAATATAAAATAAATTCAATACTAAAAATTTTATTTTATTTTATTTTATGGGGGTGAAGAGTATAAGAGAGAAAGAGAAAAAAAAATACAATAACCAAAAAAATGCGTAAAATAAATTTTTATAATATTAATTTTATCATTTGAAATTGAAATTGAAATTGACTTTAACAATGCTATCATCTTAGGGGTTTTTTTTTGCTTTTTTATCTATTAAGTCATTTTTATAAGGTATGAATAATTTGATATACAATTTCTCTCTCTCTCTCTTTCTCTCTCTCTCTCTTACTCACTCACTCTTCGCTTCTCTTCTCTTCTTGGGTTATTAATTTTTCTTTTACAATAGAATATTATTCAGCCTCCTAAAAAAAGTAAAGTAAATTTTCTCCGTCTCTACCCATAATCTGGAATTTTTTATTAAATATTAAAATTTTTGTTTTTTTTTTTTTTTTGAATTTGGAATAATAATAAAAAGAGGGACAAAGAAAAGAAGTAAAAGAAAAAGAATAAGAAGTAAATTAATATAAATTATGATTTTGTTCATAAAATAATAACAATTATTCTGGTATTAATTATATTCATGATTTCAACATAAAATATTTAATTTCACAAAAAAAATAATTGTTTAATAAAACTCACGGTGTTGAGAAACAACAAACAAAAAGAAAATAAAACAAACTAGGCGCCTCCACTATAAACAAATCTTTTTTAAATCATTCTTTTTTTATTCCAAAAAATAATTCATTTGCTAATTTGAATATTTTTTTTTTGCTTATTTGTTTGTTTTCATTTAATTAGATAAATAATTATGATTATTATGAATCGTTTATAAAAAGCACGACTTTAATTTATTTCAATAAACAAACAAAAAGTGAGAGAGAGACAAAAACAAGGAAGTGCTTTTATTTTTTTTTAATAATACGATCTGCAAGTAGATGCGAGACAAAGCACAATTTTTTTTCTGACATCATTTATCTCCGAAATGCAAAAAAAAAAAATAATAAGGGAATAGAAATAAAATAAATAAATCCTGGTTTTGGTCATACAAATAAATATAAATTAAAAATTAACTTTATGCTTTATGCTTGTGTTCTGTTTATGCTTTTATATGAATATTATTTGCTTTTTAAAAATTTAAAAACAAAAACGGATGATTTATTTTTCAGAACTCTACACAAACTATTTTTCTTCCTCACAAAAATAGAACCAACAACAAACAAAAAAAACAACGCAATAATTTATGTTATTTTTTTTCTTAATTTAAATTTTTAATGATTGAAACTTGAAAGGGAAACTATATAGAAAAAAAAACAGTTGAATAGATAAAATTTTAATCAATCAAAAGAAAAATGAACAACAACAAACCTATTTTTTTCTATTTGTTACAATTCATACTTTACTTTTCAACTCATATATTTTGTTGGATGCTACCTACTCGTAAATAATTTAAAACTAGATACATATTTTCTGAAAGAATTTAAAATAATTCAAGTGTTTGCTATGAGATTGAAAAATCTGTAATTTTTATTTTTTAAGAAATTCAATTTAATAAAACAAACGAACAAATTAAAAAAAAAGACGAATAGAAAACATTTAACAATAATTACATTTTCTTCTATTCTGTTATTTGTTTACATTTATATTTATTAAATATACCGACGAAAGTGGCAGCATGACAACATGATAACGTTTGGAATGGTTGCTACCGAGTTCGATACATATATACTAATCATATATTAGCAGTGTGTATTACATAATAACATCTATAACCCTCTGGCCGGTGTGCAGGATATGGTTTTAAACCGAGCGACTCTTCTTAGGAAATCTGCATATTTCCTAAGAGCTGGCCGAATCGAATTAAACTGCATATGCAGATGCTAGGTGGTACAGAGCCCACCTAAAAAAAAAATAGGTCTCCTAGGTACTAATAACCTTAGTCGTTGATGTTACTAGGTTAATAAAAAATTGAAACAATAAATACAATAGAATTTATTAAAAATAAATAATTACATAAAATCTCAAATTAATTTTATATTCTTTTCAGTATTTCTAATCAAACTAGTGATTGCAGTTTTCAGTTGACATCTTTACACCCCACTTTAATAAAAAATAAATTCTGAACTGAATTTTCATAAAATATTTCTAAATAAATTTCTTACAGATTTGGCTCTAATTTTTTTTTTTTTTTGTTTATTCAATCAATAATTTGGCTGTATTGTCTTAGAGAAGAAACTTTTTTGAAAACTTTTTATACTGAAAAAGAAAACTAATAAAAATGAAAACAATAAATTATTTTTGTTTTATGAAAATCTTCAATACAGAGAAATAAATAAATTTCTAATCTTTTAAAACGTTCACATTGTCTTACAATTTTTTGATTAAATTCATCACGTAAGGAAAAAAATTAATAATAAATTTCTCTCCAGTTTGTGAATTAGATTTTTGAATCATTTGTTGTTGCTCCAATTGTGTATGGGAAAAATGAATTTAATTTATATTTATTAAAATGAAGGAGAACAAAAAAGGAAACAAAAAAAAAAGCCAGGTTTTATAATTCGAATTTTATAATTCAATCAATTAATTGAAATTGATCTCTGTATAATTTTACCAATATAGCCAACCTATAAAGAAAACGTATTGCAAAAATACTAATAGCTAATTAATTAGTTTGAGAATTCAGTCAATCTCTGGACGTAGTTTTGTATTCATACAGGATTATACAGAATTCGTTTTTGTATTGGAAATTATCCAGAGAAAATATCTCTATATAAAATTCGAATTAAAAAACGCAAACAAATATAATTTGTGAAAATAAATATTCACATGTAATTGCTACATGCAAATTGAATTGTAAAAGAAAATTTTATCATACTAAATTTTGTATTTTATTCTCATTTCACTTATTTAATTTGTCTCTTGATGATTAAATCCAACAGATAATTTTTGTTTAAAAAGTCATTATCATATGTGTAAGTAAAATTCTATAGAAAATAGACAACAATATAATTACAACAAATATTTTATTTTCTAATATAAAATATTTGACCATTTGTTAATTGTAATATTTTTGTTTAGAATATTCTTAGAATAACAAATTTTTAGTTTATTTAGAATCATTAAAGATAAAAATCTACTTAGAATAAAAATGATGTAAGTTTATTAAAGAATTCAAATAAAATACAACAAAAATCAATTTCTAGACAAGAGAAATTTCTTTTAAAAAAAAAGGAGAAAAAATTTTCTAAACAAAATAAAATAATCTTCTAATTTTTTTTTTTTTTTTATCTTTTCTTTTATATGTTTTGTTATCAAAATACTAAACCAAATGACAGCTTTTATAAAAATGAAATCGATAAAAATCATCCTCTGTCCATCTATGACGAGTTGTCCTTGGAGGCTATAAATAAATATATATATATATATTTTTTTTGATTTATGTTTATTGAAAATACAAAACATGATACGGATCCCTCAATGAAAAGGTTTATCTTTTGACATGTGACATCCTAACATTATGACATTATTATGTATAGATGACGTATTTAATCATCAATCTTTTAGATTTTATAATAATAATAATAATAATATAGAATTTAACTAACTTTATAAATAATATAGATAATAATCAACTGGGAAATGTTATTAATCAATATACTAAATTTAATTTTTAGTCATTGTTATCAATTACATTTTATGACCGACATTATAAGGTAAAGGTACAAGAATAATTTATACAAATAAATATCTTTTGTGAATAATTTTATTCTACACACACACACACTCTCCACACACCCACACACACACGTACATATGTGAAAATAAATACAATTTTATCTTTAACGTAAATATTATTATTCCATTGTATGAAACTGTTCAACCGTAGGTGGTTACGGAAGGATGTTGTTGTCTCTTCAACATTTATATTTTTTCAAATATGTTTACAATTTTGTCCTACATGACTTGATTTATTTTGAATTTTTAAAGAATTTCTACTAAATGTTCTTCATTACAAAAAATCAGTAACAAACAAAAAATAATAATTAAACTTTAAAATTTTAAGGTTTTGTAACAAAAAACAAATTAATAATTTTTCCCATTTTGATTTACTACTTTTATTTTACTTTTTATTTACTTTGTACTAGAATTCTTAGATCAATATTATTTTTTATCAAAGCGTTTTTACCCCGACCTTAATGTGAAAAAAGAGAAAAAAAAGAGAACAACAAAATTGAACAAATAAATTAATAATTCACCCCTACTACCCCACCAGCCCCCTTTAATAATTTTAATATTATACAGTTAATTAGTTGGGTGGTCTAGATCGTTAATTAAGGTTTTATTTTTTATTTATTTAAATTCTTTGAGTTTATTATTCACAACTACTTTGCAGACTAAACAAAACGAAAAAAGAACAAAATTTGTTTTTTTTTAAATGTTTGTTTGATAACACAAAGAAAAAAAAAACACAACTCATATGGGGAAAGGGGGGCTAGGGTAAAAAGGAAAGGGGAAAGAGAAAAATGTAGAGAATAATTTGCAATGTCTTTGTTGTTGTTTCTATATTTGTTGTTGTTGTTATTATATTTCTACAAGTAATTTGTGCCTTTTTTTTTCTTTTTTTTTTTTTTGTCCATTTTATTAAAACAGGAATTTTTTTAGTTGTTAAACATGCAAATTGTGTAAAAAAAAAAAGAAAGAAATATGTATTAATATGTGACTATCACGAAACTCATTATTATTTATTTCAGTTAGGTATTTATTTTTATTTTGAGGTCAGACAAATAATTGTAGTAATATGAGATAAGGCTAACTACAATTAAAGTTGACTTACCTCTTTTCTATAGAGAGAGATAGAGAAAGAGAGAGAGATTATTTTAGTTTTCAAAAATTTCATCAGGATTTCAGTAGAAGCACAATTCAATGAGATTCTTTAGATAACAACTACAGATAAATTATTTATTCTTTGTTCATTTCACAAAATTGCAGGTACCATTTGTATTGCATCGACTTTTCAACCATTATGTAATTTATCGGTATTTTATTTATATTTCTGTTGATATTCTATAATTAATTTTATTATTATTATGATAAAAAAAAAATCTTTTTACGATTATGTTTATTGAAACCGCAATTTCTCCATTATTATATATTTTTTTTTTGTTCTTTTAATTGTTTATCATTATCAATTTATGATTTAATTAAATTTTATCCTTTAACAAAAAAGTTAATTGTATATCTAATATTTAAAGCTAAAAAATAAAACTCTTATATTAACTAACCCATATTATAGGCTTTTAAATACTTCTATACTTTCACCCTAACTTTAAGAGCTTAATACTTAGCTTTTCGATAATATTCATGTATGTGTATGTGTATGTGTGTGTGTGTGTGTATTTATGTGTTTGTGTAATGATGTATATTCGATATTTTCTATATTGATTTCAAAAAAATTATTTTCTCTCTTAAGTCCTTTTTTCACTATAATAAACTTGGTAAGATCTTAAAACTTTTGACCTCCTTTATTTTCTATTAACAAAAAGCAAACATAAAATAAAGTTATTTAACTTTGAAACTTTATATCTTAATTTAAATTATAAAATGATTATTATTGATTAGTATTTGAGTTTGAACCAAAAATTATTAGAATCAGTATTATATGAAAGTTTCTTAGTTACTTTACTTTACTTTACTTTACTTTACTTTATAGATTGAATTTCATTAATTGTTAAATAAAGTAATAATAACTTCTAATATAGATTTTAGATTTTTAAGATAATGAGAACTTAAGTTTATATTGAAGCTTTTTTGATAATTAAGTTGTATTTTATATAGACATAATCTAAACTTTTTTAATTCACAATAAATTCGAATAAAATCATTAATATTCTTAAATTTGATTTTTTTTGGATTAATATTTTTGATCCATAATTTGGATGAATTGATGGACGGACATAAGGAGGTACACACCAAAATAAGTTTGTATGTGTTTCTGTTTGTAATTTCTTTAAATGTCGTGTGAAAACCGAGTTATTTCTTTTTCTAAATGTGAAGAAATTTTCTGTAGCATTGTTAATAATTTTAATAATTGTAGTCCATCATAACAACAGATAAACAAAATGGTCGATAATACATCGCAATATTAGTTTATTCAGGTTTAAGTGGGTTAAATGTCATCTCATTCTTTTTTTGATAAAATATTTTATTTATTATAAGCAAAAAGAAAACGAAATAATAAAAAAAAAAAAACATCATGATGATTGTCATAAATGACAAAGTTGGTTTAACCGGAAATGATGATGTTGTGACATTCAGAAATACGGCAAACATTTATCATTATTATTATTATTATTTGTTCTGTTCTGTTCTGTTCTGTTCTGTTCTGTTTGTCAATTTAATTATAATAAAAATGTAATCTTGTAATACATATACATACACACATACACATTTCTATATATTTGTATCCGCTATGAATAGATGATAGATTGATAACTAATTAGTAGAAAATATAGTTAAATTTTTTCTGACAATTTAATAAATCAAAATGATTATGTTAATTTCGACAAATTTCATATTTTCTTCAATGATGAAAAATTGTTTTAATATTTTAAAAATTTATCATTTCAATTTTTATGCAGGGTGTGATTTACATTACAGTATAAATAAAACTAAATAAAAATAGAATAAGTAAAATTCTACATTATGTAGTGAGTAAATATAGTCAACAAATAAATATCATTAAAGATAAATCTGTATTCTATATGATGCGGACAAATTATATAAACAGAACGTAAAAGAAAAGAAGGATATCCATAAACAGAAATCAGATAATGAGTTATTTTTACTAAATCAGACGTAAATACAAAAAGTTTTCTTTTAGAAATTTTAAGGAAACGTATTTGTTTTTATTGAACAAACTTCTTCTTCTTCTTCTTCTTCTGTTTTTTTTTCTTTTGTTTCGTATCTCTTGAAAAGATTTATTTAAGCATCTGATTGAGTAACTTCGTGCAATAAAAAGTTTTCGCAAATCAATTGTAGCTCAACGTGTATCAATTAACAAAATTAAATCCATTTCAAATAAAATGTTACGGTGTTGATTTTGGTCAGTCAGTATTGTTGATTACGTATCGTATACGTTAAATTGAAAATATATAATTTGTCTTCATATATTGAAAATTTTTCATATTTTAGCTTTAAATTTAATTATGTTGTCAGTCATGAGTTTATACGATTTAACAACTGAATATATACAGAATTTTTATTTATGAAAAATTGGCGTACAATATTTTACTGTACAAAAAAAAAAGTATATTTCATGAAAGTCGTAAATCATTTAAAGTTTCATATTATTTTTCTTTCGTTTTTTTCTTCTTTCACCAAAATGTGCAAAGCCTTGAACCGATAAGATATTCTTATATTTTTCGTTATCTGTATGATTTTAAGGAGTGGTAATTTTAAGAGCACAAGAAATTTATTAATGTCTAGGTACATATTTTTTTTAAACTTTTAATTTTGAAACGTATTTTGATCGATAACTTAAATTTTATAGCAAAATAATTTATGTAAGACAAACTATGTTTGTTTAGTTGAATTGATTGTATTTATATATTAGGTATACTATTATTTAGCGTAGTATACTAATTACTAAAGTGTATTTGTAACTTAGAGACCTACTATATTTAGATGGGTTCTGAACCACTTTGCATCTGAATATGCCTTTATAAATGTACTATTGATAGATCATGACATTAACAATTGTTTAGTTAATTTTGTAATTTTACTGTAAAACTTTTATAAAATCAAAGACATCCCAGATCTCTAGATGACCTTGAAATAATGATTACTAATTTCATTATTCTATTTTAACTTATATTCCGTCGTATAGCAAATTACCCGAGGTAGGATCATACTTTATCAGTTAATATTGTCGTTATAATTTATAACACTAAAATTGCATTCATTGTTAAACATTATTTAAGAAAATAAAGGAAAAAGAAAATTAAATGAAATTAGAAATTATTATTATAAGTGTACGTTATTTCCGTTAGTCATTATTTTAATGTTTTAATGTGTGAACGCTTGACGAATTGTTAATAATTAACTTGAAGTTTTTCTATATGAAGTCGACGAGTTAATAAAGATAAACATATAATAACTTATTATTATTAAAGATGTTTGTCTTCAAACAATTAGTTAGTTACTGTTGTTTTTTTTTATTTATTTTAGATAAGAAAATATTAATAACGAAATCATAAATGTAAACATATCACAACCCTTATTTAATGTAATAAATAAAAGTAAAAATATAATAGTCGTAATCTGGACAAACCACAAAAATAAATGTTAAGTCATCATCTTATAACTATTATTACATGTTATTAATAAATTGGGGTTGGAATTTTAACGATAGCTTACCTATAACGTGTAATACGTGATGTTATTACATTAAATCAACTGAATATATATTTGACATTTTTTATTTAAACAATAATTAAATTAATTATAGGTTCTAGAAGTTTATTTTTCAAATAGAATAAAATTTATTTCACGCTGTTATTATGAATTTATCTGGTCATCAGGTTATATACCTACAAATTCCAGTATTACGTTTGTAAAGTTTTAGTTTTTGGACGTACAATCTCTGTCCTGCCTTTTGTTTATGAAACAAAAATGGAAACAAAACCTAGTTATTAATTGAAATTACATTTTTTTTTTGTATCAATTAAAATTTTATTATACAATGATTCTTTCAAATTAGTCGCGAACCCACCCCTACCCCCTTAATGAACCACCCTTAATAAAATAATTAGATATTTTATAGGGTTATAAATGTAAATGTATGAGTGTAATATTTGAAATATTTATTTTTAGATTCACATATAAATAATTTCTGAATAAATAAATTTTTATTAAAAAATATAAATAAAATGTCAGACAAAACAAAAACAAAAACAGAAACAACAATAACAATAACAACAACAGCAGCAACAACAACAAAAAAAATACCAACACTAAAAAAAAAAGTTTTTTTGATTTGTGTTATAAATTAGACATGTTTACTACCAGCAATTTATGTTTGTGCATAGAAGTGTGTGTGGTTGTGTATGAATATGTATATATGTATTTGTTTCATATTAGGATGTAAAATTTTGAAAGATTTATATATTTTATAATATTATATTGTCTATTTATCTATATGAATATTTTACTTTTTTTTTGTTTTTTTTTTTGTTTTTCTTTTTCTATAAAAAACTAAAAATATTTTCATATAAATGATAACAAAGATAAAAATAACTACATTATTATTATATGGAAAAGGATTTGAAAGGATAAATTGTTAGTATATATTTTTACATGTAAAATTTAACTATAAAATAACCATTAAATTATGTCTCTTTTCCTTGTGTGGGGTGGTGATGGAGGAAGAGAAAGAGGAGGAGGAGAAAAAACAAAAATACTTATTATGATATGCGATTAGAAAATTGTCTCTAAGCGATTATAAATTTAAAAAAAAAAAAGGGTTTATTTTATGGGTATATATTTTTTTTTTTTTTTGTTAATTTTTTCAAGATAGAAAAAGATTATTTTAATATTTACCTAATTTAGATTGCATCACTAAAGTGTTTCTTCTCGAAAAATTTCTTCTCGAAGGGGCTAAAAATTGCTTTATTTATATTTTTTGATTAAAAGTTTTCAGAATTATTTTTTTTTCTTCTGGAAAATTTACGAGAAAGAAAATTTTTTTAAGTAAACCCAAACCTAATGAAAATATTATATAAAACTAATTTTTCATTCTTTTAAGAAATATATTAAAACTTTGTAAAAAATTACAAAAAAATTATGAAAGAACAAATTTCGCATATAAAAATTAATAGAAGAATGAGATGATATTAGGTTAACAACAGAAAAAGTTAGGTAAGATTGAAGTAAGTATTTTTTTTTTTAAAATGAAATGAAAATCAAAAATTAAATGACTTTCATAAATGTTGCAATTTTCATGTGAAGTTTTTTTTTTTTTAAATAAAATACAAAACTCTATGTAAAGCACAATCTATTCAATTTTGATTCAATAATTTTATAATTAGTCCAATTAATTTTTTTTTCATGACAACTTCAACAAAAGCATAATTCTATAATGTAAAACCATGTAATTTTACTCAGTTATAGTTTGACTATAGAATTCATGCTAATGAACATCAAAATTCCATTTATCTGAATATAAAAGAAGAAGAAGAAGAAGAGAGTAGAAAAAAAAAAATACAAAAACTAAAATCCAATCAGAATTGAATTATATAACTGAAACACAAAGTCTATACCACAAAAACCTCAGCAACAAACAAACATTGTTTAAATATTTAAATGTTGAGGTTGAATGTACCTACCTCTTGTTTTGGGTTTTTCTTCTTCTTCATTTTCGTTTTTTTTCTTTCTTTCATTTCTATTTTTTTTTTTTGTTTTTTGGTATTTTTGGTTTACGAATGGACGTACACATTGTTGTAGGACGTTGAATTTAAAGCATCAGCTGAAGAATTCGATTATACATAGAACAAAACAAAAACAACAATAGAAGGGGATTTTATTGAAATCAATAATCGCGTATTTTAATATCATCAATTCAATAAAAAAAAAAATTGTATATTGTTGTTTTGTATATTGGTATAAAGTATCATCATATATTTTTACCTCCATACTTGTCTTTTTTTTTTGTTTTTTGTTTTGTTTTTGTATATTTTACGCACGTAAAAAATCGGTTATCCCAGACATGAAACATTTTTATATATTTTATATTTTTTGACATATTGGCACTATACAATTTTATATTATATTTTCTTCCTGTTCCTATTCTATAATATTCAATCTAAGAAAATATAGATAAATTTTACAACAACAAAAAAATAAGAAGAAGAAAACTTGAATATTTCTACGTGATTCTTGTATTTCTGTTTCCTATAAGAATAAATTTTTGATTGGTTTTTTCTTTTTTTGTTCGTTCGTTGGAGACGTTGAAATTTATTATTACTAAAATATTTTATTTAGGTTTAATACATTTTCTTTTTGTTTCTTCTTCATTTTTTTTTAGATCCATGAAAATATTGAATTGAATTTTAATTTGAAAATAAAATAAAATGTGTCAAAAATTTTGATATTTTTATTTTATTGGTTAAAATTGAAATTATTTGAAAATTGAATTGGTATCTGCTATTTTATCTTGCAGATATAAATTATATAGAAATCTTAAATTGTTGCTGACTATTTTTCAAAATAGTAAAAAAAACATTAAAAAATAGAATATTTACGTTTTAAATTCACTAATAATTTATTCAATATAATGAGTGTACAACAATGTTCCATTTTATATATAAAAAAAGTGTTAAAAATTACAATATTATTTAAAAAAAAAAACTTTGAAGTCTCTCAGCTCTTACAATAAGGGGGCTTCACATGTGTTTCAGTGCTTCATCAGCAGCTCGATATCTTCCTTTACACCCCCATACCGGAAACTTTTTCTTATATATTTTTATATTATTTCAGATTAATGCGGTGGGTGACGAAAAAAGGCTCCATAGTGTGGTACCTTGTCAAATTTATAAAAATGAATAAGAAAATTGCTAAACATGCCTTCGTTTGTTCCATGAAAGCAAATGATAAATTTTCATTCTCGTTCTCAGTTGACATTAATACTCTATTCGATTTATCTCACAGGCCAAAAGGGAATTTTAATATTGGCCTTGAGAATTGGCTCAAATGTAAGATAAAATAATTTATTTTTTTATTTTTCAGGACTCGCTGGTTGTGGGGAAGCGAAAACTTTGCTTTGGAGGCATAAACGTTCAGTTGAACATCCAACTGAAGCAGAAGCTGAGTCCACCGTTCACGTGAAGCAGAAGTTCCACATTCAGCGACTACCTCCGTGAAAAATTCCACCACCTCCATATCCACAGGTGAAATAATAATTCAATAAATTTAAAAAAAAAAATAATTAAACTTTTAGTTTTTCAGTAGAGGTCGAACTTCCTGGCTGTTCACGTGAAGAGGTTCCACTCCACCTTCAGCTGAAACAGAAGCGGCCACCTCCGAGACTGAGTCCACCGTCACAGTTGAGGCCAAAGTTCCTGATTATTCAGCGGATGACAAAGGTAAAATATTAATACTATAAATTAAATTTTTTTTAATATATTAACTTTTTAACTTTTTAACTTTTAGCTTCATTTTAGCGCGCGCTCTAAAACAACGACTTCTTATTAATATTATTATTTATTATTAAAACCTTTATAATTTTTTTTTCAGTTCGATTCGCAAAAATTTGGATAGTTTTGGGTTTTTATTGAAATTAAAAATTTTATATGCAATTTGTTTATTGCAATTTAAAGTCCATTCAACGATATTTTATATAATATTGTTTTAACTTTTTTGAACGAAAAAAACAACAAATTGAGGGTAAGAATTAAATTTCATTCATTTATATTTATCTAAATTATTAATGATTTCATCTGATGAGTTTTAATTTAAGTTAGTGTTGTCAAATAAATTTATATATATATTTAAAATGAATGTAACATTGTCTGAAGAGAAACTGGTCAGCATTATTCGAATGCCTTAGGTAAAATAATAATTGTATATATTCATTCATATATTTTTTCAGTTGAACGTAAAATTAGACGAGTAGCTGTTCCTAATCATTTGGTTGGCACATATAAATTAAAAAAAAAATTAATTAAATTTGTGATTTTTCAGTTAAGGCCAAAATTGATCAAGAAAATGTCCATACGTCAACGTTAAGTTGTGATTTTCAATGTTTTTCTCCTATTTGTAATTTTCACACAAAGAATTTGATGAATAATTAAGGTGGCAAAAACCATTTTAGCCCTAGCAATAATTTATAAGGTAAATAGTTCTAAACTTACCCTTAAATATTATTTTTCATCAGTTACCTGTTTCTACACAAAGTAAACATTTTTAATACTTTGTCCCAATTTTAGAAATAATAAAATAAAAAGTCCTGGTTAAAATTAAGTTAACCTTATTTTTAGATCTAAATTTTGTCTGTCTATTTTTAAACAAAAAATAAAGAAAAAATTTATCACCAAAAATAAAAAATATCAAAATATACTAAATTTAGAAAATTGTAATTCTATAAAAAAAAAGGTTAATGCACGATTAAATCTATAATCAAGTTTTGTTTTAAGATGGAAAAAATATTCTATTTTAATAATTTCTCAAATTTAATTTAATTTCACATAAAATAAATTTATTAAATGAAAAACAAAAAAAAAATAAATCCGTGAGACGTGACTGAATTTCAAATAATTCAAAGACAGAATTTGTTTTTCGTTTAAAGTCAAAAAGTTATAAAAATGTTTAGATGATTTTCATTATATTTTATTTAATTCTAATTTAAATTCATAAATAATTTCCTCCATATAATCGAAATTAGTTGCATATATTGTAACAAAAAAATCCTTTCCACTTTAATTCATTAAACTTTTAAAATAAAAAGTGTATGGTCGCTTGGTCGCTAGTTATATTTTTTTTACATAATTGAAAGTCCTGATAAAAATAAGATTAAGTTTTATTTTAGGGTAACAAAAGAGAGAAATAAAATATAAGAAAGACAAAAAGTACAAAAAAAAGGGTTGAAGCTTGATCAACCGTACGTGGAGTTTCCACTATAATTGGAATAAACATTTTTTATGGTAAAAAAATACTATTTTTATACAAGACTTTAAATTTAGACAAAAATAAAATCCATATAAATTTCTTTTAGCAAGAAAATTAATACTTGAAGTTAACTTCTTTTAATAATCATTCTAAATTTACTCCAAATAGTCTTGACTTCGTATAAATTGAATAATATTTAACAGGGTGTAACGAACTTATATTCTATATGGGGTTCAAATATTAAGAAATATTTTATAAACAGAGCTTTTAATGTAATTCTCATTTATTTTAGTTCTTACATGATTACAACAATTACCAGTGAATATTTTAAATTAAATGTTCAACTAAAAAATCGGTCAAGTGAATATCATAAGCAGTAAATTATATCAAT
Organism: Pedicia rivosa; assembly: GCA_963082725.1. Lineage (NCBI taxonomy): Eukaryota > Metazoa > Arthropoda > Insecta > Diptera > Pediciidae > Pedicia > Pedicia rivosa. Next base: position 29,871,353 of record OY720154.1, read on the forward strand.
ATGAATATATTTTTCTAAATGTAAAATCTTCATGTAAATTATACAGACTCTGATAGTCAAATGATACAGCTGAAACAGATCTTATATAATCTTGTTAATAAAAATCATTCTGTTTGTAAAATGAATTTTTTTTTGTACAAAATAAAGAACAGAAAAATTCTTCTAACATAAAATAAACTAAATAAAGAAACTAAATTGGATATTGCACTGAATTTCCATCTTCATGTATTGAATAGAGTTAATATTTTTTTGTAAATTTTCTTCTTTTTTTTTGTATGAAAAAAAAATTCAATCATAATAATTTTATAGATTACAGATTTTTATTATTTTGTTTTCAAGCAAAGCAGTACTTTTATAATATTTTCTTCTTATTTTTTTTGTTTTCTTATCTTTTCTTTTATCAATTCAACTTTCATTATATTATTATTTTTTTATAATAAGAAACAAGATAATTGATCAAGATACAATGTACGTTCCAATATTCCAATACAATTTTGTATATTTATATATTTTTTTTTTCTCTGTTGAAAAGAAGGAACGCAAAAAGAAGGAAAAAAAAGAGAGCAGATTCTAAAGAAAACTTTGATTAAATTTTTTTTTTCTTTTTTCTAAATTATGAAAAACATTTTAAATTTATGTTTTATCTCTGTCTTTACTGTATTTTTCTCCAATCAACTTAATGAAATCTAAAAAAAATAATCGATACTCTATATAGAAAATATCGCATTAAAATTCGTTTCATAAAAATATTCCAACATGATAATAGCAAATTTTACTCTGTTCATTTTTTTTCTCTCTCTCTCTCTCTCTCTCTCTCTTTACAATACAGAAAGAATAAAAAATAACGAAAATAAAAAAAAAAATGAGAAAGAAAATTCTTAAATGCTATCAAAAGTGAGTACTTGAACGGTTTAACTGTTCGTTAAAGTTAATAATCCTTATTAAAAGAAACTCATCTTATGTGAGACAGAAGACAATATTATACCTGTAATATTTGATAGAAAGAAAATGTTTTTTTTTTTTAGAAAAAGTAATATTCTTCTTCTTCGTCTTTTTTTTTCTTTTTTATTTGGCAAAACATAAAGGAAAACATGAATATAAATCGATTTTCAAATATGAGAATTTTTTGTTTGTTTTTCTTCTCACATTGTTAAAGAAATAATACCAAAAAACAAAAAAATAAAATAAAATAGGAAAATACTGCAATTGTTAAAAGACGAAGAAAAAAAAAAGTAGAAACTAGGCCAATGCATTCATTGCATACAAATTGTATTATTATCTCTCTTTGTTTTGAGCGCATGAATGACAATCCAACTAAAAACAAAAAAAAAAAAACTCTCTTGAATAATAAAGAAATTGACACGAATTTATGTAAATTTTTTTGTTATAAAATATTGGTTTAAATTATGGCCTGATAAGAAAACGTAACATAAAAATGAATTTTTTTGTCAGAATAATAAAACCAGAAAAAAAAATTAAATTAAATTCCAGGTGGAGGCGTCTGGTATTTTTGGTAATTTATGTTGAAAGTACCAAGTATTTAGTATTATTATTTATTAATTTTGTTGTGATCTAAACAAATATTTTATACATCTTCAAGAGAGTGAATTTATGCGTGGGTAAATTTTGTGATTGATAACCTTTTAATATTTTTCATATTGACTCAACATGCATTACAATAATTCTACCTACATTTAATTTTTAGTTTTTTCATTAAAAAAAATATGTAGGTTTTTCACCGAAACATTTTGTTTTTCTCCTTTATTTTTCTGTTTTGTTTTTCTGTTCAAAATCTTTCTTAAGAATGGAAAGAAGGAAACAGTAAAAACGTAGATGTAATTTTAATAAAGAAAACCATAACCTTAGAAAAAAAAAAACAAAACAAAGCAATTGGATTATTATGAGCTGAAGAAATTATTTTCTTGAATTAAATTTTTGTAATAAAAATAAAAAAAAAAAAAACAAAACAAAACATGAATAATTTAAAATAATTTATCTGAATTGAAATATAAATTATTGCTCTTCTTGTATCTTGCATAATTATTAATAATTTTGTGGTTTTGTTACAGAGGTAAATGAATACATTTTTTTTTTGCATAGTAATTATTTCAAAGGCAATGAACAGGAGAAAGAAAAAACAAACTCATTTTACTCATAGTCGTGCCAAACATAAATTACACAATACAAACCAAATAATAAACAAACCAAAGAAAATGTTCTTGTTTTTTTTTTGTGCTACTTTCTTGTTCAACATTTTTCTACAGAAATTTATTATTATTATTTATACAAAACGATCCTGTGTGTGTGTGTGTATTTATGTATGTATGTGAGTGTGTGTGTTCCAGTATTATTATTCCAATGGTTCATTTTAAAGAAGAAGAAGAATATATAAAAACAAGAAAAAATGTGCGTAGGTTAAATTTAAAGCAGATTGAAATCCCACATGATAAAATGTATTGAATAAAAATAGGAAAATTGTAAAATTAAGTTAATATTATTCTAGAAATGTTTATAAACAGGAGACAAAAAATAATGTAAACATTTATATTCGAAAGAAAAACTCGTGAATGAGAAAAAGAGAAAAGAAAGAAAGAAAGTAAGAGAAAAGAAACAACACAAGAAGTGTTAAAAAATATCTTTTAAAGAATAATATTTAAATAATTGAATTTAAAGTTTTTCTTCTTCATTTTTTTTTCCGGTTTTGTTATCAGGTGATTCCGTAAAGGTTAGAAAATAAAATGTCAACTTAAAATGAATACAAATTTTCTATACACACTTAAATGTTAAATTAAGTTTGTTTTATTCTATTTTTAAAATATTAACTTCTTTTTTTTTATGTTTTTGAAAGAAGATAAAAAAAAAAAGTATATAAACATTTTTTTTTTTTGATGAATTAAAACGATTTAAGGTTTTTTTATTATTATTTTTGAAGAGAAGAATTTTTTATATTAAAATCATAGATTTTATTCTTCAGAATAAAAAAAAAAAAAAAAAGAGAGAAGAATAAGTTAAATTGTCTGTATTTTTTCCTTTCAATATTTTTTTCCTTTTACATTCATAATTTTGTTCAAAGAAACAAAAAAAAAAAAATATAAGAAAGAAAAGAAATGAAATTTATTATAATCCCATTAGAATATTTTAAAGGACATTCAGACAGAGTCAAATTAAGTTTCCAATTGTAAGACTACGACCAACAATCTGTAAAATTAAATTTCTATTTTTTAATTAATTTGGAAATTTTTACTTCAAAGTTAGGATTTTGATATTTTTGAGAAACTTAAGAAAATTATTAATCCAGTAGGTATGAGTAAATTATCCAGTATTCTCCGGTACATTTAATCCGTGATTAGAATGATTAGCAAGACTTAAATAAGTCAATCATTCTAATCATGAATCAACTGTCTTGATAATATTGTATCCATTTTAATGAATGTCACTTTAACATATTGTCTAATACGGCACTTATATTACCTGCAGTCAAATATACAAACATACACACACTTTTAACTTCGTTCATTTGTTTGAAAAGAAAATATTCCAAGCTTTTAACCTTCCCTATATTTTACAATTTTCTTTGTGTTTTCTTTTTTTTACTTCAGCTGTTTTGTATGTTTTACTTTTTTTTTTATTCTTTCTTTTTGTTGGCGCTGTTGCTTTCAAGAGTTTTCACATTTTTTTACATGAAATAAAAATGCATAAATTGACAATAATAATTTTTTTTCTTTTGAACAAAACACAGAAAAAAAAATGAAAAAAAAACACAACAGAAACGAAAAGAAAATAATATAATAAGTGACAAAGATGAATATTTTTACATTTTAGTGAATTAAAATTTACAAAAAAAAAAAAAAATCGATTGGACTGAATAACGTTCTGCAAGGCAAACGTTCGTTCTGATTGTTCATTATTAGGCAAAAAAATTACTTTAAAAAATGCAATTTCTAAGCCATAAAATAAGTCGATCGTGAATTTACGTTGAATAATTATTGAATTTAATTGAATCGCTATTTTGATTTATAATTTAAATATATTGGAGAAATTATTGAAGTTGTTTGAAGTTATCTTTATTCTCTTTCAAATATTCTTATTTTATGTCTAAAAATTGCAAATTATTTAATTAATTACGTAATGTAATTTTATGTTCTCTAGAAAAACATACATAAAATTCAATCCAATGTGACACTGCAAATGATTAGTTCAATAAACTTACAAATTTAATTTTTATTGTAATTAAAATAAATATTGAATGAAAAACTTTCAAAAACAAAAAAAGTTGTACGATTTCAACTTTAAATACGACAAAAAATGCCAACTTATATTAAATTTCACTTTCTAATTTTTTTTGTTTATTAATATCATATTTAAATTATAAAGTTTAACATAAATCCGTAGGTATATATAGTTTTATATCTTTTACTCAGAATTTAATCCTACATACAAAATATAATATTACAAAATCAAACAAAAAAAAAAAAGAAAAAGAAAAAACAAATAAAAACACTGAACAATATTTGGTAACTGAAAAACATTCATAAATTTTAGCCGCAGGCATAGTTGGTGTCTCATGGGAAATTGACATAAATAAATACAAAACGACCTTATAATCTAATTGCATAAAGCTCATATGTACTATACATATATGTATATGTATATATATATATATATATATATACATGTAGCACAAAATAAAATTCAAACACTTTTATTTTCCGGTTCTTTAACTACGACCTTTCTGTTACGTGTATCCTTCCTGAATACTAAGACAAGGGTTCATACACACCTAATTTCTATATACATACGTATATAAATTTTATTGTTGTTCATTTTTTTTTTTATTTGGTTTGTTTGTATTTATATTTATTCTTTCTTTTATTCTTCAGAATTTTTTTTTTGTTTTATAAAGTAAATCTCATTATGAATTTTACGAATTTACCAACATTTTTGTTTTTTGTTTTATTTTTATTTTTTTTTTCTTGTTTTTATTTATATTTCGTGTGCGGTAAACTAAACACGAAATAAAGGCAAATAATATTAAGTTTGGTGTTAAAATATTTTCGTTTTCGTTTCATTGTTTGATGAAAAACGTTGACAACATGAGAATCTACCACCAGTGAAAATTTCCACATAATATCGACGTAACATAAAGAATTTATTTCTCTTTTATGGAATTTTTTTTTAATTATTTTTAAAAAAAAAGAAAATCAAATAAGAAAAAAATTGTTTTAATAATCTAATCAGATTATATAAATTGGAAATCCTCATAGCGCAAATATTTTCTGTGCACAGTTTTTTTATTTTTCTTCATTAATTAATTGAAATGAAAAATATTTTAGTTCATTCTTCTATTTAAATTTTTATTTGGAATTGGAAGAAAATAAGATTGTGTTACAAAATTAGTATGAAGAAAAGGGTTTTTTTTCTTTACGCATAACGAATGGATAACTCGTCTGATGCTGATTCTTCATTTTCTGAATTAAAACTTGTACCGTGCGTAGAAAATTGTTGGATTTGGATACCATTATAAGTGATTATGCTAATTCAAAAGATAACCTTGAAGTTCATTCACGAAATATTCATTTGTGTAGTTTATCCAATATTTAATCATTTGCATACATTTTTTATTCAATTGATTTATTGTAGGTATATTTTGTTTAGAATTAAATAGTAAACGTCACTTAATAATAAAATATCATCTACTGGCTATCACACATCAAATATTTTATATATATATTTGAAATTTTGACTAAATATAAACATCAATCATCTTGATCCCACATATACGCACATACATAAAAGAATAACCAAACAAGGGTCAAAAGTTTAAATGTATCAAAACAAAAATAGAAAATGTTGTTGATTTATTGCTTTTACATTTTTCTGAAATAAAATCAAAAGGTAGACCATTAAAGTTATCCCTTGAAATTGACTAGTTGCTTATTGAACCCTTTTCTCTAATAAACCTTAAGTTTTGTACCAAATCCTTGTTCATATGTATGGGATCACTTCATCAAAGATTAAAATGTCACAAGAAAAAAAAAAACCAAAAGGTTTTTTTAAAGCCATTAAAGCTTGAAAATCAATACGACACATTTTTGATTATTTATATCCTTTTTATCCGTTTATTGTGTATTCGTGGAAAACATAAAAATTAAACAACTGATTTTTTATTTATAAATTCATTAGTTTCTTCAAAATTTCTTTTAACTTAACAAAATTTTCTTAAGCACTTTACCCAATAATGATAGTCCTTGACCTTAGACTATAAGAATTTGAATTTGAATTAGAATTATTATGAGAATCAAATAAATTACAGAATTATAAAATTCATTCATTCAGGATGAATATAATTGATTCACTTTAGTTTTCTAAAACTTGCATATTTTTTAAATGAGCGAGAAATTTCAATCGAAACAAACTTCAAATAATTCAATTTATTTTGCCAACTAAATTTTCCCAAATTAATTTTTGCCATTTTTCCATTTTTCCAATTTTTCCAATTATTCCAATTATTCTAATTTTTCCAAATTTTATTTTAATATGGTTTTTTTTTGTTAATTTATAAATCCGAAAAATATGTACAATTTAACATTTTTTAAGTGTTTTGAAAATCAGTAAAATATTTTGTGTTAAGTAGATAAGAACAACCTTTCATATAGCAAATGTCTACATTTGTTTTTCATAATTCTGAATTATTCAAGAACTTCATAACAGAACAAAAATATCTATGCAAATTAATTTAACCTTAAAATTCTAATTAGAACAAGGTAACCTTACTTAAAGAATAATGTTAAAGCAAAAATAGTTTTAAATATAATTATAACATAAATAAAGAAAAAGCAAAATCAAGTTTTTGTTTATAAATAATGTTAATCATAGTTTTTTGGTTAATATTTAACTTAACAATATTTGTTTCTATCAAATTAATTTGTATAGTGTAACTTTTACTAAATTTTAAGTTTTTGAAATTTAAATCATTTTCGTACAAACCATTAATTATGACCTAAAAGTACTTAGGCATGTGAACTTTATTACTCATAAGGGAAGAACTATTAGTATTTGCTAGAAATTGGAATAGAAAACGAGACAAGAAGAAATATTAAACATTCAATATAATTTATCTTAAAATAATTTTTTTTCTAATTACACGAAATAAAACGTAATCTAATTTTGAAAATGATTTAATCATTAATTAAAAAGAAAATAGACGTTTTAGATAATTATAATTGAGATACCTGATGTAAAGTCCCATGTGAATCCGAGACTTGAATATGAGATAATAATGCATTAGATATTTGTTTGTTTAATTTATATTATTTATCAACAAAAATAATCGATTTATTAGCAAATTTTATTAATATAAAACAAATTTTAAAAGTAAAGTGTATAAATGTATTTACTTTCAAGTCATTCAGAGAAGAATTGAGAAACATTTCAGTTTACAAAGTTACTAATGGAACAGACAAAAAAAATTGACCAATGTTTGTGTTTTGATTCCAAAGCTTTTATATAGATTTTTAATTTCATTTTAGTTTATTATTCATTTTATTATATTGAATTTATTTTATAGAGAAATGTTTATTAATCTTGAAATAATCAATCCCTTTTACATAAGATCATATTTAAGTTAGTTTCTGTAAAATTTAACATATAAATATTTAGAAACTCACAAAGGTTTACTAACAGAACAAAATATGTTTCAGTTTGTTTATAAGAAGTTTTGTTGGTTACAGGATATTAAAAGTAAAATAGAAGCTTCGTTTCAACAAAAAAATCTAAATATTTAATATTTTTATTTAAAAAAATTTACAATTTTAATAATAATTGTTATTGCATATTATTCTGTAATATTCTAGTTGTTAACTCTGCATTGAATTATTCATAATTACACATATTTAATTTGTATATAAAAAAATTGTAAAATACAAAATAATTATGATTTCATAAAAAAGTATTTTAATAAATCAATCAAATATAAAAACAATATTATGGGTTATGCCATAATATTTATAAAAATAATTAAATGAATTGTGATAAGTTTGTCGAATAATAATATTATTATAAGAGATTATCGGATCAAATTGATTTTTATCATAATATAAAATTTGTCCGCATAATCTACAGAGATAAAACTGGCATAGAAATGCCACGTTCTTAATAAAAAATGCGTTACAAGAGCCATACAAAAAGTAAGGTTTGTCTCCGAAATCGTGCGAACTTTTTTCTTTAGTTACGTGCAAACCGCGTTATTTAAGGACAGCGTTATAAAAGGGCTCACTGTATAGTTTGAATTTTGATGTAATTAAGTTGTGTTAAATACGAGAATATTGAATTAAAATTTATAGTACTTTATATTAGTCAATTATGAACAAATTTGGTCATTACGAAATATTTTCGTAATTATTTTCCAGCCATAATGTAATAACAACTGATTTAAAAAATTATCACATTTTACAATATAAAAAAAATAAAATAATAAACATTAATAATTTTCACATATTTGTGTGTTGTTAATTAAGGGTTGATGATTAAATAAAAATAATAATTTTATAATAATGTGGAGACTCTTTTTTTTTACATTTAATTTGATATTATTATTTGTTGTTATTTAAAATTTCTAATTAAATATGCAATTTTGAAATTATTTCCGATAAAAAAAACCTCGTAATGATTGCATTGTCAAAAGTTAACAACAACAAAGAAAAACAACAAATAACATTGATTTTTAATAAACAGAATTGCAATAAACATTATTAATTCAATATTTATGGTTTTTGTTTTATATAATTCAATATTATTTATATATTTTTAAATGAACTACATAATTTTGTTTATTATTTTTTTTATAATTGTAACGTGCAGTGGGGATGTTCTGAATAGGATCATATTGTAAACAGGCCAAATATCCATCGAAATACTGAACAAATGTCATTTATGGTTCAAAATACTACAGAAAATTATTCATACATATTTCTGGCATATGCTTTCCCCTAAATTTGTTTCTCTAATAACAAAACCCAATCATACAAAGTATGGAAATTTAGATATTTGTAAAAATTTTATTAGAAAAGATTCGAATTTCTGGCTAATTAAATCAGATTTAATATCTATAATAAAGTAGTTCAGTCTAATCAGTAATTAATGTAATATTTTTTAATTGCCATCAAATGAAATTGAACGCAAAAAATGTGAATTTAGAATGAGGTTTTTTCGAACAAATAATAGAATATAATATGATATTGTGTTACGTTGAATGCAGTTTCTGGTGATGTTCAAAGAATTTTGGATTAAAATTAATAAATTTAGTCTATCATCCATAGAGTTTATGGAAAAATTAAATCATTCTCTTGAATCTGTTTATATAACTATACAATTAAAATATTAATGTTTAACTTTTTCCTTTCAATGCATTATTTGTCTGTATACAACATGGGTAACTTCACTTTCGATACATAAATTTTAAACTTTAAAAAATCGCCATCATGATTTTTCATTATTGTTAAATATTAAACTTGACTACTGCTGCTTAACCCACTTAAACCTTAATAAGCTAATATGGCGAAGTATTTTCGATCATATTGTTTCTTTGGTTATGATTGGCTACAATTATAAAATAATCAACAATGCAACAGAAAATTACTTCACTTAGTGATAATTAACAGATCACTAAATTTTTTAATGATTATTAATTATAACTATTAACTTTAAAAAAAGCCATCTTTCCGTAGAGACAAATAAATAATTCTCTAATATCTTCCCTGGTATTGCTGTACTGTAATATCAGATACTAATTCTATTAAAATTTTAAAAGTGAATTCTTATAAAAATTTCTTTAATAAAATGCAAAACAAATAAAATCAATTTATAATTAAATTGAAAATATTTATTATATTTTGTGTTTATTTTGGAATAGTTTTATTGCTTTAAAATAGAACAATTAGATATAATTCCTATCCATTAATTTTTATTTTTAAGTTTATTTTCCTAGATATTCAACCACGCGTATGATTACAACATTGTTCAACTGATTTGCAGATTCCAACTTATTTTTCAAGCCAAAAAAAAATTAGTACTAAAAGTCCGCTTTAATCCCAATTCGCTTGTTTGTGTTGTATAATTGCGGTGTCTGATTTCCTTTAGGGTCATTAAACTAAAACAACTTTTGGCATGTTTGTCCTACCCCCTCTTAACTCAGCCTTCTGAATTACAGAGAATAATTGTTTTTCAGTGCTTTTTATTTTAACAGAAATATATAAAACAAACATAAGATAAAAATACCATAAAGAAAGGATACTTTTATTGGTTTTACTGAAATACTGTTGTATCTATTTAGAATACTTAATATTTATTACCATATAAGATTAAAAATATTATCCCTACATTGTCAAAGATATTTAACTCAAACACACTATTCATGTTGGTTCTATATTTTAAGTTTACCTGAATGAAATCTTTGTAAAAGATAACTACTGTGAGAGCTTATTCTGATTAACAAATAAATTTATATAAATAACATTCTAAAGCTGATACAAAAAATATGTGATAAGAAGAACCTTTAAGACGATGAATATACAACCGAATAATTTAATAACCATCAGTTTGGTCATACAGAAACTTAGCTATGTACGAGTAATGTACTATAATAATTTATTATTTTTCGTCCATTTAATCGAGACACCATACATTCTAAACGAAATTTTATAAAAGTGACAAAAGAATATATTCTTTAATCAAGGTTATGATTAAAAAGTCAAAATGACGTTAATACTTCTGCTACCTTGTAATTCAATGATGATAAAAATGCATTGAGAATTTCCTGACATTGAAATCATATTTTTAATCTAAAATTTGGCCTCAAACATATTAAAAGTCAAATGATCAATTACGGTAACATATAATATTTTCTGAACAATGATCAAATTCTGATATTAATTTATTATTATCCAAATGACAAATAAATTCATTTAAAAATTATTAATTAAATTTTCATAATGGTTCATCCACAAATCAATTTCATTTAAATTATATTTTCAATTTTATTACGTCCACTAACTTTTGGTATAATTAAAAAAAAAATAATATAAACGATTAATGGACAAAATCCAAAAAACATAAATTTTAAAGTTAAAAATAATCTTCAAATAATAAGATGAAAAAAAAATATATAAAATAAATCAACTTTCATCAATAATATTTAAGGAAAATCTTTTCTGAATTTCATATTAGTTTTTTTTTCTTCTTCTTTATAAAGGAAAAACAGAAAAAAAAAAGTTTTCTAAGAAAAATTGTTTAGAATTGATTTACAAAGTCCATCGAAGAATATAAAAATAAAATTTAAAACTTATGTTTTTGAAGAATATTATTGAATACCTTTGAGATGAACTTGACAGTAAAGTATAGAGTATTGTATGTCTATGAGTATGTATATCGATGTATACTTGAGAATATAAACGAAAAAAGAAAAACAAAACTTTTTATTTTTTTGTTTGTACATCGCAGATTTTATTCTTTCAATAGAAAATATTTATAAATTATATTTTGGTGTCTTGTTGCTTGTCAAAACTTTAAATATTTATTAATTTTATATATTTCCAAGTAAAGGCAATGATGTGAGTATTTCTAATATAATACGGAAATACGAAAATAATTGACTGAATTAGAGAAAAAAAATCTTGTTTAAAAATTATTTCCTTACTTCCTTTTTTAAATGACCAAAATCAATTTTTTTCACTCATTTCATGTGACTTTTTATTTTTGTTTGATTTTATTTAAATTTAAATTTAATGAAAATCAAACGTAAATTAATTTAAAGCCTCAATTAATTAAAAATTATTATTTTAAAATCCTAAATCTAATCAAAACAATATTTTATAAAAAAGAAACAACTTTTTTTTTTCTATTAGAAATAATTTCCTAAAGAATTTTTAATCCGATTTATTAGGTGTATTGTGAAAAATTGAATATTACTAAAGTGTTATACGTTGATTTTATTAGAACTTTGTTTGCATTTGTTTTTATTTTCAATATATGATTTTTTGAATTTGTTCTTTTTTGTTCTCCCATAAAAAAAAAATATTTCCATTTTGATTGAATTTCAGATTTATGAACTTTATTTTTTTTTTTTTCTGAACAAAGAAAAAGAAATGAAAAAAAAATATTATTATTATTGGGTTTTTCAACCAATCACAACAAGCTAAAAAGTACTCAATATTTTTGTTAAATCCTTGAAAAACTCAATTATAATATTGTATGTTTGTTGAAATTTTTAAAATTCAATAATTGAATTAAATTTCTGGTCAATAATCTATAATAAAAGAAATTTATATATTAATTAAGTTCATAGTCTAAACTCTCACACCTCCCTAAACCTCCCACAATCTTTTGATTTTCATTTCAATACTTCAATAATCAATTATTCTTCATTATGTCCTATACATATAATTGTATTAAGTTATACCAGAACTTTAGCATTTCTTCGATTATATTCTAAATTATAATTAACGAAAAAAAAACACAAATCAACAACAACAATTACAACAAAAATTAACATAAAATAAAAAAAAAAAACATAGAAGAAAATTTGTATATTACGTTACCTAACCTAATATTTATTTTAATATAGTGAATAAATCAAAAGGAGTTTCTTTTGCGGATTGCCCTTAGGATGTTTAAATGAAATTTGAGACTTTTGTGTTTTCGTCGAAAAAAAAAACAAGAAAGGAAAAGAAAAGAAAAGAAAAGAAAATAAATAAATATAAATAAAATGGAAGTACGATAAAATGAAAAATACAAACGTAATAAATAATAGATTAACTTTTTCAATAAAATATATTTTAAAAGAATTTCATGGACAAAAAAAAACAACAAAATTTTATTAGAAAAACAAATTTTTTTTTTCAATTATAAAGAATCACAAAATATCATAATAAAAAAATTTTCTGTCAATAAAAAAATTGAGAATTTAATGATTTTTTCTCTTTTTCTTTTTAGCAAAATTTTGAAAAAATAATAAATAAAACTTTGGTCTACTTGTCATGAATTTTATATAATTTTTGGTTCTTTTATTATGAAATATTCTTATCACTGTTTTGCAATATTCATAAAAAAAAAATATTAAAGGACACAAAAAAAATTTCTACATAAAATGTAATCCTGTAGGTACATAAAATGTTATACGATCATACAGGGAATAATGATAACCTGACTCGTTAAGAGATGACTGACTATAAATAAATACAGCAATAATTATTATAATGATGTCAGTTTATTAACTGAAAGTATAATTTGGATGGGTTTAAAATAAATGAAATGATTAGAGGATCAAAATAAAATACACTGGACACTTATAATTTATTCATATTCCCTACCAAAACATTGCATCGGTTTACATTTGAATAATATTTGTACAGTCTTAGAAATCGTAATTGCAATATGAATCATATTGTTATTAGTTCCAACCTTTTGAACGTTGTTTCGATTTTCTTCTTTCAAGAGAACAATTTAAATAAGGCGCTTTACTTCATTTCACCTGAGGTTTAAGCCCCGGGGCCTTATTGATGAGTGTTGGACGTGTTGCCAATCTGCCACAGGGTGGCTTACTTCATTTCAGAGACTTGGGTATGACTGAGTCCAAGTGAGTATTTTTTTATATTTTAATTTTGTTCTTTCTCATTTTTTAATGTTTGTTAAAGTTTTAATTTTAATTTTATGATTTATTTACCGAAGGCACTCCACTTTAGTGTTAATTAAATTAATTAAATAAAAAGTGTTCTTTCGCAACACAATACATAAAATAATTAAAACAAAAGTTAACATCATTAAGTTTGAAATGATCCAGAGTCAATTTATAAAATTTTAATTGAGTAAAATATTTTTTTTTGTTGTGAGAATTCAAATAAAAATTTTTCCCAATAAATTAAAACTGAAAAAGAAGCAAAAAAAAAAAAACAAAACCACCAAACAAACTTAAAACAATATTTCTAAGTTTAATTTTCTTCATACACATTTTATAAAGTTTATACTTTAAAGTTATTATTATTTAACGGTGGTCTACCATTATTATTTTAATCAACCATATATTAAATACATAAATACTCCAATTAATTTTGAAACGCTTTTTGTTTTGCTTTTTGTTTTATTTTTGTTTTTTATTCAATTTTTTTTTCCTGTTGTACTCTGTGCATACTATATTTTATTACAAATATAATTTGACATTTATAACTTCTTATTATAATATGGTCTTTATTTATAATTGTAAGTAGGTGCATATAACGACACATACATATTAGTATTTTTTTATTTAAAGGACAATATTAGTATATCGAGTACACTGTGGCGCAATAAAGACTGCGACTGATTGTGTTGTTTAATCATCGCATTGTGCAAACAAATAATTAAAAAATTACGTTAAAGTCATTGGAAAAATTGATGAGATCAACTAATGGAGGTTTTGGTATCGTTTATTAGATTTAGTATTTTTCAAGTGAATAAATTACATACAACAGAATCACACAAATTTCATGAAAACTTAGTTCTTCATTCTTATTATGAGAATATTTGTATTTTCCTGTAATCAAAAAAAAAAAGTAACAAAAGTAACAAAAGTAACTTGATAACTGAAATTAATGAAAAAAATCGCTCGCAGGGTATAATTAATGTAATTTAAAAAATATTTGTTTTTATTTAGTTTCAATTTTGAACGCATAGATGTTTTAGTTTTTTAATCTGAATTTATACATAAAATAGTCAATTGAGAAATTTTATTGTTATTGTACTGGATTGGAGAAGTACAAAAAGATCATCAAAATTTCTGATGCACAAAATCTTAATAGAGAATAATCAAAAAGTAAATAAAAAGGTAATTATTTATTTATAATTTTTAGACAAACAACTACATTGTATTCAGTTTCATAAAGATATTCTTTATATACGTGTATTTATTCTTCTTTTTAAATTCTTCTATTTGGGGATAAAACTGAAAACACAAAAGTGTTTTGATTTTCAAAAAGAAAACAAACTCTTTAATATATACAAATCCTAGAACCCTTTCTAACATAAACTTATTCATCTAATCCCTTAATACTTTTGGAATGACGATAGTTACTTTTAGTTTATTATTTTTTTGAACGAATATAAATACAAAATTTCCAAAATTTTTAAATCAAAATTATTATTAACAATTATAAAATAATTTAATTTTGTAAACAAAAAAGTTTACGTACAATGAAAAACAAAATGTCAATTCATAAAAATTGGTTGTAAAAACATTGCGAACATATTGTGTCCTTATCTCATGTTTTGCCTAAGACCTATTGATATAAGGGTATTTTAATTAATTAATATAAAAATTATCAGACAAACACTAGTATACTTTAAAAAAGGGTCGAGTTTTATTTGTTTAACAGGAAACGACGTCTGACCTGTTAAAGGTGGATTTATCTTCAGTGTGGTTGATATAAAGTTAGACATATTATCTGTTTAAGTATTATAAGTACGTAGAATTACTTTGTTTTAAAATACTTTTCTTACTAATTGAGACAAGAATGATTAGAAACTTCTATGTATTAATTTTTCAACCAATTAAGTAATGAAAGGAGTAAAACGTAAATTTCATGACAATTTATTAATTACCGATTGGATAATAAGCAAAATTTTTTGGAAACCATATTAACAGTACAGTTCCAATGTCATTCTATGAATGACCCTAGCAAAGTTGATCAAGAACTGGAATTAATTTACATTAATAAATAATTGTGTATATGTAAAAAATAGATTCACTATACGCTGTTAGAAATCCATTTACGTATTTTAATATTGAAATTGCCAACGTACATTTTGTCTAATTTTTTTTTATTTTTTATGAATCCTCTTAAAATCACTTGTGACATCATTTTTATTATTTATAATATCAACATTATAATGATTATACACATACAATTTTAGCTTGTTTTTTTTTTAGTCTTGTTAAAAACATATACTCTTCCGGCTAATCAAAAAAAAGGAAGCGGTGAGAAAAAAATATGTTTATGTAAAAAAAGAAAAGAAAAGAAAAAAAACGACATTTTCTATATATATATTTTTTTCCTACTTTACCAACAACCTTTTTAAGGGATAAATCCCATTTGTTTTAATTTAGCCATACATTTTAATTTAACCTAAGTAAACAAGGAAAATCTCTCGTTCATGTCGTAGAAATAATGAACTCTTATATAATATGCAGAGTTCTTATTTGTGTATATAAATACGGTGTCTGAGTGTATGTGTGTGTGTATGCTTCTTTAAAATATTTATATATTTCTTTTTGTATTTTATAGACTTTACTGTATAAAAGATTTCTATTAAAAAAAAATTGAATGTGCACAATAAACGCTTAAGAAAAGTTATATTTCTTGTTCTCAACAAAATAAAAGTTAAAATATTAAAAAACTATTACAGTTAAACCATACATACTTAACTAGTTAACGTGGAGATTTTAATTGAACTAAAGAAATTGATTACTTTTACAAGTCTCTTAAGAAAGTGATAACTGGTCATTTTAAAAAAATAAGAAATATTGTTTATTAAATTATAAAATTAAACGATATATTTTGGTAATACTGATTTCTTGATAGCATTAACAACAATACGTAATGAAAAATTAATTTAAAAAATATTTAATCGCAGATGGACATTATTTCGAGATGATTTATTTAATTCAACTAAAATCTTCACTTTAAATAGTTAAGTATATTGCGGATAGATCTTTAACATGATATAAGTAAGTATCACAAATAAGAACCAACTAATGTTTAATAATCGAATTCATCGAGTACATCGAATTATACTATAACAGTTGGAAATTAATAATTTCCAGTAATTATAACAACAATTTTAACGTTACTAACATCATCAATGTATCGCATATTTTTTTAACACACATTTTTAAATTTAACTTTCTAAGATCTATGGAAACTTATGTTCGTGAGCACAATGTGGTACATTTTTACAAAATGTACAATATTCTACAGAACAAAAAATAATTCCGCTTTCTTAGAAAATTTAAAGAAGGAAAATTGGAATAGTGATAAATATTATAATAAATATAGAAATAATTATATTTTAATTAGAAATTGCTTACCAAAAATAATTCTATTAAATTTCTTCAATATAATTTCTGATATAAAACGATTTTTCTTCCCTATTCTATTTTTCTATTCTTATGGGAACAAACTTTTACTGAAATTTAAATTAGTTAATTTTGTTGAAATTCCTGAAAAATAATTGTTATTTTCTTTTTTCGGTTGTTATGGTAAAATTGTAATTTCCTATAGAGAAAAATAACAATTGTTTTGTGGTTGCTTAGATAATTTTTTGGTTGTATGAGTTTGTAAGAAAAATAAAATTTCAATAGAAATGAATACATTTTTTTCTATCAAAAAATTGTATCAATATTTCTTTACAAATTTCTGGGCATTTCTTGTTGTATGAATTTAATCTGTATGAAATGGATGCTGTACTTCCTATGTAATATGTTCTTCAGTCAGTGGCTCTCTTTTGTTGGATTTATTTAGCATTTCAATTTTTCATTTTTCTAATTCTGATGTTTACACAAATTAAATTTATTTCTAAACTTATAATAAAGATTTTGTTCGCGTATTGTAAAAGATATTTTGCTTTCTTGTATTAATTTTAAAATGAATTAATTAGTTTTAAAGTTACTGTAAAAAATGAAAGAAACTTTGTTTTCTTTTTTTATCCATTACAATAAATCTTTAAATTAAATAAATTTAATTATAGAACAAAATGGTGTATATTTTTTAGTTTTAATTACAGACACAAATTCTATTAATTGACAATTATTATCCCTTCTTTATTTTAATGTTGAAATAACTTATCAACTTATCAATTTATCATTAATGGTTTGATCTAAACGTATCCATGGAACCATTTCAAATTTATGTACTGAATTATTTTTTAGTAAAAAGTAAATAAAAATTACTAATATCCAATAGAAGATTTTTTTTTCTGTTCTGTTGTAAAAAGTGAATTTTTCTACAAGTAATACGACATTACGTTCCAATTTTATTCTTGGCCCAATAATTAAGTGATTCACTGTAATAGAAAATATTTAAATAATTTATTTTGTTTTTCTATGAAAATTTATTAGAAAGTTTTTCAGTTAATTATATGAATAAAAAATGTATCTGCCTTTTAAGATAATTCTGTCAGTGTTTTTTTTAATAAATGAAAATGAATTAATTTTTAATTGTTATCAGTCAAAATAAACTCTACTCTTTCTATACTTTGTTTTATTTTTTTTTTTTCTAAAAATGTTGAAAAACAAATTTATATTCATATATAGGAAAAAGAAAAACAAAACAAAAAAAAAATTGTTTTTAAGGGTAAATTGAGTTGCCAAAGATAAGAAGCCCATGTTAAAGAAGAATGCTTGTTATGCGGCATGTATTAAATTCTGTTCTGCATACCATTTTAACATAAACATAAAAGTACAAGGGCAATTTTTGTAACATTTTCTTCTTCTTCTTCTTCTTTCTTGTTTGTTTTTTGTTTTTTTTTTTTGTAGCAAATATTTTCTGGAAGAATTACAAAAGAGGAACAGAGAAAGAGAAAAAAAAAAACTTCTTCTACCTAACCAACGTATAGTTCTGTTTTTACTTAATACAGTTGAGAGAGCAACAAAAAATCAAAAAAAAAAATGGTACAAGAAAAAAAAAAGGAACTGAAAAATATAAAAGTGCACTTTGGTGAATTCAACCGACAAAAAAAAATAAAAAACAAAAATAAAAAACAAAAACAAAAAGGGATGGGAAAAAAACAAATAAGAAAAGTTTATAAAAGAAAACATCCAAGGAAAAAAGAGAAAGAAGAAGAAGAAAAACATCATCTCTCTTAACAACACTTTACTGTCGGAAATGTAATTCTAGATGAAAAAAAAAAAGAAAGACATTTTTTTTTTGTCGCTATAAAAGACACTTGAATATATGCAAACTTACTGAAAACACTTTGTAACTTTTTGCATTGTTTTGAAATCAAATGAAATTTGTTAGAATGTGGAATCTTAGTTGTACAATCTATGTGGGATGTTCATTTTTTTTTTGGTTATACATACTTTTCCTTAATAGAAAGAAAAAAGAAAAAAGAAAAAAGAAAAGGAAAAAAGGGGTGAATAAAATTTGTAAAGTTTGAAAATTATAAAAAACAAAACTTTTGTCATTAAAAAAAAAAAAATGAATGAAGAAAAAAAAGAAGAAAAAAAGAAAATTGAAACAAAAAAAAAGAGAAATTATTTTTATAGAAAATCGTAAATCTTTTTTTCTTTATTTTTTTTAATTAAGAAAATAAAAACATTTAAAGTTCTATTAACGCATTTATGTAAATTTAGTACATAAGATAATAATCATATTCATAAGAAAATTTAACAATTATTTTTTTTTGTTCTCTGTCATAGACCGTAATGATTTTTAATTCACTTTCCATAATACAAATTAGATAAGAAAATCTTTCTTTAGAATATCACAAGACTTTTATTATATTTATATTTTTAATATATTTGGGATCATAAGAATTAATACAAAATAATACAGATAAATATTGGTGATGGTCAAAAGTGCAAATAAAAACAAAGCAAACAAAGTACCAACGGAGTAAATTCTTGATGAAATGACATTCTCATAATTCAGCAATTTCATAATTTCAAAAAAAATTCAATTTAATATTTTTTTTAAAAAAGAATTTCAAAAATTGCTTAAATAAAATACAAAAAAAAACAAGTACATAAGTTTTTATTTTGTTTGAAAATTCTTTTGTCCTTTAGATCTAAAAGTTTGTTTCTAACAAAAAAAAAACACCAAAGAATGACAAATTCAAAGTTTTAAGTTGAAACGATTTTTTAAATTCTTTTGTTTTATGAAAATAAATTAATTAACATTTTTATTTCTTTAATTTAAGAAAAAAAAAAAAATGCAAAAACTTCAATAAAAAATAGAAGAGAAATTCATATAAATTCAAATTAGTTTTAAAAAGATTTCATATTTTGTGAAAAGTACAACGGAATTTAAACATTATTTTTAACCAATTCTAATCTAATTCGTAATGGATTATTTGTCGTAATACTTTTTTATATAATTTAATATTATTAAGTGAATAACTTGTGATTAGATGATTAGAAGATTTAATTATGTTTACCGATTAAATTTCATTATTAGAATTATTAAATTCAATAAATGAATTTCAATCAAATTTAAATTGTAAATAATGTTTCAACATACACAGAAAAAAAAAACAAATACAATTTCCTATAACTAATTGATTCAATAATAATCACTTCAATTATTCCATCATTACAGATTTTGAATTTATTCAACCAATTTAATTCGCCTGACTAAAATTTAGTTAAAATTATTAAATTAATTGTGTAACTTTTGTTTTTTATTTTCTACAAAATTACGAATAAAATATTTTAACTTTTTTTACGGTAAATAATTAATTGAATGAAAAAAAAATTATTCAACAAAAACAAAATAATTATTTTGATGTTGTAATATTTTTTATCAAAATCAATCATACAAATATTTTTTTATAAACATATTTAGTTCATTAAATAAATTAACATGTACTCACGTTTCTCATCGCAAACATATGAATCAAGGAATTAATTTTCTTTATTAAAGAAAAAATTAATTAGAAGAAAAAATATTCTATGCGACAATCTTATAATGTTTGATCTTCATTATTTCATATTCCGATGAAATTATCAATAAACAGACATTGATTGTCACTTGAATCTTGAAGCAACTGGAAAAAATCAAAATCGAAAGTAAAAATATTGTAATGGTTGTGATTTAACACAAACGTTAATCGCAAGATAATAAATATTTATGAAATTCGACATAAATACTAAAAATTGTACAGTACACAACATTTATTTAGACATCTTTGGTTTTTTATTATTGACAGTATAAATTATATTTTCTTCATTTGAATCAAACAATTTACAATTTTACATCAATTTAGTTTTATTAATTTTTCTGTTTGCAATCAGTGTAATTTTTATTTTGCCTTCAACTTAAATAATAAAATTGAAATCATAAAATAAAATTGTCGTTCTTAAATAGAATGAAATTTCAATATAATAAATTTATTCATGATATATTTACCGGATACTTTGACACAATATCAACACTGAGTTTTTTTTTTCTTTTTTTTTGCACATATCAGAAGCAAAACATTTTCAATTCGTTGAAGGGAAAATATTGTCAAAAAAAAAAAAATGAAAAAAGAAAAGAGAAAAGAGAGAAATGGAAAAATTGTGTAGAAGTCCCTTTATTAGTTCACATTCAGATAAACAAAAAAATCAATACATAAAATTGAATTGAAAAATTAACTAAACGGAAATAATATGTCACAGTTTTCACGTCGCTTTCATTTAACAAATAAACGGGATATGACCAAACTAAAAGACAAAATCGACAATGATGTCTATTCAATGTTGTTAATTGAAAATCAAAAAACTTTTGTGTTCATGTCTCTGTATCTATATATTTTTATTTAAAAATGAAGGTCAAGGATAACAAAGTCTTTAAAGGCATCATTAAACACCAGATATAGTCACCGTCTTCCTTTTTTTTAAACGTTTTTTATGCGCTGTACTCTGCATTATTTAAAAATTAAATATAACTTTTTTTTTCATATGTAACGCATTGACATGTTAAGTCATCACTAAATCCAGACCTTTCCATCAAAATGTCTAATAATAATATACGATCCTTTCATTTTTTTTCTGTCTCTCTCTCCATCTCTTTCTCTCTTTTTTTTTTAGTCAATTCTTTTAAATTAAGCTTTAGTGCTGTCACTCAATTTCATTGAATAAACTTCAAGGGTAAGAGAAAAAAAAAATTCTTTTGCTATTTTTTTTTCTTCTCTCTCTCTCTCTCTCTTTTTACGTAAATAACAACAACAAATTATATATACCTAACCATAATTCTTATAAACATATATACCCAGACCTACCTACACAATTTTATATTTTTCCCCAGCCCCCAGATAAGATGTGAAAAAATTGTAATTTTCTTTTCTACTTTGTTTTTATCGACATATTGACAGTATTTATGGATTTTCAATTGTAAATTTCTTTATATCGTTTATTTTTTTTTCCTTTGTTGTTATGAAAAACATAATTTTCGTTTAATGTATTGACTGGGGATACATTTTATATATATATTATTTTGTATAAATTATTTATAGATAAAATGCATGAAAATTTATTAAATTATTATTGTTTTTCTTGTTAAAAAGATTTTTCTGTATTTGATGTGTTATGAACAGTATCAGTAACACAAATAATATTAATACAAAAAAGTGAAATTGAAGGATCTCATATTTATGTGTATGTGTATGTATGTGTGTATATATATTTATGTATATTACATGAATTTTTAGTATAACATTGGGATCTAGTTACTATTAAAAATAACAATAATGCCAACAATGTCAAAATAAATCAAATTGAAACGACCCATTTCGTTTTCGTTTTCCTTTTTATTTTTATATTTTATTTTTATATATTTTATTTTTTAATGTTTAGTTCGTTAAAATGTAAAATAATATAATAATAATATTATAAATAATGTTTACACACGAGCACAACAATGATATCATATTTTTATATTTGTAAATATTACACCAAAAATTTATATATATAAAATTTTAACATTTAATTTTTTTAAGATTATACGTTAAATTTGGTTCTTGTGCTAATCGGATTTTAAAGATTTGGTTTTATATCGCCTTTTTCTTTCTATTCTACTTTAATATTATTATGATTTTATTACAACAATATTATTATTAGTCTACAGTTAAATCCAGAGAGACAGTGCATCTTGGCTTGTATGTTACAATTAATAAGTTACAGAGTGAGTACCTTACATTTAAATCCAGAGAGACAGTGCAACTTCCATGAAATGTATTGCAGTTTAAACAATGAATTTTCATTACCCATTCTGTATAACTCATTAATTATAACATTACGTTATTCAATTTGCGAATGTAGGATAAATTTTAGGTCTAAAGATTTTTACTTTACATTTAAATTTTATTAAAGAATTTTTTTATAAAAAAAAAGTCATACTTGACTTAAAGAACAAAAAACAAAAATTGATTTTAAAAGTCAGAAAATGATTCGATTGAAAAATATTCTAATCAATACAATAAACTTGATTTTCAACGTAAATAAATTCGTTTTGATAAAGAGAAAAATTATTTTCATTACTTTGAATAAAAATATACGCAAAAGTAAAAGAAAAGAAAATCGCGTGTTTTCAAAATAAATTAAATTGACTGAATAAATCCACATGAATTCAATTTTTTCATTCTACTTTTCTTCTTACAGTTGTTTTTTGTTTTCTTTCTTCTTATAATCTTAATTTAAAATTTAACGAAATAATGAAAAAGACAGAATATTATCACAAGTGATAGCACGTTTTTATCATTTCACGTATAGAAAACATTTTTACCCCTTTTTCTTTTTTTTATTAAATTGTAAAAATAAAAATAAACAAGTTTTGTTAAAGTGATCCCAGTTTTTCCATAATATTAAAAGAAATTATTTAAGAAGAGTGAAAAATAAGGCGTGATGATGACTCTACAAATTTTAAATCGTTTTGAATTAATTAAAATAAAAGTGTCTGTTCACGAAGTCTGACATAATTACCTTACAACGATGAGTAATTCTTTTTCTATTTTACTTAAGGTTAATTAATTAATAAAAAAAAAAAATGTTTTTTTGTTCTTATACAATAAACATTGGCACGATTAACACAAATTTACTTGTGATTAGATTTTTTTTTTTACTCTCTTTCATTTTAATTTTGTATCAATGAATGTTTTTTTTTAATTTTTTAGGCGACTCAAAAGATTATGGGGAAGATTTTAGGGGAAGTGTTAAAAATTTAATCAGTTAGTTTCTACTGTATTAAATTAAAATATTTGAATTATTCATTTATGAAAATTTAAAAATTGTCACAGTCATTGTCACATCTTTAGATAACTCCAGAGAAATCGTCAAAAAAGAAGAAAAACCTTTATAATAAGTAGTATTAAATATAAACAACTAATCCTCTGCATTAAATGACAAACTTTTTAAATTTTATTTTATCCTTTTTCATCCCCTAATATTTCTGACATTGACATGAAAACACCGTTTTCCATCAGAGAATACAAAAATAAAAAAAAGTCGAAGGAAAGAAGCAAAAAAATAAAAAAAAAACAGAAAAAATAAAAACCAGGAAAAAAAGAAGACAGAAACACGAAATGGAAAATAATAAAAAAAAAAAAAAAATCTGTATCCTTATAAAACGTCTTCATAATTCTTTCAACGAACAATTTAAGTTGTATAAAACTTTTTGATTCGCGTGGGAATTGACATAAGAATATGTACTATACCTTACCCTACCCTACCTGTGTGTGGTGAAAATCTGTTGGTTTGTTTTGTTGTTAAAATAAAAAAAAAAAAATATGAAGAAACTTTATGAAATGATACAGTTGAGAATATGTGGAATGATATAAAGAATGATAAAAAAAAGTATATATTGGTAAAATCTATTAAATGAAAATAAAACAGAAATCAATTTTAATTCAATTATTTCTTAATAATTATCACCAATAAGTTTTGAATTTTAATGAGAAAACTTTGAATTGAAGGAAACATCTTTTAAATGTCTTTGATAGTTATACAATATTAAAGTTTATTTCACTTTAAAAGTTTTACTATATTGAATAGTTCAATTTGTATTAAGAATAATTCATATCTGGTTCCATTTGTTTGCATTTTTCAATTTTTCATAAAAAAAAACAAAATTTGTTGTAAGTCATTTAATTTTTTTATTATTCCCTACATTTTATATTTACGTCATAAAGTATAAGTATTTATTGATCTAAATTTATGTCTAAATCTAAGCATAATTAAAAAAGCAATTAAACAATCTTCATTTTTTTATTTTATTCTATAAAATTTATTTTCACAAAAATTTCATTCGTATCAAGATTTTCTTGAATTAATTTATTTTATTTTTAAAAAAAAAAATAATTTATATGATTTTGTTGTTATACGATTTAAATTTCTTTTTTTCCCCAATATAAAAAATAAACAATATAAATAAAAAACACAAAAAAAAAAAAAATAAAAATTCGAATTCGAATTCGTGTTAATTTTTCAATTTATGCGCATATTATTTTATGAATTTCATTTAAAAAATTTCTATGTACACTTCACTCATGGCTGTTACTTTTTTTTTATACATATATTTTTTTAACCCAGTTTATATTTATTATTTATTATTATAGCACGCAAAATGTTTATAAATTATAATTACACAAAAATATGATATTCTATTTTATTTATTAGAAATTTATTTTATTTGTAAATAATTAGGTGCAGTATAAAGGAATCTATTTACTCACATTATATAATATTTCACATAAGAATATTTCTTTGAACAGATACCAACTAAAAAAAAAAATAAAAGAACCTTTTGTATACAAGATAATGCAATTGTAATTTACATTGGTTGGATTAGAAAATGATAAATTAAATTAACAGAGTAAATTAAAATCAACTTTAAAAATTCCAATTAATTTAGTTTATTTAGGATGTACGAAAGCCAGTATATTCTCATAATTATTAATTATGTGGAGGAAAGGTTAATCTCGAGTATTACAAGATTTCATTTGTTGAGACCTGAATGAGTTATCAGTTCTTCTGAATTGTTGTCATCCAAAATATAAATAAATTAAAGGACGTTAATCAGTATGCTAAACATCAATTATTAGTAAAAATAAAGTTTAATTAACAAATATTTAATAATAATGTACAATCAAATTATTCAAACATTTGTAAAATAAATAAATCTAGTACAATCACTTCTAAACAATTTACTGTATATAAATGTAAATTCTTCATTTAGTTGTTTCCTATACATTTCAAAAAAAATAAAACATTACTAAAAGGTATATGCTGAAATTTATTGTAAAACAAAAAAGAAACAACAATATAAGAAATTAAAACATTTATAAGTGATTTATGATGTTTTTTTACAAACGTAACAAAATGCAAAACAATAATAAACTTAAATTAATGTTAAAACAACAAAAAGTTTTGTTACTTTTATATAGAAAGAAAAATAAATTTCATTATTTTCATTCAAAATAATAACTTTAAATTAAATTTATAATAATAATAATAATAATATTGTTACAAATTAAAATTTCTATTTGTTATAAAATTAATGTTAAATTAATAATCACTTAGAAAAATACACTTCAAACTATAATTGAATTCAAAATTCTGTTCATTTTTGTTGTGGTTTATTTAGCTGGAAACAAATAATTTAATAATTTGTATAATCTTTAATTTAATTCTCTATAAACATTTTTTTTTCTGATTTTGTACTTGAACTGTTGACTTACATTAAGTGAACTTTTCTTTAATCTCACACTTTTCCACCGATATATACCAAATGGGGACGAGATCTATTCTATAAAACATTAAAGCATTTCATAGAAAACATTTCCCTAAAAACAAATGGATATGTTCTTGAACAGATCCAAATGCACTAAGTTATATCGGATCACTCACACAAAAAAAAAGAAACAAATTAAATTGTGTTTATCTGACTCTGGTTAGAAAAAATAAATTCACTTCTTTTTTATCCTTACGAAATTTTTAGTGAAATTGATGCAGTTTATATATCCTCGGTAGTATAGTGGACAGTATCTCCGCCTGTCACGCGGAAGACCGGGGTTCGATTCCCCGCCGGGGAGAATATATTTTTGTTAGTGACAGAATTTTTAGAAAAATTGCAAACAAAATCAATTCACAAAAAAACTCAAAATAAAATAAATTTTCATGAGTTTTCATACATTTTCCAATTAATTTTCCGCCCTGGTGTATTTTTTTGTTGTTGTCATTTTAATGATTTTCAAAAAAAAAAAAATGAAAAAGAAGAAAAATCCATCAATTTCCTCTGAATTCTTGTTAATTTAATAACAAAACGATTTATAGTTTTTAAATTGCAAATCAAATAATGTTCATATTAAATGTAAAGTGACTTTAAGTAGGTGGACGAGGGGTGGGAAAAAAGAAGAAAATTGTAGAGTAAATTCATTTAAATCAAGTGTTTACATTCTCAAATCGATACCTTTTTAACTAAAACGAAACATAAAAAAAGAAGGAAAAAAAAAAACGTTAAATAAAAAAAAAAAAAAAATTTAAATCCATTAGATTTGTACACACAAGAGAGATTATACTGTTTACATGGATGGAATGGAATATCGATGGATTTCATTGAATCAATTCAATATCCATTTTATATATAAAAAATAAATAAATATACGACGAACCAATTCTATACATTTTAAAGCTTTTATTACAGATATTTGTCGTATATGTGAATTTTAAACATCAAAATTTTTTTTTAGTTATAAATAATACAATGTAAATTTATTCTGGTATGTTATGTAATGTCACACATGTTTACCCAACTAATTCAACAAAAAAATTATATATAATAGGTATACATTTATTATTATTATTATTATTATTTTCATATGAGCTGCAACTACACCAAATGATGTATTTACTTAGTACAAACTAAATTATTGGTTTGACAGTTTAGAAATTGCATTTGACTAAAATTCACTTTAGTTTACTTTACACATACGGATGAGAGAATTTATAGAAAAAAAAATGTTATTTCTGTTTACTTTTGATTTTGATTTAATAAAAGTTATTTTCACACAAAAATATTTTACTCTATGATAAAATTAAGTTGTAGAAGATAAATATGTTGTTAAGTTTTGTAACAATCAAAAATTATACTAAATGCATTTTGGTTCTTGCAATTAATTATGTTTGTTGTAGTGGAAAAATTAATAAAATAAAAACCTGTAAGGAAGATTGTTAACAGTAGGAAACAGAAATAAATAGTGACCAATCGGGATTTACATTGTTCTGAAATTATTTAATTAGGTTTGCTAGATTCAGATTAAAATTCGTGAACCTATTAAATAATTTTTGAATTTGAATTTTAATAGACTAAAATATATTTTGTGTAAATAAATTTTGTAATTACAACCAAACAAAATAAAATATATTTATATGTAAGATTATTATTTTCAAAGAAATTGTTTTTCATTTACAAACCTAATTATTGTTAATATTCGTGTTTATATGTTTAAGTTTTAACCATTTAGTTAAATGTAAGGAAAGTCTAATTTTATTGTTATTATTTTATAATTAGGTAAATAAGATTATAAGAAGGTTTTTAGTGAACTTTCAACAATAAATTTATTTACTTATTTAATTTATGTTTATTTTCAAAGCAAGTACTTATGATTCATTTCATAAATTTTTATACAATTTTCTATTCAGTTTTAAGTTTGTGTTTGGCTGAATCAAAATAAATAACTTTTTATATATTTTAAAAGTAAATTTAAATTATTTATAAAAAAATCTAAATAGTAACAACAATATAATTTTAGTAATTTAAACAAATAATTCTACTTGGATTTTATTATGTAAGTGTAAAAATATCAAATATAATTGGATCGCTCTTTTTAGCAATTATTTTCAATTAAAAATTCTGTATAAGAATTGAATTTGATTAAATTTGATGCAGTAACAAAATACAATTATTATATATGTGATTGTTTAAATAATTTGTTTTGTCTTAAAGGATTATTGTAGATAAAATAATCTAACACTAAAATATCTTGAGACAATCTTTTATACATTTTATTGGGATAAGCACATAACGATACAATAAATTTAAAGACAAAATCCATTCAATGGACTTACTTTTGTTTGTATTCTTTCTTACATTGGATGATGTAAAATTATAGGCAATGTCGATAATATAAATTTTCTTCATACAAAACTGATGGATTATTATAATTTTGTAATTATTTTTTAATTATTTCGATGATAAGTTTAGAATTTTTTTGGTTGCAATAAAAGTGAAATTTGTAAAAAATCCAATATTTTTGAATTTAAGCTGAAATTCAATGAATATAGAATTTTGTTCATCGAAAGGTTTTAAATCAAATATTGACAAACGTTGAAAGCAGAAGAGACAAAAATTGTAAGAGAAAAGCAAAAAAAAAAAGATTAATATGTTTCTACCAGCATTAAATATGAAATGTTAGACATCACCCCTTATATTTGATTCCGTTTAATATTAGCACTAAATGTACACCATTTTACATTTTACTTTTTGGTTGACTACATGAGTTTTAATATTGACACAAACGTAAAAATCATCATTATACACAGATCACGTTATATTTTCAATAGCCTTATAGATTATTCTATAGAATATATAGATGCTTGAGGCATGTTTCTATAAAAAGAAATGTCTAGACATTTCAGCTATATACATTTTATATTACAAATCCCTCACAAGTGTATTGTATATAAAAATGAATCAAATAAAAATATATATCCATTGTATTTTTTCTTCGTTTTTCTTTTTTATTTGATTTTAATTCTAAATAATCCAACTTAACAAAATTCAAATTTTTTGTTTTTTTTTTTTTGATATGTCCCAATGTGAGTATATTATTTAAATATTTTGGGATACCTTCTGTTACCTAATAATACAATGTCAGACAATTTAATGTTTTTATTTTTTTTTTTTTGCTTTACCAAAATATAATCCATTTTTGGATGGATACAATATTTATAAGAGTGAGATTTATAAATATAAATCTGAAAATAATCCAAAATTATTTAAAAATAATGAAGGTATAAAAATCTGTTCAAATTTCAAAACGTAATAAATTTTAATCAATGTTAAATCATAAATATAAAGTAACTATATAGAGTCAGTTTATAAATCAATCAAATATTGTGTAAATACTTTTGGTCAATATATATTGTAAATGGGATCACTTTCTAGGGTCAAACAGTGGATATAGAAAATTTATATATTGATTTACAGAACTATATAGAGAATTGGAATTATTTATGAAATATGGTACAGAAAATTAATAGTGCGTTAAAAATTAACTATTATTGGGTCCATGAAATTGAACGTTTCATTTTTAGCTTAATTTTATTTAAAACAAGTCTTAAGCTTTCTCCCTTCCACTTCTTAACCCCCTCATAATCATTCCATCGATCATTCTCTCTCTTTCACTCATTCCGTATTACTCTCTCTCCCCCTCTTTCACCATATCATTACCCTTCCCTTTCCCCTTCTCTCATTCTCTTTCTCTCTTTCTCTCTTTCTTTCTCTTCTTAAATAGTATTTATTTATAATTATGGAAAAAAATTCATAGTAACATTTTACTATTTCGGTTTTCTAATTAAGTTTTAAGCCAATGAAATTACATTTCTGTTGTTGTTATTCAAATATAAAAAAATTATGGAACAAAAATAAACTTAATAACTTATTGTCCATTTTTAAAACTCTTCTCTAGAATTAATTAATGCGAAAAACCATAATTATCGAATAGAAATTATGAAATGTCACTTTGAGAAAATTTTGTCAAATTATTTACAGATTTTTAAAGAAAATTACAAAGAAAAAATATTGCTACAAAGTCTACAAAGATTGCAAATTGTTAAGTAATTCAGTAATCTGAGGATACGGTAGAACATCAAAACAAAAAAAAAGTTATCAAAAATGTGACGTAATTGAAGTAAGTAGACAATTATCGAACAACGAAATTATGCAACAATAGAAATGTGAAAATGTTCTAAACTATATCGGACTAGTTGGAATCGATACGTCAATACTGATGCCAATAATATTTTATAATGTTAGATTGAATAATTTGTTGGGAATACAAAAAAATTATTAAATTCTCTAGACTTGTATATGTTAGAACTATTACACGTTCATAATTGAAATTTCAAAGTAATTTTTATTACAATTATTAATTATTCATTTTAATTATTAATTAGCAATTTTGTTTTTTCCCTTGTACGGTTCTTCAAATTGCCCATAAAAGTGTTATCTTTGTATTTTATAGTTTGATAGAAAATACTTACCATAAATACACATAAATTAATTCAATTTAATTTTATTGCCATTTAATCATTTAATTTTCAGATATAAACGTTTAAACGTAAAAGTTAATTGACTAATCATAATAATACGTAAACATGTTAAAGTTTACGGTCAATAATTGGAATCAAGTTAAGTGATTAAATTTTTATTAAATAAGTACTAATAAATTTATTTTTTTTACCATTTTCTACTCATCCTTAAAAATTTTTAATGGTGAAAAAAAAAAATGGTATAGAAAGAGAAATAAATTTTTAATGTTTTTCAACAAAAAAAAAAAAAAAGTTCCCTATACATTTTTTACAATTTCTAATGAAAGTGCATGTTTAAATAATTGAATAGTGCAATTCCTTTTTATTATTTCTTACTTTTAAAATATTGTTTCATGTTATAAGAAAAACCCCAAGTGAATGCCAATTATTTATATTATAAAATTCTTTAGAAATTTATTTGCGTGACAAGAAATCTATAAATTATCCCATAACTATATGCTGTTGTTTGTTGTAATTGATTAATTATTACTTTAAATTTTAATACGTTTGTTCTAATTATTATTTAGATGATTCTTATTACGTGTTATTGGAATTTTATAAATGCAGGGTTTAATTATTTATGTGTAGTTATGATGAAAGTTGTCAAACGAATTAAGACTTTTTAATATTTCTTATGATTCCAGTTCATCGAAACAATTTTAAGTTTTTATTATATAAAATTCTTAATCTGTTCAACTGCTTTCTATTTGTGTAATATTTTATTTATAAAAAATCATTTAATACAAACTTTCGAATGCATTAAATTAAAGTCGTCTAACTTATCCCTGTTAAAAATTGAAAACAGAATTTTTGATTAAAATGTGTAGTTAGAAAAATCAAGTCCACCAAAAGAAAAACTTTTTCTGTATTTAATGGTGGCAAAATGTTCCTACAAAATATTCTTAATATTATTCTAAAATATAAAATACAATAAAATAATTCATTCATTCATTTAAATTATTCAAAAATTATAAAAAAAAAAATAATCAAATGATTTAAATTCATTAATTAAAATTTATATAAAATAAATAGAAAGAAAATATTTTGTTTCACTTTACAAAAAAAAAAACAAAAATAATAAAATAAAAGTTATTATGTAGAATATCTTAATTTTAGATCATTTTCTTTTATATACTATTATTATTATGACCAGAGAAAAAAAAATCACCATCTTACTCATAGAAGAACAAGAACAACAACAACAACAAAAGAAAGAAAAAAATAATTCAATTTCCGTTTTTATGTTATCAATCAACATCTGGTCGAATAATAACAAAGTTAACTAATACCAGTGTCTTTTTTTTTACAATTTTCTTGTGAATTTTTTGTTTTATTTTATTTTCAATATTAAGTTGAAATACTTTTGTCTCTTGTTAATTTATTTATATCCACCACCCCACGCCCCACTAAAAAAAAAATATTTCTTTTTTGTTCCAGCAAACAATTTCCTCTATAAAAAGAACGAAAAAAAAAAGAACACATCTTTTAACAGTTCATAAAGAGTTAGACTTTCTGTTTTCTTATTATTTGAAATATTTTTACGATGACATAAAATAAACGATTGAAAATTATAATTGAAGTGACAAAAATTTTCTTCTTCATCTTCTTCTTTTTCTTTTTCTTATTTTTCTTCTCCTTCTGTCCTTCATACTTTATTTATTTGATTTTTATTTTTAATTTCAGATATGAGAATTTATATCAGTGTCATTGGTTATATTTTTTTTATTTCGAATTTTATAGATTTTTTTTGTAGATTTAAACCCTTGTCTTTTTTTTATATATAAATTTTTTTTTGTTGAATTGATTGGATTGGGCGCAATGAGTAATAAATCGTATATGAGTTAGGTGCGGACATTTAATAAATGAATAAAATGTACATTTTTTTTTTTACATAAATAAATGTTTGAAAATTTTTGATTAGCCAAAAATTTTCTTTTTGATTTTAGATAAAATGGAATTTCCTTTTAAATATTTTGTTTTTTTTTTTCATTTTATTTCAATTCATTTATTGGTGTCTTTTTTTTTGTACAATATTTATTAATCCAATTTCATAAATGTATCTATTTTATAATAACCAATTGGCTTGACCCTGAATTAATTCCTAATCTTGTTTTGATTTTTTTTTGTTTTCTTATTTATTTTGTATTACTTTACTTAATTCTATAATTTTTTATCTAGTTTCGAAGAAATAGCACCAACTAATTTTATGTTATTTTAATTTAAATATTTTTGCTAAATAAAAAGTGGTCATAAAATTATAATTTCTATAAAATGTTATTCTGTTTTTTTTTTCTTCTTTTTTGTTCTTTTTCTGTTCTTTTCATAAATATCGTCACTATAAAATACGATAAAAAATAATTGAAAAATATGGTTGGTTACGTAACATGAATATGATGATGATAACACGTAAAGGATCAAAAAAATATATATCTTAAGATCATGATTTTTAACTTGCGGCAAGATGATAATATTTAATGTTATGAAAATTTTTATATGGATTAAAAAAAACCAACAACAACAACACCAAGAACAACACGAACAACAAACGATTTTTATTCTGAATAAAGATATCCACTAAAGAAAAAAAGACTGTACATCAGTGATAAATCTTTATAATGATATTAAAATAAATACATAAAATATACAGAATGTGAATATGTGATTTTTATCAAATACAAAAAAAAAATCAGAAGAACATTCCAAAAGTTTTTAGTTAAAGTTACAAGAAAAAAAAAATCTTATATTAACAAACGTCTTAAAGCTAACGTTTTTTTTTGTAGGAAATGTTAACGTTTAAAGATTTTAAAGAAAGTTGTAAGAAGATGTTTCATTAGGACCAGGCCACAACAATTTTTTTGAATCTTTTTTAATTAAATATTTTTTGTTTTTTTTCTTTTGTTTCTTTTTATATTTTGTGCGTGACTCGCGCAAAGTGAACTTTACTGATCTTTAACTGCTCTTAGGAAACATGGAGATTCTCTAAGAAGAATCATTCGGTCCTTTTTTTTTCCCACAGGCTCATAGATGTTAGTACTTATAATTAGCCGAATGAATAATTCTATCCCGCCCTCTGGTCGTGATTCGAACTCGGTACCACCAAACGCAAGCATGTTGCCATGTTGCCACCTTGATTCAATATTTTAATTGTTAATAATAGTTTGTTTTATTTCTAAATGGGAGTATGGAAAAATCTGAATTCTACAATTATTTATTTGACTTAAAGAAAAATTAACTTCATTCAACGAAAATTTGTCGGTTTCTATTGCAATTAAAATTAATTATTTTCGATGTGATTCAATACATTTAAAGTGTCTACTTCATTAACATTAAAGTTTCGAAAGTAAATTTACATAAATCATAACGTGAATTAAAGAATTTTATAAAAACTGTTACAAGAAGTGGTTGAAGTAATTAAAACTTTTATTTTAGTTCATTTTCCTATACTAAATTATTTTCTTTTCATTACTTTTGTTTGTTGATTTCAATTGAGAAATTGCATGAGTGTGTTATTTTTTTTTTGTATTAAACAATTAACAAGATTAACGAATTATTAAATTTTCTTTCTTTTGTCTAAGACTAACTGTTTCTATATTTTCCTTTGTAAATAAATTCAAAGAAAAAAAAAAATGGTAGAAAATACTTTTAGATATTTCTTTACTTATTTTTTGTTTAAACTCAATTTGTTACACAGACCAAAGGATTTAACTTTGTTCGCTTTCTTTAGAAAGGTCATTCTTTATCTAAAAGAAAAATAGTTTTTCTTATATATAGTTTTCCTCCTTTTCGATTTCTCTTTTTGTTCAAAAATTGTTTTTAAAAGCTAAAGAAAAAATCTAATCTCTAATTTAGTGTTACAATATAGTAAGAATATGTCATTTTAATCATTAAATTCAATAATGAAATGTGTTGATGTTGTTTTTTTTCTTGCCATACATTTTTTTTTGTTGTACTTGACTTTATAGAAAAAAATGTACAATAAAACTTTCAAATATTTTTCATTTTTGCCTAAATTCAATTAGTACGAAATAACATTACTTGACCGTTAGCCATTAAATCAAATTCAGTTAAAATTAAAAAAAAAAAAAAAAATCAATCATATGTTACGTGATAGATTTAATTTTAAATCTTTTTTACATTTTCAGTATTTTTTTTGTAAATAATAGAAATGAAAGAGAAAAATATGTTCATACTTTATTTTTTTTCTTCTTATGCATTGTTGTTGTAGAAAAATATTTGTTGTAATTTTAATAAAAGTATTGTAACGTTCTAGTCTAGCAATAAACTGTGACAAGAATTTCTGAAAACTTTAAATATTGGTGTTTAAATTGTAAATGTTAACAATTTGTTATTATTATTGTAAAAATAATATAAGAATAATATTTGTGAATTAAATCAATTATTTATAATTAAATTAAATAATTTGTCTATAACGAAGAAAATCAACAACCAATGATATGTACCTGCTAGAACAGTGTCATCTTATCTAGTTTATGTACAAAAAGAATTGTGGTAAATTTTATCTGCATAATCATTATGATAAGATTTTTTTATCCTATTGATTTCATAATATCAATATTCAATACAATCGTAACATTTATAGAATTCCTCCAAAATCCGAATGTCAAATTATTTTTATAATTGAATATTTCTAATTCCTATTCTTAACATTTCATATCCAATCTAAATAACTTTCTATAACAAACGTTAATATATTTAATATATTTTAACTGATGTATAAATATTTCAATATTTTAAAATATTTGAAGAAAAATGATTCTCTGTAATTGTCACTGCAATTTATTCAATTAATGAAAAAAAAAATGTCATTATTGGAATTTTTTTTTTCTATCAAAAAAATTTATTTAATTAAAATTTTACTTTTAACTTTTGATGGTGATAATAATTTCATTATTATCCTTTCATAGATTTCTATGAACCATTAAGGAAAAATCAAATTATAAGGCTTATAAATATTTAATAATATTTACAAAATTATAATTAATTTAATAATAATAAAATATCAAATTATCACAGAATAATAAATAATTTAATCGTAGATTAATTAATTTTATTTTAATATAAAGAGACGACATTTTCTTATTTTTTTTTCTTTTTTTTCTCCAATTTGATTTCCATGACAAATAATATGTATTACCAAAACCCTATTGAAAATGATCAAATAACATAAATAACATCAGTGAAAAATAAATAAATAATATCATATTATATGTAAATGTTTCAAAATAAAAAGAAGCACTTCATGACTTTATAATGTTTCAGACAATAAGACACGAGACACGATATCCTATTTCCTTTCTTTTTTTCACTTCTTTTTTTTCTTCTTCTTATATTCTTCTTCTTTTTCCCCCATTTCAACATTATACATTTTATAAGTTTATACTTTTTATACTTTCTTATTTAGAAGAAAAGTAAAATTCTGTTCTAAAATAATTAGATTTTTTGTCGATTTTGTATTTTTTATTAGAATTTTAGATAAATTCTGCAATCAACAAAATGGCAAGAATATTTTGTACTATTTTAAACTTCTTAAAATAAATGAACACAAATTACAAATTAATATTGTGATAATTTAATTAATTTTAATTCAATAAAATTTAAAATAATCTTTTAAACATTCTTTTTCTTATTTTGATACAAAGCATAAGTGCTAGACTGAAAATGACATTCTCGTCTGTCATTTTTGATCAAAACGTTGGTTTTCCTCAAAACTTTTTTTCCTCAATTATTGTAAACTTGAATAATATTTTGGATTAAAAAAACTGTTAAAGAAAAATTTTAAAATATTTTTTGCTAATGTATGGAGTAAAGATAAACTGTTCAAAAATATATATAAGGGTTGAATGGATAATAACAACCTAATATTTTGTGATTAAAGATTACCACGCTACCAATGAAAACCCAAAATATTTTGTTTATATACAAAAAATTTTCTGAATAGAATTCTTCTTTTCTTCTACAGTTTATATTTTTTCAAACAAATTGTCATGCTTTATTTAAATATGTATAAGTAAAATGTCTATCAATATTCATCGTGGCTCATCAAACACCAGCAGCTGCTGTATTAAAGTTAAAATCACCCTCACTGTATTTAATTGTATGATTTCGACACGGATAATTTTCTTCTTTTTTTGTTAACATTTCAACGCCTTTTTTTTTTTTGTTAGATGATAATTTATTATTGGATCATATCCTGAAATAGACAAATGTTTTATTCATTGATTGACCCTAAAGGTAAAATAAGTCGAATGGCCTCACGGAAATTAATCATTATATAAATATATTATATAATATAGAATAGGTGACCGCACATACCACACAGACCCATATAACATTTACAAAATCCATATGAGTTATTGTTATTATTACATTATTATGCATTTTTGGTATGATGATGCCATTTCCTGTATGACCCAAATTAGAAATTTTCCTTCTTTTTCTTTTTATGCAACATTTTGTGGTGAGACAATATTTTAGAGAAATACACAGGTGGTGAATATTAAGGTGTTTAGTTAATCCATTATATAGATTAGGTATATATAAACTTGTATTAACACAATACAACACAATAATGTAGATTTGTGAATTAAATTATCGTCTATAGATAAAATGACTAAATTAATCAATTGAAAATCAATTCAAAATATTTACGAATTTATCATCTTAACATTTCTAATTTAAAAGTTTAACATTTCATTTATTTTGTAGAATTATGAAGTTGTTTTATTTTATTCTTTTTCTTCTTTTAAATGGAAAATCAGAAAAATCCATAAAACAGACAAAAAAAACAAAACCAAAAAAAAGCAAAAAACAACAACACAAAAAAATGCAAACAGTGAAAATATATTTATGTTATGTAAATTTTATTTCTTTTTTTTTTTTTTTGGTTCGCAGTGACTTTGCAATGAAGACTGAGTGTGACATTATTCACTTCACTGGTGATTGTTACTACGAGTGGAAATAAATTTTCTGTGTTTTCCTTTCTTGTTTTTTTTTGCCATTTTCCCATTTTGTTTTCATACAATTTTCCTAGAGTTAGAATTAAGTCATTTTTTATGTTTTTTTTTTCTTATTTTTCCACCAGTTTTATTTTTATTTTTGTTCAACAATCATTGAAATTTAAAAGGGTTTCCTTGTTGTCAGAATTGAATTTGTAATTTCATTTTATAAAATGTATTAAATCAAGTTTATTATTTTAAAATAATAATTACAATATGTGAATAGAGCACATTAGAGAGTTGATTCTGTTCGTTACAAATTCCTAATGTTGAATTATTGAAATTATAAATTGAAACACATTATTATTAATAATATTTTCAATTGACGTTATAAAATTTCAATTAGGTTCACCTAGAATAACTTTAAGTGGATGAAATAAATTCACTTAAAAATTTACGCTACAATTTTTGTTTGTAATAAATAAAAAATTGTGACTGAAACACAAAATTTAATTTTATAAATTAAAATGAAATTTGTTGTAATTTACGTGTATAAATTGTTTGTTAAATTAGTCACTCTCTAGTTATTGGTGTATTCACAATAAATCACAATGTAAGTATTAATAATCTTCTATTTATTTATTCAGTTTTATAAATTTTAATTAATTAATTCTTATTATTTTAATGAAACAAAAATTTAAATTATTATAATTTGTGAACATGAATTGAAGAAAAACAAAAAAAGTGAAGGGAAAGGAAATAAAAATAAGAATATAATAAATTTTATCCAATTAGATTTTCTCATCTAATATAGGTAGAATAAATAATAAATTATTATCGTTAAATGAGCTATAAATCTTCATCAGTCAAACCATTCTCTTCGTTGAATATAAACAAATGATTTTATATAATAAGATCACTGACTCCGATCTATCTTATCTTATCCATATATAATAATAAAAAAGAAACCGAAAGGATTTATTTCAAATCTCAAAACAAATAGAAAGAAAGAAAGAAAGAAAGAAAAAAAAACAGAGAAAGAAAAGAAAATTCTATTGAAATGAATTGGGTAATCTATAAAAGGACATCTATTGTGTAATACATAGAAAAAACCCCTTTTATCGTATCTTATGTATACAAAACCTAAAATGAAATTCTGTCAATCCATTGGATAGTTTAATTCAACAGGCAAATTTATATGTCTTATTTCTAATTTTAAAGATTCTCATCGTTCATCAAATAATAATTCAAAAATTTATCGTTGTTATATTTTCTTTTTTTTTTTTTGTTATAGAAATTCTTCCTTATCTTTTTACCTATTTGATTGATTTATATTCTGTTAGAAAGAGAAATTTTTTTTTTCATAAATAAAAATAAAAATTCGTTACAATTCAAATTGAATTTATTTTCTAAGTTGGTTTATTAAACAATAGTTGTATTGATTCGTTGATAAAATATCATTCCATTGTCGTCAAATATTAAAGGGTGGGAAAGAACAATAAATTTATTATAGGATTAATAAAATGTTGACTTTTGCGTAATCTACAAATAAAAATAGGGAACAATTATGAATTTCTTCTTGTGTGAATATTGATTTTAAAAAGAGTTGATTTTTCTTTATATTATGGAAAAAAAATTCCAGTAATATTATCATTTGTCCAAATCACCAGAACATTAAATTTAATCAAAATTTATTTTTGTTTACTACAAATATGGTTTTCTAGTTAGGATGATTTTATATTTATTATAGAACCTTAGACAAAAGTACACTGTTGTAAATGTTTAGTTATAAAATTAAATAAATAGATGAAATCTGCATGTTTCCTAAGAGCTGGCAATGTGCCGAATCAGGCATAAAAAATGCATGTGCAGATGCTAGGTGGTTCAGATCCCACCTTAAAAATAGTAGGTCTCGTCGCTCAGTCTGGCGAAAGCGGAAAAAAGTGGACGTTAAATAGTTAAGTAGGCTTGCATAAAGCAAGTACAAAGAGTAAAAAAATAAAAAAAAATAAATAGATTTCAATTTTAATAATCACAATAATTCATTTAAATGGAAAGAAAATAATTTCTGATTCATTGACAGAATGTCTTCTTATCTGTTAAAATTCTCAATTTCAACAATCTTAAAATTTCTTTCATAAATTAACTCGTTTCAAATTATTCCACCGATTTAATTAGAATTAAATTATTGTAAAAAATAAAAAAAATCTGTTTGATAAACCAAAATCGAACAAGAAATAGAACATATACACTTGACTTGTCTGTTACAAAATATGTACTATTCTTTAGTATATTTTTATCTATAATAAAATAAAAACCGACACACACACACACAAATTCACGATAAAATTGAATTTATTGATTTTGTTTCAGTTCAAAAACGTTTCTTTTGACTCTCAATTTCCTTCATTCAATTTGTTACAAAGACCATAACGATTCAAAACGACATTTATATTTGATCAATGACAAAAAAAAAAACAGAAAAGAAAAGAAAAGAAGAAAAATAAGTAAAGAAAAGAAAAGAAAAGGAAAGGAAAGGAAAGGAAAGGAAAAAAAGGAAGAGAAATGATAGAAGATAAACGATGATGCATTGAAATATAATAATAATATTTCAAAAGAATCTTTCTTGAATAGAGATGATAATATTAAATACGGAAATGTCGGTCAATATGAAAGATAAACGATCATAATGAAAATATGAATAGAAATGAAATAAAAGAAAAGTGCGTGATGCTGATGAATACTAAAATCTATTTTATTTTATTTTATTTTGTTTCTATAACTATTCTAATATTTATTATAAAAAAAAGAAAAAAAAAACAATATAAAAAGTTATATTGAATTTCAAGAACATTTTTACAGGCTGCTCTCAATAATATTTGATTTCTTTTCGGTTGAAAAAAATATCATAAATGTCACCATTTAACTTTTATCAGAAATATTTATTTAAATGAAAATTAAAACATTACCAATCATGTAAGTTAGTTTTAAGTTTACGCAATCCTGTTGGAAAAATCTTTTGTATGATAAATGCTTCACACAAATTAATTCATTTTTAATATTTTGCATTTCATTAGAAGAATATATTTGTAACTAAAAGGAAACTCCAGCTAGACCTACTTACAATTTATTTCTCAAATGAAGTTTTATGATTTACATAATTCACATAATTTCTGATATAGATAAGAATATTTTTAGTTCAAGTTATAAAGAGGTGAGCGAACAAATGTCCTCTCTTGCATCCTGAGTCCAAACGTTTTGTTTTATCTGCACTGAGAATTATTCCATTTTATCCATTTGTATTCCTTCTTTGCAGAACCAATGTTGAGGTGATTTTAGAGATAAACCTAATCAACAGTTTTAAACTTTTTAGTCGAATCGAAAATTTGTTCAGCTGAATAAAAACTTTCAGCCCAGATCAAATGAAAATGGAATATTATATTAAGCCAACATAACAAACATAAATACTTTCATTTATATAAATTTAAATCTATCTATATTTTTTGGGACAATTGACAAAATTCTTCTAGTCATCTCACTTTACCTATAAAATCAACTGAACTAAATTTAATATTTTTTTCTTTCTTTTCTTTTCGTTTCGTTTCTTTTCGTTCTTTTTTTTTTTTTTTGTTTTTTTTTTTGGTGTACTTTTTATTTTTATTAGACTATACCGCATCAACTCTATAAAAACTCAAGTCACGTTTACGTCGCCTTTGAAAGAATATACAAGAAAAAAAAGAAGTAAAACGAAAAGAAAAAACGAAAAAAAAAAAAGAAAAAAATGGTTAAAAGAAAATGCAAAAATAAGGAAACCCTCATAAAGAGAATATTAAAGTAACATGTTTGTGAACACACAAATGTTTTATGTCATACCTACATAAAAAATAAATAAAAAAATATATGAAATAGACAGAAAGAATTTTCGTTTCTTAAAACTAAAAGTAATTCAACTTCTGTTTTTTTTTTTCTTTTTCTTTTTTTGTTTTGATTCAAATTAAAGCGAAGTAAAATAAAGAATAAAGTTTAAAGTTTATAATATTTTTTTGAAGATTTTTTTGTTATCTATTAAAATAGAATACTGAGTGAAGTTTGACTAGATATATGAATATATTATTTAATTTTCTACATTTAATCGGATATTGGTAAACCATATAATCAATCTAAAATTGCATTCAACAAATAATTGGATTTTATCAATTTAGTGTATTGATTTATGGTGCCTTCTCTTTTAGAAAATGAAATAATATCGTGCAGTTTTCATTAAAAACAAATTTGAAAATTGGTTTTTTACATTAATTTTTAATTGTTGTCAATTTTTAAGTTAACAATATTTTAAAGACATTTTTTGTTTTTTATAAACAAATTGAAATTAATTTGCAAACAAATTTTACAAGAACTTGTAAAATTTTTTCTTAATTAATGAAAATTATGATTGGAGTTATAATTGAATATTAATCAAATTGTGTATTAATTTTTTTAGAGTCTACAACAACAAAAAAAGGATTTTGCATTTAACAACAACAAAAAACGATTATTATTCGTCTCATTTTACCTCTTTTACCTTTAACTGTTAATCTTTTTATTCCAAAATAAATTCTGTAAATATTTAATTGATTTCCATTCTACATAATTCATCTTGTTGTAAATTAAAAAAATTTTTTTTTGTTAAATTTAGAGAGAGAGTTCAGTAGATAATAATTTATAAGAAAATATTAAACAAGAAGAATTATTAGAATATTTCCTTATTTAATAATTTTTCTTATCATTTCAATATAAAACGGATATAGAAACTTCTTGAAAACCAATAAAATAAGATTGAAAACTTTCTGTTTTTTTTTTTTGTTTTTGTTTTGTTTTAAGCATCAACTTCCCGAAGAAATCTAAGTTATTACACTAGTTATTTAGCAAGTTTCTCCTACGGCTGTTTCCAAGTTTTCCTTTTTCATTTTTTTTTTTTTTGAGATTATGAAAACTATTAAACATCAATTAATTTTCGTGAAAGTTTTGCTGAGTTTTGTTTAGTTGTTGAACGTACGATATGTCCTCGATCAATAATCAATTATAACAGAACCAGAAAATTTTATTCAATTTATTCGATAGAGAAAATAATATCTATAATTAAATATTTCTAAACAAGAATATATTATTGTGTTAATTAATTAATTACTTAACATAATTAACTTTAGTAATTAATTAATTATATTTAATATTTTTTATTATGTGATTTTGTAATATATTTTTATTTATTTTCTTTTTTCATAAAATCTTTTTCTATTTAAATTGAAAACAAAAAAAATTGATTAAATCAAT
This sequence comes from Pedicia rivosa, assembly GCA_963082725.1. Classification (NCBI taxonomy): domain Eukaryota; kingdom Metazoa; phylum Arthropoda; class Insecta; order Diptera; family Pediciidae; genus Pedicia; species Pedicia rivosa. The sequence continues at coordinate 29,914,709 of OY720154.1, forward strand.
CGCCAGAAGGTAAATCGAATAATAATATTTATACTATGTAGTTTGCAGTTATACGCTGCTTTATTTTCTAAATAAACTAATGTCGATGAATCATTATTTTGTAATAATTTCCATTGTTTTTGCGGTATAATTTTTGCGGTCAAAATAATTGTAATAAATATTGTATGTACAAATAAATTTCTATAATACGCAATGTACAATATTGTGTTTTGTTTGTGCACGTGTCAAATTTTTGTTTTATTTTTGTTTTGTGTGTGGTGTGTTGTAATATATGAGTAAGTATTCAAAACATAAGTTTTTGTTTTGTATGTTGAAATACCTGGATTCCCACCGAAAACTGGACTGAAACTTATATATAATTTTTTGGATTTTTGTCATAAACTAATATTTTCTGTGTTTCTTTTTTTTTCTCCTTTAACAATATTAGGAAATTTGTTACTTTATGTGCGGTAACTTATGTTAAGTCTTGAATTATTTGAAGAATGTTTTAAGGGGAGAATTTCCTTTTAACTAAATTACAATTAATCATTTTCAATGAAACATTATAATGGAATACTGAAATAATAATATTTAGATTATAAAGGTTTTGGTTTTTTTTTTGTCGTGTATTTTTTTTTTTTAATAAATAGAGAAATTTCTTGGTAACAAAGAGTATAACAAATATTCACATATTCAAGTGTATGTGACAAAAATATTATTTAAATTCAAATAGCTATAATATGATCAATTGATTGTTGAATATATTGTTATATAACGTATGTGCTTTTACTTTATGGGGGTTAAAAATCAAATACACGTGAGACGTGCAAAAAATTACAAATTATATTATACCAAAATTTTCTGTCTAGTAACAAAAATAGGTGACTCTTGTTTCAAACGATAACGACAATTGTTAACGTATCTACGTTTTTATGCAAATAAGACATTATCGGTTCTCAACTATATAGCGTATAACGAAAATTATAATTTGATTTTATAGAAAAAGATTATTATGATACAAGAAAAAACACACACACACACACACACACACATAGAAGAAAGTCAAATGGTGATATTGAGAGTTATAAGCAATTTCAAAATTTAATTTAAAAATATAAGTTTTATACATTTTATATTGAGAAAATATGAAAGAATTTTGATTCGTTATAAAAAGGAAGAAGAAGAAAATGAAAAAAAAAAATGTGAAACGTCGGGTTTTTGTTATCGTTTTTAGACAAGCTTTTTTCAATTGACAAAATTATATATATATGAATTTCATTCTCATTTTTTTGTTAATCGATTAACTTTTATGTTTATAAAAAGTAAATTGATTTTTAACCATTAGTTATTTCGTTTTTTAGTTAAACATGGAATTTATTATTTAAGAAATGGGAATGTTTGTAATCAATAATCATAATCATATTATTTGTCTATAGGTAGGTACTAAAGAATTCAGAAATATTATCCATTATTTGATTTTTTATTTTGATATTAAAAAAAAAATATCTATGAAATGTGATTAACAGGAATGTGTGAACTGTGAACTTTGGTTAACAAAGTACTTAATGTATCAACAACAAACAACAATATAATATTTTACTCAAATTGAAATGAAATTTCAAAACATATTTTAGAGTCACAGAAATATAAATTAAATTTCAATATTTAAATTTGTATTTATATTAAAAAATTTAGTAGTTAGAATAAACACATTCCAATAATATCTTGTGCAACTATTTATTTTTGTATTTTGTGAAAAGATAAAATTTGAATAGAAAAAAATTATTTAGAAAATTGTAACATTAAATATGTAGGTTTTTTTTAGAGGTACATATATTTCTTAACATTTACTTTGTCATAATTCAATAGAGGGCGAGGTGTGTTTAGAATGTAGAAGGGGGGAGGACAAAAAATGTGTGTAAAATAAATTTCGAAAAAAAGAAAAAAAAAATAATAATAATAATAATAATAAATTTTGTAGGTGTAAAATGAAAATCTCTACGTTCGTATATTTATGTGTGTTTACTAAGAAAAATTTTTTTTACCATAAAAGAGGGATGACTTTAAGATATATTATATAAATAATTTAAAAAATATGTTCGTGTTTTGGATAAAAATCAAATCTTTAAAAATCTTATGGGCCGTACCCGTGACTGTTTTGTAGGCAAGCAGCAGCTAACAATAATAAATAACTCAACAATTTTTTTTTTCTTTCCATTCCATTCTTTACCTAAATTGTCAATAAGTTTTAAATTGAATTTTAAGCTTTATTATAAAATTTACATTCAATCTTATTCTTAACATGACAAGGCATACAAGAAGGATCCGTAAGGTGCTTTTCGTATAATAAAAAAAAAAAAAATAAATTGATTTTATTATATTAACGCTCTTGAAGAATGGACCAACAATGAAAACATTTTCATTTTTTTTTTGATAATATTTTTAAAAGTGGAATTAAATGTTTGTGACATTTATTAAAATTTTATATTATTCATCTTATTTTCTATTGAGTTTAAATCATTTGATGAAAATGACAAATGTACCAAATATTCAATAAAAAAAAAAAAAAAAATTTAATTCAATATTTTCAAGTTGTTCAAATAAGGTGAATATTTTTAATAGTTTGTTAACCTGCAAACATTTTTTTTTATTTTGGTTCATCTAATTATCAAAATCTTAAGTACAAAACAAAATTATAGAATTCATCCCAATACTGATCGTAACCTGATTAGGTTTATTAACACAATTAAGATTAACAATATTAAATTGATCCTAATTTTTAGTCTAAGGAATTCTATCTTAATTTTCAGTATAAGGAATTTTCTAAATATCAACAAAGCATTGAATGAGTTTCTTTTTATTTATTTATTTGTTTAGATAGTTGATTGAACCTTTGGTTGATGTACATAGTATTTTGTTGTTGAAATTCTTTGGTTTTATTTGTATATTTTACTTTATTCAATCTGTAATATTCTAAAAATTCATTTCCATTAAAATAAAGTATTTTCACAAAGAATATTGAAAAACTGTATTGTAAATTTAGATATGAAAAGAAAAAAAAATGCACACTCGCAAAAAAATAATATTGTCAGTGGAGAATTTAATTTACGTGTAAATGCAGCCGTTGAATTTTGGAAAATATGAAAAAAAAAAAAAAAAAACAAAAGAATAAACAAAAAGTAATAATTTAAATGGAAATAATAATAAAAAAAAAAAATAACACCCAGAATGCCGCATACATTTTCACAACCAGTAACATCAGCAGGAGCAGAATATTTTATTATTAGTTATACACTGCGTCTGAGATGGTTATGAATATTTTATTACAACAGAGAAAAGTAAAGAACTTTCTGTTATATTCTTTCAACTCTCATATGGAAAATTTCACTGGTTTACCACTTTCCATATTGTATAAGTATATATTTTTTTTTCTTGATTCTTTCTTCATGTCTAGTGTTAAATTTATTCCAGATTTACAACTTTTTCTTTATCTTTGCCTTTTCCCATAATGTTATTATGATATTTGTTGATGTATTGCTGATGTAATAAAATAAATGTCTTCTCTACATTATTGAAAGAAAAAGTAAAATTTACTTTCTTCTTTACAATTATTTATATCATGCTTAAGGTCAAGCCTTTATTTAAACTAAAAAATATAGTGAAAGAAAAATCTTCTTAATTCATTAACGAATTTCTTAATTGATGTGACAGAAATTAATTATGTAACAAGAAAAATCATAAGAATTTTTTCTGTTAACTTTATTGGATTATTTACGATGTTGCTTAAATTAAATTCTAATTACTTGTTGCATTGACCAATTTATTTCTATTCTTTTCAATATTAAAACTAATTTAATCAGCTTAATTTAGCAGCCATTCAACTTTAGTCAAAAATGATCAACATTGTAAAATTCACTTAAATATTTTGCCTGAACTTATTGATTTGCTGAAAATTTATGTTCATTTGGTTAAACCATATTATTTCACAGTAATCAAGAATTACTTTGTAATGATTGATTGATATAATTCATGTCAAACTATAATACTATGAAAAAGGAGTTAATGCCTTTTTTACATTAAATAAATTATTGAAATCTCATTATATTTATGGTAACAATTCTAATGTTTGTATAATTTTTTTCTCTGTTGGTTCTAATTTCAACTTAAACTACATGAATAAATGAGATATCAATAAATCTGAGTATTTTATATTCATTACATACATTCACAGTTGAAAGTGAATGAATATCTGTTTGTAATTTTATTTTTAATGTAAATATTTACTTTTGATGTGTTCAAAATACTTTAACAGAATTATGGAAAAAAATCTTTCTGTTATTTGGACGTGTAGATTGTTGCCTGATAAACATTAAATATAAGGTAAATAAGCTTAATAAATTTAATATAATCAAATTCTAACACTGTTTTGGTTGTGGTTGTCCCAATTTGAAAATTTAAATCTAAAACAAAAATATAACAACAGAAAATGCTAATTTTTACCCTTGATAATTAGAGAGAGGGGGAAGTTTGAGACTTTATAATATAAAATCAACCTTGAAATAACCTAATAAAGTAACAATGAATCATTATATGTACCACATTATAAAAGAGGAAGCTGTGAAAGAAGAATAATATTTACCACTTTAAGTCATTGTAAAATTAACTGGTTTTTTTTTATTCTTACAACGTAATCAGTTCGATGTAAATGCAATCAATTAATATTGTTAAATTGTGTCATTTAAAAAACATAAATAAAAAATAATTCGTCACCTAATTCAATTACAGTACATGTAGATGGTTTAGTTTTTAATAAAGGAAAAAATGTATATAAATAATTTGACGAATTTAATAAATTTAGCATGGTTCTATTAAATGAAATGAAATTCCACTTTTTATTTTTTCGGGTTTTCATAATAATTAAATTCAAGGGTTTACATTTTTTTTTTTGGTATTGTTAAGAAACCATATTATTTGGCATGGTTCCATGAGTGTGTTTTAAATTTACCTTTCGATTCAACTAATTTTTATTTTGTCGTTGAATAAATATAAAAATGTTCCCTTTTTTTTCTTTTATTTTTTTTTCTTCTTATTCAGAAAATTCTAGTAAATTCAACCCTTTTTTTTTTTTTGGTATTTGTTTGTTTGTTTTCATTTTCCTGTTCCTGTTTGTATGTATATACATAGTAACCTTTCACATAATATATCCTGACCCCGCACTTACCTAATGCTAAATCAAAATGACAAATAAAAAAAAAAAAAAAAAGAAAAAGAAAAAGTGTAAAATATTATCTTTTAAAATTTGTTAATGTTTTCAAGACAACAAAATCTATTTCGGTATTACCAGGGTATGAAAAATTTTGATTTAAAGCTCTTGTTTTCCTCTTTTAATAATATTTTCTTTAAGTTATTCACCCCTTAAAAAAGCATTTGGTTTTTGAAGAAAGTGAATCAACATATATATATATATATATATATATATATATATATTCAACCCCTTTTTCACATATTTTATTTATAGCAATAGCAATGAAATTTTTTTCTTCTTCTTTTGCCTTTACTTTTTTTTTTCTTGCCTTCACTTTTTTTTTTGCTTTCTTTTTCTTTCGTTATTTTTTGTTCAGTATTTTTTTTTTTTTCTGTTTTCAACATAATAAATTGCTTTAAAGATTTGTGACTCTTATTTAGAAACTCACGTTTTGTAATATGTTAAGTCAACTAACTTTCTGATGTGTTCTTATATGTTTGTGTAGCTTTAGAAAATATATTTTCTTTCATATTTTTTTTTATCATAAATATAACTTTGTCATACATAATGCATTAACTTCTTAACAATAATAATTTTGATTAATCATTTAAGAAATAATTGAATTAATATAGTGAAAGGTCCCGAGTACAATTCACGGTTGTGTTATAGAAAGTTTTTCAGTTAATCAATTTCTCCACTTACACTTTAATTAAAAAATTAATTTAAAATCTGATTCTGCTGGGCAGCAGAACGTACATGTTAATTCATTCACAAAACCAAAACTATTGAATTAATGATTTTTTGAAATAATTCAAAATCTAAAATTATTGGTTTTAACAATTTTTATTTTAATTAGGACAGAAAAAAAAATATTTAACTAAAAGAAATTTGTAAATTTCTTAAAATGTGTGAAACACAAAAAAATATTTATTATGGTTTAAAAATATACAATTTATCCCCCCTTCAGAAAAATAAGAACACACAAGTTGTTCACCATCCTATAAGACATCATATCTAATCGAATTGAATTTATTATTGGGGAAAAGATCAAAGGATCCTTAAAAATTTGTGTTGTCATGAAATGTTTGAAAAAAAATAATATTGATTCTTCGATGTTTAGAGACATTTTAATAAAGACTAGAATATTTAGAAAATTTAATAAATTGATTGTCAACTTTTAAGTTTATATTAAAAATTTTGACTAACATCAAAATGTGTTTATTAGAATCGATTATTTATTAGTCAGCAGTGGAACGAGATTCACAGTATATTTTTTTAAATGCACCAATATTTGAACTCTACGACCTTATATTAGTCAGACTAATAAAATATTCTACAGAATATTATTGCAATACAAAAGATATAACAAACAATCGTAATATTCATAAAAAATATATTAAAATTTTATATATTCATTCAGACACAATTCATATTGCATAATTTACACATTAAAAGATTATTATTTGGATTGCAATTAAATATTAGCAAGATTAAAAAAAAATTTATATATATAAAAACGAATAATCTATTTGGATTAAAAATTCTTCAACTGTACGAGAGAATTCAAGAAAAAATTACTGGCAAATGCTGAACACCACTAATTATTTTCGAACTCATATTTTAAATTTGAAATTTTTACTGATTTAAATTTTAATTTTTTCTATCTCTCTAAACTTCGTCCTCTTCTGTCTTACTTTCTGTATTCTTAATGTTATACTCATGGACAATTTGAATAAACAAATAAATATATACAAAAACTGGCAACAGACTAAAATGTATTCTCATGTTCTTAGTTAGAATGAACTAAATAATATTTAATCCTTTTTGTCCTTTTCTAATATTTCCATTACATATTTTGTTTTTTTATTTTTAATCGTTCGTTGCTTTGTAATTTTTGTATTTTATAAAATTTAAACGTATAATCATCTTTATAGTCCCTTCTTTATATGAAAGAATTTCTTAAGAATTTGTTGTACAAAAAAAAAGAGAGAGAGAGAAACAATTTAAACATTATTTATAACTTTTAACTTTTTTCATTATTAAGCTTTTATTAAAAAGAAAAAAAAAAAGCAGAAGAGAAACAAAACAACAATAAAAGCAACAACAAGCAAAAAAAAAACATTTAAAATTTGAATTTTGTATAGTTTTGATATTTTTGTGGTGGCCACGCTTTTTAATAAAATATTCTAGAATAAAGTTTACTTTATGATAATTTTAAATTAACTTAATGAAACTTTTCGAAACTTTCATCTATTTTCTATTTTCATTACATTTTTTTTTTGTGTTGTTTTTAATTAAAAACTTCTTTTTTTTTTTTGAAGATTAAAAAATACTGAAATAATTCATAATATTTATCTCGTTCGTTGATTTTTCTTCGTTTTATATTTCTTTAGATTGTCTTAACATTTCGAAAACCAAAATAAACAATTTTTTTTCTTGTAATATTATTTATACAGAACTTCCCTATTTGATTAACTGAGATTTCTAGAAGTGGAGTACTGTGCTTGGAATACGATAAATATGTGAGTACAGAAAATGGTTAGAGCGACCATCCGTGAGTGAGCGCGAGTAACTGAGTGCGAGTGCGAATGAGTAAGGTGAGTGGTGGCTCGCTCTCGCATATTTATCGTAATCTAGGCACTGGAGAGATTAAGATTAAACGATGATACAAATTATACAAAGTTCTTAACAAATTTTAAATTATCATAATTTCTTTTCTCTTCTTCTTTTTTTTCTAATGAATTTTCTTTATTTTTTCAAACAAATACAAAACTATTTGAAACTCAGTGTAAATATGAATTATTTTATTCTTTTACAATAAATAAGTGACGATTGGACAAAACAGAAAATAATGAGTGACAAAAAACGATTCACAATTTAAAAAAAAAAAAAGAATAATAAAAAAAAAACATTAATTGATTTAATAAAGGCAGAATCACAGACTCACTTATTTAATATTGACATTTTACAAAATTTACCAACTAATAACATTTTGTGTTTGTGTGTGTGTGTGTGTGTGTATGTGTGTATGTGTATATAAACAGTTGACATCAAAGTTATTTCAATTATAAATATATTCAATATTTATTAATTAATATTAAGTAAACACTCATTTAATGATTATAATTGACTGAGTTTATGTCAATAAATTTATAATTACAAAAAAAAAAAATAGAATTTCTATAAAATATAAGAAAATCATCATTTTCTAGTAATGAAAGAAAATTCTTTATGTATTTATTTATTATATTCTAATTAAATAAAAAAAAATTTCTCTATCAAATAAAATGTACAAGTTGAGACAAAAAATAAGAAACCCACCTAAATAATATTGGTGTATATGCCTCCCAGCATACGTACTAAATGACCTTAGTAGTTGATGTGCTAAGTTAGTTACATAATAATGTAAAATCAATTAAATTATACAAAATCAATAAAAACAATAAAATACAGTTTGTCATTCTTGGTTTTTTTATTTATTTTGAATCTTTTTTCAAAAACTTTACAATTAAAGACAGAAAAAAATTCCTTTTTGTCTTTCTCTTTGATTTTCAAGTTTTGTTTTGTTATTCACTAAATAAATAGTGATTTTTGTTCTGTCGTTGTAATACCATTTAAACATAATATTATCTATCTCTCTCTCTCTCTCTCTTTCTATTCCCCTCTCTCTTTGTTTTTATACAAACAATTTTTTTTTTTTGTTATTTTGGTCAGATTTCTTTATGGTTTGGGTATAAGATATAAAATAAAATTTATATTATTTGCGTAAAAGAAATGAATGCTCGTCTACAGCCGTAGGCAAATACAAACAATCCTATCGGATTCTATGCTCATTCATAATTCTTTTCATTTCAGTTTTTTTTTCTTTTTTTCGTTGTTGTTGTCATTTTCCTTTTTAGGGAATATTTTTTTCTTTTTCTCTTTCTTCTTCTTCTTGTTGTTGTTGTTTTTTTTTAACCATGTTTCTTATCTATGTTTTTCCGTTTTTCCTTTTATAAGAATTTGTAAAAAAAGAAAAAAAAGAAAAAGAAAAACTTAACCAAATATTGTAAAACAATTGTGGAAAACATCAGAATGTTTGTTAAAGAAAAGTGTGTTTATACATTTTTGGGATGAAAAATAAAAATAAAAAAGAAGAAAGACAAAAACAAAAGAAAAATTTCAAAGGAGAGAGAGAGAAAAAAAAACTCAAAAACAAAACAATTTACTTTTGTAAAACAGATGTTCCCCTATTGATATTATTTTGTACCCTTTACAGAAATTATTACTATGAATATTGAAGAATCTATAATAAGAAAACAATTTATTTGTGTACAAATATTGGTGTATATTAAATAGAATAAATTAAAATTTTTGTAGAATTTATCATGTATCGTCGAAAAATTTCTACTACAGTTTGTGTCCAATAGAAAAAATTAAAACAAGCCCAAGGAACATTTTCCAACCTCATATGTGACGTCATTACAATGTAGTGGCTACTTATTAAATTTCCAAAATCTTTTGATATTATTTTTTTATTTTATTTTAATTGAATTTTTTAAAGGGAATTTATTAGTTTTGTTGATTTTATGAAGTCAGTGAGTTTTGTAAGTGATCCAATGTTGTCTGCTAAGCATTCTGTTATTGTTGCGGGTAGTTTGTGTTGTGTACGTTGTATCTCATATTTATGACATTTACAAATTGACTGTTCTACTGTAAGTTCAGGTTGGCTTTTTGATATTATTATTGTTAGGCATATTGTGTAATAAGTTTAAGAATTTCTTTCTGTTGTGCCTAACTTAAAGTACAAGAATAAGTAACTAATAATGCGTGACTGTAAATTAAATAAACAAATATTTTAAATTCAAAGTTTGTTAAAAAAAATTTTGTTAATAAAATACAAATTTAATGACGTAATTTCAACTTTAACATTTTAAATTTGATGAGAAAACAAAATCTTCTTTTTTTTTACTTTTTGTAAATCTAAATTGGTGCAATTCAAATTTTTCACTAATAATTAATTAAGGACCACACAATATTTAGGTAGTGGTAACTTTTCTAGAACTTTTTTCAACTTGTTACATTTTAAGTTTTTGACTTTAATTCTAAATATCTTCTAATCTAACGTAAGACACAGAAACTGTAATTATCTTCTTCCATATCTGTTGATGTTAATGAAAATATTTTAAAGTTTGGAATTAACTGAATATTTGCATAAAGAAATTCAGAACAAGTTTCCAATGTTGGACCAACTTTGTTAAAATAAAAAAAAATAATGATGAAAAGAATTCAACATAAAACAAAATTTGAATTTTTCCAAAAATTCTTAAAATTTATATTCTGATTCTGGTAGAACAAAAAAAGATTAAAAACAAAAAAATAAATAAAGATTTTATGTGTTCACATCACAGAAATAAAAAAAAGTGTCTATTTTTTTTTTAATTATTTGTATGAAATTAATTAATTTATTCATCATTCAAGAATGAAAGAAGATGAAGAAGAAAATGTTGAAAATCATAATAAAATAAAAGTTTTTTTTATATCTTTTAATTAAAATATGTTTCCACTTATTTTTCTTTAATTTTCTTCTTCTGCTGTTTTTTCTTTTTTGGCGCACAAAAATTCTTTCTTCTCTTCTTCTTCTTCTTCCTCTTTTTTATTTATTTTCTACTTTTTTTTTTCTTTTTTTGACTCAAGAGATTACACACGAAAATATAATATAAAATCTGTATCCTCTTGAAACGACTTCATAATTCTTTTAACGAACAATTTAAGTTGTAGAAAAGTTTCTGATTTGTTTGGGAATTCAAATAAAAATATATTTCTTGTATAACGAAAAAAATATATGTGTATGTGTGTGTGTGTCTCTCCACAGTTTTGTGATTAAAAAAAAATGTTAATTATTCAGTTGAAAAGATATAAAAAGAAAAGAAAAAAAAAGAAAAGGAATTTATCATGACAGCAGCACTCTTTTTTTTATTAAAATATTAAGTGAGATTTCAATTAGATTATTTAGAATTTTTTTTATTCTTATTCGTCTTCCTCTTTTTTAAATCTGCTCATCCTATTCTCATTGATCCCACCCCCTTTTATAATTTATTCACTATTTAATTATTTATTTGAATAATTTTTTACTTTTTGTTGGTTCAGACAAGAAGAAAATAAAAAAAAACAAAATTAAGGCTTAGAAATTGTAGAATTCCTGTTACAATAAAGGAAAGTTAAAACTTTGATTAACGTAATTTATGAGAAAATATTATAAATAATTATTGAGAAATAATAAAATTATTAAATATTGTTTATTTGTTACTAATTTCTTACTGTATTTCTTAAATTATAAAATCTTTAATAAATCAAGAACACTTTATACTGAAAGATAAAAACATCTGAATGAACATCAACTGGTGGATTCCGAAGAATACCAGAGTTTATCTCCGATTGCTGATCAATTAGTATCGGCATACGAAAATTGTTTTTAACAGTTAGAAAAATGGTAAGAATTATAAATTTTTTAGGAGCAACCAGAGAATCAAATCATGAATCTTTCGGTTATTATTCAGAATTTCATAAACCCACTAAAATATGTTTACTTGTTTACATACAGCTGTATTCTTATTTCTTTGTATCAAAATTCCAATATAAAGCATTAAGACCGATGGCAATATGACAACAAGACAAAGCTAAATTATTGAACTACATTAATACATACATTTATCGAAAATAATTTCAAAATTAATGTTACTATAATAAAAGATTCCAAGTACTAATAATAATAATCATTTGTTTATAATTTTTTCTTTGATGTTTTTGTAAATAATTTTCAATCCTTTAATTTATTCAAAAAAAATTGTTTGTGTTTTTATTTTGATTTTTTACTTAAATATTTTAAGAGAAAACAATTTATAATTCAATATTCATTGATGTGCTCTGAAAAAAAAGACAAATTTGTTAAATACAAATAAATGAAGTCCTTAAAAATAAATGGCAATCCGTTTTGTAAGTTGATCTAAATTCGTCTCTACTATATACTTACTCTACTAACTACTACACTAACTAAAGTATCTAGAATGTATTGGTTGATCAGCAATAAAAAAAAACATTATTGATGCGAATAGTCTTCAGTTTGGTATTTTCTTTTAAAATCATTTTTTATTCTTTTTTGGAAAATTTAAAGATTATATTTCTATTAGAATCTCGACAACATAATTAAAAATTTCCAATTATGAAATCAAATAGTGTTCTACATAATTTCGTAAGTCCGTATGTGTAGAGTAAATTAAAAGTATTTTCTTTAAATTGTTTGAAAAAAAAAAGAAACATTCATAATTCACTGAAAAAGTTCAACTGAAATTTTTATTATCTTTCAAGTATTTGTATCATTTCAAAATTCTTCATTAAAGTTAATTATGATTATTTTATTTTATTTAAGAGAAGAATATTCTGCAAAAAAAAACTAATAAACTGGACTAAAATTTAGTAAAATGTAAAAAATCAGTGAAGTTGTAGGAATATTTTGTGGGTATGCTATAGGATTTTATTATTTCTAGTTTCGTTGATAAAAGAAATGTGACGAGAGACTTATAAACTGGAACTAAAATCATTTTCTAGAATGTCTTTTTTTGTAGATCTTTAAAAATACTTTGAGAATTTTTGTATTCACGTAAAAATCTTTCTTCATTTTTTTTTTCTTTACAAAAGAGAACCACAAAGAAAAAATGTTTTAAAATTTTCCAGTATTTGATTTTATATTATTCAAGTTGTCTTGTACTACATAACTTTTTCTCCACCTCCATTATTATACATACATATTTTCAACAGTATCAAGTTTTGTAAAAATAAAGTACAGTAAAGTAAAAGTAGAAGTTAAGTTGAAGTTGAAAGAATTCCTTTAACTTTTTTTTTCATTTTCTTTACTTTGGTTTTATTTGTTGTTATATTTGTGTTTGGAGCTGAATGCATTTTTATAATATCAGAGAATAAGAAAAAGTAATATCTACTATATTTTAAAACTTTAAAAATACATTTACTTAAACGTCACACATAAGATGGTCAATAAATGAAAGTGCGGTTAATCAATAAAGAATATTATATAAGTTGATTTTTCTGGTTATCTTTTTTTTATCCTGTAATATATATTTGGTACTATACTTACTTTTTACATCTTAATCTTATACAAACATGAAAGAAACCACATTATTATTATAAAAATATAAATTCAGTCAATAGAGAAAATTCTAAATCATGGACAAAAAATGTTCCCTTGCATTAGTTAATTTCCAACAAAATTGGTGACACTAAATTAATCGTACAACTTATTCTTATAATGCAATAAGAATATTTATTTTGAATTTTCCAGCAAGATGTTATAAATGTGCAACAATAACATAATGGACAACATGGTTATAAATATAGTCAATTTTATGTTGTGTTACATAACAAGATTGATATACGAACCAATAGTGTTAGAACATGAATATATTTCTCTCTCTAAAATGCACTCAATGGAATAATTATCTTGATTAAACTTTGTTCTTTGATCGAAACTATAAATAAATCGATTTATTTATAGAAGACAATTCCATATATTCAGAGTATCCATAGTTTGTTTGTTAATCATGCAATAAACTAATAATGAATTATTGTAAAATTTTCTGTTTGTATTTGATACAATATAAATTTTAAAGTTTAATTATGTGTGATGAACCTGAGTGACATTATTGATGTTGAATTGTCAGCAAAGAAAAAAAAAATGGAAAACATAAATAGTATAGTTTATTGGTTTTAAGTAAAATGTTTTGTAGCCTCTACAAAAATGTCAATACATCGTATGATCGTAATATGTATATTAGTCAGTTGAATTACTGAAAATAATACCAGGCTTTGCATATAGAATATCTGTTGTCTATCTGAAGTTAATTCTTTTATAAGGTTTTGATTAAAAAATTGTAATATGATACAAGTGGTTTTGGTTGCATTCTTATTTTGATTGAGTTTCACCGATACGTCTTACTTTCAAAACTTATACAGTCCAGTATCATGATTCTTCAACTTTTACTTCGTCACTTTTTTGATTGATTTGTCTAAAAAAAAATTTTGGGATTCTGTTGACAAGAAATTTGTGTTTTTTCTATAATAAAAATAAGATCGTGCAACAAGAAATCAGACAGTGTTGGTATAAAATTTAACTAATTAATTAATAAATTATTCAGTAAAACAATGCGTCGAGTCGTAGCTTACAACAGATGCAGAGCTCACCTTATAAAAATAGTAGGTATCATCCCAATTTGACGATAAGAGTTTTCACAGTTGATTTAGAGTGGACGTTAAATAACGAAAATAAGTAAAAATAAAAAAATCAGTCCCAAAAAATATAACCATGGAATATGGTAGAATACAAACTTCAACAATAAATTTAAACAACAATTATTTACATTTTTTATTTAAATTTGTTTTCTGTAATTGGAGGAGTATGAAAAAAACGCAAATTTTGTTAATTGAATTATTAATTGAGTTAAAAGCCAGTGTTGTGAATTCAATTGAAAATATGAATGGAAATTTAACTGAAGAATGATTTTTGTTTTAATCATTTATTTTTTCATTTTGTTCACATATTGTTGAGTTAAATTTATAAAAACTCTAAGCACCGCAAATAAACAGTGAAATTCATAATTTATTCTCACCAGTCCATTCCTCCTTATAAAAAAAAAAAACTGAAGATTAGGTAGGTACAATTTTATTAATAGCCAAAGGACAATAAATGCTTTAATATGTTTAAATTCCTGAAATTCTCACTTATGATAATTACACAATACAATTCCAAATTTATATGTGTTGAGTTATGTTGAATATAATCTATCGCACTTAAATAATTTTATAACAAATTTCTCTATAATTAATTCAATGAAGTTAGTTTCATATTATAAGGTAAAACTATTGGTATTTTGTATTTCATGATTATAATATTGTAACAATTTATATACAAAATATAAATTATCATAAACATAAAACATTTGGTCATTGGTTTGGTATTTACCGTCATTTGTAGACTTATTTTATCATAATAAAAACAACTGAAGAATTTAAGGTAACAAAGAAGTTTTATTACTTAATCTATTAATATTTGTAGGTAGATTTCATTATTATTTCATTTTCACTAGTCATTTTTTAATAAAAATAATGTAAGCACAACAATAAAAATTGTGGGAGTGATATTTAAAAATTTTATAGAAAGCATCATCATACAAAACCTTATTTTCTTTCTCGATGGTTGTTTGAACTTATTTGTTTGTTATAACATCATAATAAATTTTATTACTTTTCAATGTGAATTGTTGTCCGTGTTTATTCTTTGATTATTGAATAATTGATTTGCTTAAAAATAATAAATTCAAACTTACCTTATGATTTGTTTAAATTGGTTAATTTTTAATTCATTCGTTATTACTTGAAATAAAATCAAAATTAGAAATTTACTTTTAGTTTGTATTAAAGTTACCTCATGGTATTGTCATGTAAATTTACCCTTACCGTTATTAATTGTGATTAAAAATTTATTCACAAAAACAGATTTTCAATTTAATTTTAATTTAGTTTTTCTCTTTAATTTGAATTTATTCATTAACCAAATGACACTGACCATAACACATTACAATAAACTAGTGAAGCCAGAACTTACTGTATATTAAAAAAAAAACTCGAATGTATATAAAACTGATTATTTTAGAAAACACCACAAATGAATATAAAAACAAACAATAAAAAATGAATGTAAATAAAATCCTTAAAAATTAATCAGCAATATAATATTTTTTTTTTAGGTTTTCACTTTTATTTATTTTACTTTTTTTTTTTGTTGAAATTTGAATTTTAAAATTACATGAAATATATAATTTTATTTACAATTTAAATTTCTAATTATTAAATTTTCATCATTTAATTTTATTTAAAATACTTTTAAACATCTACTTATTTTTGTACAAAAAATCAATACTTTTATTTTTTAATTTTTCAAAATAAATCAACTAATTTTTGTTTGTTTATTATTATTATTTTTTTTTTTTTTGAGAAGACAATTTTTTTTTTACTTAAATCATAAGATTTTTTTTTCTATTTATTTTTTGGCCGATGGAGTACCTGCCGAAATACCTGAAACTACCTAAAATCACCTCAGACCAACATTTTTTTTTATTGTTATTCTATTGAACTTTTTTTTTTTTGTGAAAATTAACTCTAGAATTTTATAGTGGCAACAGCCAAGATGTATTGATTTTAGAAGTGAATCAGTTTGCTTATTTATTTGCACAGGCGCATCAACACGTATTAATGACATCAGTAAAATAATCAAACCAATTCAGGAATTTTTTACAAATGCATTTGCATAAACGCGTCACTCGTATTCCTGACGTACATTGAAAGTCAATTTTGTGTAATACTTGAAACTGATTCAACTTTAATCAATACATTTTTGGCAACAGCGCCCATTTTTTTATGTTAGGAAAAAAATAATTCCGTTCGATGTCACCTACATATTTAGTTTACTTTAAATTTCTTAAATTTTCGTCAATTTGTCTAAAAATGCGCAATGACTTAAATTCATTTTAATTTATTTATTAACTAAAAAAAAAAAATATGTGTTAATGTTGATTGATAACGAAAATGATGTTTTTTTTTCTTGATATGGTTTATAAATGAAAATTGAACATGACATGTACACGATTAAGGAATGTTGAATTATTATTATTATTTTTGTTTGTTTTTATTTTTGT
The DNA here is from genome assembly GCA_963082725.1 of Pedicia rivosa. Classification (NCBI taxonomy): domain Eukaryota; kingdom Metazoa; phylum Arthropoda; class Insecta; order Diptera; family Pediciidae; genus Pedicia; species Pedicia rivosa. The sequence goes on from OY720154.1 coordinate 29,931,677, forward strand.
TTTGATCACAATTTAATTTTATTATAAAACATTGACTTCATTTTTTTTTTATTTTATGACTTATTATTATTATTAATTTTAATTAAACTTTAAATGAATTGAAAACAATAACAAGAATAAAATGAGAAAAAAACAACAACAAAATTAATCATCACAACGTTAAGAAAAATTTCTCTTTATTTTTTTGTTGTAATTATTTGTTTTAATTATTTAATTATTTACCAATATTCATGAAATTATTGTAGTTTCTATTTGGTTTGATTTTCTTCTTTTTTTTTTTTCTTAATAATTTATAAAATATTTTTGACTTTTATTCATTAATTATTTGATTTACTTATCTAAATATTCATATAATATTTTATCTTTTGTTTTATATTATTTGGCATGAAAATAATGTATATCTTTTTTTAATTATATAATTTAAAATTATTAACTTAATCTTAATGATGTAGAAAATATTGTTGCAGTCCATGAAAATATAGCAATATTTAATACTGCAATCAATTTATGAATATATAAATAAACAGCTGAATTACTAGCTGAAATTTTTATAAATATTGTTTTATGAGAAGAATAATTACGAATTTAGTGAAATTATAAATAAGTATTTACCTTGAACTCTATCTGCTCTTGAATTACTTGCATATGCGGTATTTCTAGATTCCAAAGCTTTTTGCATTTTGTCACCTTCTACACTTTCTTCATTGCTTCGCCAATAAATACTAGCAATGGTTGCAAGACACTATTAGGTAATAAAAAATAGCAAATAAATAAATAGATAAAGAAATTCCCCTAAATATATTATTTGTCTCACTTTTAATTTCATATCACCCCGTCGAAAATGTTTTGGACGAACTTTAAACTGTAAACCAGTTATTGTTGTCTCAAGACCTTCTCTACCTGTAATAATTGCAGCATATGTTCGATGAAATGCTGGTTCAGCTGGTTCACCATTTATAAACCATGTTAAATGTGTTGCTGGAAAAGATCTTCCCGATGTACAATTCACTTTTACTGTATCACCAATTTGGTAACGTGGCCTACCACCAGTAATTCGAGGTCCTTCATCAGGAACAGCTGAAATATTCAATCAAATACTTTGTTTTTTTTTCTACTCTTTGTCAAAAATTAATAAAAATAAATTATTCTGAATGTAAACTTTCTACATTTCTCTCTTTTTGTATTTAAAAGTTGTTAAATCTTATCATCAACTTTTATGATGAAAGCGTCACATACAGGTAAATTCATTTTCTCACCTAAACTGTCATTTAAACGGATACTTAAAACTGACCATAAAATAACAACAAAATGTATATAATTAGAATTTTTATTATCTAGTGCACTATTTATTTATGGCTTTGTTATATTCATTGTTGTTATAATATTGTTGTTGGTATAATATTGTTGTTGTTGTTGTTTGTTGATTTTTTTTAAGTTCACTCTTTAAATTTAATCAGGATTATATTTTGTTGTTTCTGTAGGTTTTATTACATTTTTAACATTTTCTTTTTTATTCTCTTTCCTTTTGTTTGTTTTGTTTTTTTTTTTTGTGTGCAAATAAAATAAAGTTTTTCCTGTTTTTAGTTTCATGAAATACTAAAATAACAACAACTAAACGGACACTTGGTATTTTCACAAGATTAAGAACACCAACAATAGAATGATATTTAGCGGGATTATAATAGAATAGAAATGTTAAAAGTGTTTAAGATTTTCTTCTTTTTGTTTTTTTTTTTTACACTTCAAACACTAATAAATGAAAGAAAAATAAAGGGAAACACTTAAGGATGTTATTAAAAGATGCCTTTTGTCGTTTGAACTCTGAACTTACTCTCTCTCTCTCATAATAAATATTTGGTTCGTCAAGGTCTACCCTAATTAGAAAATTATTCAGCAAAAAAAAAAAAAAAAAGAAGATAACAAACTCAAATATTTTTTTTTCTTTCCATTCTTTTGAAACATTTTTTTAATGACACTATTCTCGGATTATTTAAGGCTAAGATAAGAATTGGTTTGAAATTAAAATATAAAATTAATTGATAAGAATAATAGATTGCATAAGTAGTAGGTGTAGGATAGGATTTATTTTAGGATGTAACTTTATTTTTTTGTTGAAGACTAGATTGAGGGGTAGGTTTAAAATGTTTGAATAATTAGTTAATTGCGCCCAATAATAATAAAATTTAAAGTGATTAATTTAAGGAAAAAGACGGAACTTGATTTCCGGTGAAAAGAGTGTGAGGTAGACTGGATTTGGGTTTTTTTTGGGAGACGAAGTTTGTGCCTTGAGTGGTAAACAAAGATAGTGAGAAAAATCTTAAAGATAAATAAAAAAAAAAAAAAAAAAGAAAAGAAAAGTGATATAAAAAGTGAAAAGTGAGAAAAGAAAGAAATAAAATCAAGAGCAGTCGGTTAACAAGGAAAACCGATATTTGCTTTGTATTTTTTTCCAACTCGGTTATCAAGGAAAACCGATATTTGCTTTGTATTTTTTTTCCAACTCGGTTATCAAGGAAAACCGTGATACAAGAGAATAGAGATTTTTGTTGGTCAACTCGGTAGGCAAGGAAAACCGCACCACAAAAGAAAAGAGCTTTTTCTTAGAGATTTTTGTTGGACAACTCGGTAGGCAAGGAAAACCGGACCACAAAAGGATAGACATTTTTCTTGGAAGCACGGCCACGTGCGGCAAGAAGTAAAGGCAGCCATAAATCGCAGTAAGGTGAAAAATAATAATAATTACAGTGAAGGGTAAAGATTTTAGAACTAAATTATAAAGAAATAGACTTTGGGCGTTAGGCTAGTTAGCTAGGTTAAGATAGGTTAAGTAAAATATATTTTAAGCTAGAATAAGTAAATTATGTATTAGGTTATAGTATTTATGGTTTTTTCTTCCTCATATTTTGGAACTCGCGACAAGAGCCGCCAGGCATAAAAATATTAAAATCTCGAACGGCCCCAATAACACATGTTGGACACGCGTGTTAGAGGAAGAAAAAAATAAATTTAAGTAATAGTAGATTGTTTTAAGATAGAATTAAGGTAGGTTAGGTATTAATAATAAATAAATAGAAAAAAGAAATATTTCATTTTTTTTGTTTTTTTGATTTTTTTTCTCTACCAATTTTTATTGAAGAAGAAGAAGAAGCGGAAAGAGGGGCACGTTACAGAAGTGGCGCCCAACGTGGGGCCCGATTTTCGCGATTTTTGATTTAAAGTTAAAGTTTTGGTTTTGATTGCACAAAGAAATATATTAATAAAGAATTTTTTTTTTGTTTGAATTTTGGATTTTTTTTTATTATTTTTTTTTTGATTAATATACATAAGTTGTTTTGAGAGATAACGGAATTTTTTTTTATTGTATTTTAATAATTTTTTTTTTATTGATAAAGAATAAAAATTTGACTTGGAAACAATGCAACGGTATGTTGTTGTTTACAAGTTGGTTTTTGGAAAAATTTTCTTATGGGAGATGATTATATTGTGTTAGTTAGGATACAATAAGCAGCTGAATTTAAACGAACAATGAGATTTTTTTTTTTAAATTAATTTAGGAATTTTTTTTTCTGATTAGATATATATAGGTTTTTGATTGAATAATTACCATTATTGGGATAGGTTAGTTATTGGGATTATTCGGTAAGGTTTTGATTTTGTTTTTGTAGATAAGGTTATTATATTTATATTACGATAGGAACTAGTATTAGATTAGCCTAGGTTAGTATAAATTTAAGATTTAATATTATAAATAGTATAACAATATAATGAATTTAAATAATTTGGACATTTTTGGAAGAATGGATTTTGCGACAACAAACCATAATGGGTTTTCGCAAAATTATGATTCAGGGAGAGGGGAAACGTTTATTTCGGATCAGCCTTGGAACAATCCTATGGCTAGATTAAATCAGTTAAGTGATATGGAAACACCAGATTGTACATTCATAAATGATCTAACAAGAGATGGTATTTTAAGGGATGGTACGGATAGGGGGATATTGTCTCCGATTGGATCTAGGCGACCATTGCACCCTGCTGCATCGGTCACGTTTAATGAAAGAACATCGTCGCGATACTTTCCGCAGAGTAATCCTCAAAGTCCTGATCCATCATCGACTTTTGTCAGATCAGAACATATTCCGGAAGCAGATTTACGAACGTCGAATCCCAGGGTAAGAACGTATGGCGAATCTAACGATCGAGCGGTAAATTTTAGGCGTAAATTAATTCCAATGAGTAGTTGGGGGATAAAATTCCGAGGAGATTCTTCGGGTCTTAGTTATAATGACTTTATCTCTCAATTAGAACTAAAAGCAAATGGTCAAGGTTTGAGAGATGCAGAGATTCTGGCGGAATTCTGTGATCTTTTGGAAGGACCAGCCAAGACCTGGTATAGAGCATTTTATAGAAGGTTTCCTACGTGGAACTCATTGAAACTAGGATTGCGTAAACAATTTTTGCCTCCAGAGTATGAATTTTTGCTAAAGCGTCAAATAGAAGATCGTATGCAAGCAGCAAACGAAGATTTCGGTCTTTTCCGCGCGAATATGGAAATGCTATTTGGAGCTCTAGAATATCCGTTGTCTGAAAGGGCGAAACTTGAGATTTTAATACGCAATATGGATGAATTTTATTTAGAGAGTAATTGTGGGATTAAGACTACGGACGGCAAAACACACGAAAGTATAGGTTACGTATATGTACCGTTTTCTTTTAGAGATCGAACTGAAATACTTTGTACTCTGGTTGTACCAACAATGGATAGATTATTGATTTTGGGAATCGATTTCTGGCAAACATTTGATATAGAACCATCAATCAAATCCGAGGCAGAAATCTGTAGTACGGAAGAAGTAAATTTATCCCTTGTGAGACAAAGTAAATTAGAGGAGATCATTAAAAGTTTTCAGGTGACGGTAGAGAATGAATTAACTAGAACCCATTTGATGGAGCATTTTATCGATACTGGAAATGCTAGTCCAGTAAAACAACGTTATTATTCGGTCTCTCCCTACGTTCAGAAACAAATTGATGAAGAATTAGATCGGATGATTTCGCTTAAGGTTATTGAAAAATCCATGAGTCCTTGGTCAAGTCCAATGGTGGTGGTCAAGAAACCAAACGGAACAATTAGGTTATGTCTTGATTTGCGGAAGTTAGATGATTGTACTAAAAAGGACGCATATCCTTTGCCATATATATCAAATATTTTGGGTAGATTTGTAGGCACTAAGTATCTTTCGTCTACTACATGTGTTCTATATTGTTTGGAAACAAAATTTTGTTTTGTCAAATGCTGCTAATAATTTTTGTGCGAAGCTAGCACCCAAATATATAGAATGCAAAATTGCAAAATGTACTGGTAAGAATACGTATGATCTAGTAGATATGTTTGGCAAGTCGTTAGGAAATTTTTCAGCAAAAAGGATTGTCAAGTAATTGGAAGAAAAAGAAAATGTTCAGAATTATGGTTAGGAGATTTGAATTTTTTTTTGATAGTGTAGTAAATAGTTTAGTAACTAAATTTTTGAAGTACGTAATTTTAGGTTATTAGTAGGTTACTAGTAGCGAGTGAATTTTTAGGCTAATTTAGTAAGATAATAATGTTAAGAATATTTTTTTTTGAAATGAATAAAGTAAGGTACTGAATACCGAACGACGTTAACAAGAAAGTGAATTTATTTTGGAAGTAGTATTAGGTTGAAAATACTATTATAGTTATTTGGATACGATATGTTATTTAAGGGGTAGTTTAGGGATAGTATTAGTCTTGGTTATGGTAAGTTAAATAAGCTAAGTAGTTGGTTTACAAGTAATAAATGAAATAAAATACAAGTTAAGTATGGTCTCTCTCATAAGGATGTTGAAAGCGGGGAAAAAAAAAAGGATTATTGGTTGTTACTAGTAATTTTTTTTTTATATATAATACAGTAGATTTTTTCCTTTATCTCATTCATTTAAATTTCGTACATAGTTTCCGCGTAAAGTTGCAAAATACATTTGGTCTGGTGTTTATTATTTTTAAGTAGATTACCGATTTTGTTTTCGGTGTGGAGAGAAATTCTCGTCTACAATATAGTTTTAAATATCGTGATGAGGTAAGACTACCGATTTGGTTTTCGGTGTTGAGTGAATATCTCGCTTACCGTAGTTTTATTTATCGAAATAGAGTAAAGTTTCCGATTGCATTTTGTAATGGTCGGGTTTAGTGATGTAGTAGGAAGTAACTGATTATTTTTTCGGTGTAAGACTTATGTTTTGCTTCCAAAATTTTTGTTCCTTAGATATCAGACCACTTATGTTTTATAACTTTATTAGTATATTTCGGGTTTTGCTTAAATTTTAGAGTTCATTTTGGTTATTAATCGGATGGTAATTGCGTAAGGCAGAAAAAAAAATGTAACTAAATTTGAATGATAATGCCATTCAATTTAATTAATTTTTTTTTTGTAATGAAGGGAGGTGGTGAAACATTTTTTTAATGACACTATTCTCGGATTATTTAAGGCTAAGATAAGAATTGGTTTGAAATTAAAATATAAAATTAATTGATAAGAATAATAGATTGCATAAGTAGTAGGTGTAGGATAGGATTTATTTTAGGATGTAACTTTATTTTTTTGTTGAAGACTAGATTGAGGGGTAGGTTTAAAATGTTTGAATAATTAGTTAATTGCGCCCAATAATAATAAAATTTAAAGTGATTAATTTAAGGAAAAAGACGGAACTTGATTTCCGGTGAAAAGAGTGTGAGGTAGACTGGATTTGGGTTTTTTTTGGGAGACGAAGTTTGTGCCTTGAGTGGTAAACAAAGATAGTGAGAAAAATCTTAAAGATAAATAAAAAAAAAAAAAAAAAAGAAAAGAAAAGTGATATAAAAAGTGAAAAGTGAGAAAAGAAAGAAATAAAATCAAGAGCAGTCGGTTAACAAGGAAAACCGATATTTGCTTTGTATTTTTTTCCAACTCGGTTATCAAGGAAAACCGATATTTGCTTTGTATTTTTTTTCCAACTCGGTTATCAAGGAAAACCGTGATACAAGAGAATAGAGATTTTTGTTGGTCAACTCGGTAGGCAAGGAAAACCGCACCACAAAAGAAAAGAGCTTTTTCTTAGAGATTTTTGTTGGACAACTCGGTAGGCAAGGAAAACCGGACCACAAAAGGATAGACATTTTTCTTGGAAGCACGGCCACGTGCGGCAAGAAGTAAAGGCAGCCATAAATCGCAGTAAGGTGAAAAATAATAATAATTACAGTGAAGGGTAAAGATTTTAGAACTAAATTATAAAGAAATAGACTTTGGGCGTTAGGCTAGTTAGCTAGGTTAAGATAGGTTAAGTAAAATATATTTTAAGCTAGAATAAGTAAATTATGTATTAGGTTATAGTATTTATGGTTTTTTCTTCCTCATATTTTGGAACTCGCGACAAGAGCCGCCAGGCATAAAAATATTAAAATCTCGAACGGCCCCAATAACACATGTTGGACACGCGTGTTAGAGGAAGAAAAAAATAAATTTAAGTAATAGTAGATTGTTTTAAGATAGAATTAAGGTAGGTTAGGTATTAATAATAAATAAATAGAAAAAAGAAATATTTCATTTTTTTTGTTTTTTTGATTTTTTTTCTCTACCAATTTTTATTGAAGAAGAAGAAGAAGCGGAAAGAGGGGCACGTTACACTTTCTTTCTCATTTTCTTCTCTTTTTTTTTTCAAATTAAAAGCGCAAAAATAATTAGCAACACTTAGACGAAAAAGAAAAAAAAAATTAGAAGCAAGATTAAAATATGAAGAAGAACGATTTTTTTTGTTGTTGTCTTTAGAGAGAGAAGTAATTTAATAACCCTTTAAGAAAGCAAAAAAAAAAAAAAGAAACATTGCAGTAAAATATTATATAATTTCTAAAATAGGCCACTGAATTATAAAATGGATGAATTTGAGCAACTATATATAGAAGATTTTACTCATTATGCTAATGTACATTCTGAGAGTGACGAGATGGAATATTTTATAATGAAAAGCTTTCCTTTTTTTTTCTTCGTTTCTCGATGATCTATTGTGAAACTTGCGTCATATATTGTGACTGTTACCTTTCAAGTTTTTCTTTTCCACAATTATCTAGATTATTTTTCTTGTGCATTTCTATTTTTTCTCTCTCTTTATTTTGTTGAATAATTTTCGTTACATTTCAATCCATTGAAATGTTAGAGTTGAAAGGGTAATTTTTTTTTCTAGTCATTTGCAGCTCTACTTCTTTTCACTATCAACATTAAATCTTTTGTTGAAAATACGCAGTTAAGTTTTGTGAATTTTTTCCTTGGCTGATGGAATAACTGCAGTTAATTTATACTAAATTTTCTTTGTGAATTTTACTTATTAAAATTATTAACTTTTTTTTTCAAATTTTGTAAAAGAAAAGTTTGAACTTTAATTAATCTTTAATTATTTTTACTTAAAATTTTGTTTATTAGAAAAAAACTCCATTGAAATTTATTCAGATCAATTTTTGTAAAAAAATTTTTTTTTACAAAATTCTCAATCCAATTAGCATTAATTAAAATATCGAAGTTTAAGAAATTAATTAAAAGAACAGTTTAAATTTTTTAAATTTACCAAAGAAAATTATGGAAAAATAAAGATAATCAAACAACAATAAAATCTAACCAAAACAAAAAAATTGTTTAAAGATTTTTTTTTTTAGAATTTGAAATTTTGTAAGTTGAAGGAGATAAAAAAAGACTTTTTTTTTGTTTACTTAGGATAAAATAGTCCTTTCAATTTAAACGAAAAAGGATTTACATTCTTCTTTAATAAATTCTTTAAATATTTTTTTTTAGTTCAATACAAATGAAAATCGTTATAATCTGCTCAACACAAACACAACAATTCTATTTTATTCAATAGGATTTTTAATCGTTTAACTTTTGTTTAAATAAAAAAATGTATATTTACCAACAACAACCATATCACCATGGTCAGAAACAGTTTGAAATGATGGTGCTTCGCCAGATACTTCACAACGATATCTTCCACTTGACGCTAGATTTACTGTTTGTAATACAATCACTCTGTCTGTTGAATTGTGAAGCTGTAATAAATGATCGGTAAAAATCAGTCTTTTTTTTATTTAATAATTTAACATGACATTATATTTACATCAACTGATATTCCCTGTAATGGAAATACTTGAGCTGGTGGCATATCACGTGGAATATAACGATAAAATTCATGTCCGTCCTTATACCATTTTACTGAATATAAATCCTCTGAATCCAATTCATATTGACATTCTAATTTTGTAGAACTGCCACGAATTGTATGATTTGGAATTATAACTTCATTCAATCGGAGACCCAAGGAAAATCCTAAAAATATAAAAATAAAATGAATTATTTTACTGTCAACTACCTTTGTCATTTCTTCAACTAAACGAAACAATTTTCCCAATTTTCTTTATTTATTAATTTTGTTTTGGTTTTAAATTATTTCTGTTCGATTTTTATTTCAAAGAACTAAAGGAAACCTCCAATTATGATATTCCATTTCTAATTTTAAAAAAATGCAGTTGTGTATTCGTTGTATTCACGTTACATAAAAACATCAAAAGACATAATACGGATAAAATATTATCTGACTGATGGAGAGCTTTTTCACATTTTAAAGAATTTATTTTGTGTAAAAAAAAAGAAACATTGAACATTCCCACTTGTTATTCTCATCAATAATAATAATGAAAATAGAAAATTACATTTATGTGACAATATTTTTTATTTCTATTTAAAGAAAATTCGAAAACATAAGAAGAGAAAAATATAAAATATATATATATATATAAAAAGAAGATATTCGATTAATACACTTCAGTAATTACATTTATTTTCAATTTTCGACCATCACTTTAGTGTATTGGTGTGTATACTGACAGAAAGAAAATCTTTTGGATTGTGTGGTAATCCAATAGGATTTTGGGTCGAACCTCAAGACACAATGTCAATAGGGATACGATGATCGAAGATAAGTTAAGGGTACATTATTAATATTTTACGTGCAATAAAGTTTTTTTTTCCATTTTTTGGAAATAATATTTTTTTATTGATCGATTTTGGTTTTTTCGTTTTTCCACCCTTTTTCCACATTTTTTTCTTTTCTTCTTACTTTTCACTATTCTTAATTTAAGATTTATTCTTATAATTTTAATAAATAAGTTTTTATTATTATTTTAGTAAATGTGGAATTATTGTCAATTCCCATGTTCTAAAAAAAATTTAAAAAAAAGAAGAAGACGAATGTACAATAATCGTTCTTCAAGTTTTTCCCCTTTTTTTTGGTTTATTTCAGATTACACACACATAATTAGGTGTGTGTGTGTGTATTTTTTTCTTTCAATCATCACATAACATTACCATACCATCAACCACAATATTATTCAATATCTAAGTTCTTTAGAAATTATTCAAAAGGATAAAACAAAAGGATTCTACAAAATGAAGGTATAAAAGAAGTGAAATGAATAAACCCTTTTTATACCTTTCATTAATTTAAGTGTAAGAAAAAAAAAAGAGAGAGAGAGAGAGTTGTAAGGAAAGTTTTTACATAGTATTAAAGTGATCATATTCTTTTCGATTTAACATTCCTGTAAGATTGTCGGTTGCTGTTACCGGAACAAGAAAAAGGCAATAACTTAGATTGCATTTTATGTTTGTTTTTCAATTTCAAATTTTTAAAATAATTTAAAAGCAAAAAATAATTCTAATTCATAATCAAATCTGAAATCATTAAACACAAACACAAATATAACTAACCAAGTGGCAGCATGGGAACATGATGCTCTACTAAGAAATACTAAGCCTCCTTGTTATAATGACATTGATGTGCTAAGTTCCAAAATCAATCAATCAACACACAAATGTCTGAATTTACACTTTTACAAAATCTAAGTAAATTTAATAATTAAAAAATTATTATGACAGACGAACAATTAAAAATTATAAAAGAGAAAGTTTTGGTCTTGAGTCTTAGGACCAAAGATTGAATAAATTTAAATTCAAATTTTTTATTTTCATCAGAATAACTTCGACATTTATATGATTGCAAGTAGTCTGATCGTTTTTTTTTTTGGTAAAACCACAACATGAAGTTAGAAATAAAATAAAATATTCTTATGGCGAGTTTTTCAATTCTTTTGGAATTTTAGTTTCTTTTTTTTTTTTTGGTTACTTAAAATTCAAGAGAGAATAACTTAAAATTTGTACCTACTCAAATTGGTTTTTCTCTTTGTGTATGTTTTTTTTTCCATCTTAGAAGTTTAACTTTTGTACAAAAAAAAAAAAATAAAAAAAGAACCGAACAAAACTGTATAAATTTTATAGGATTTTTAACTTCATTCTACTTGAGATATCATATTTTGTATCAAAATGGGAAAAGGCAAAAGGCTGAGTTGCTTTAACTTAAAGCATATTTTTCTCATGTTGAATGTAAACTTTATGGAACTTTTGAATCATGTTTTTTTTTCTCATTCTTTTTATTTAACTTTTTTTTTTTCTTCTTTTTCTTTTTTTTAGTAACGTATGGGTGAGTGTACTTTCGATATTTTTCTCAATACAAACGTATTATCGATTCATGATCTTATCCAAATAATATGATAACCCAATTTTCCTTAGAGACCATTACTGTGGGGTACTTTGAGAAAAATAAAAGGAGAAACGAAAAAAAAAACCTTTATACTCATATATTTCTTCTACAAACGAATATTTCATTAAAGAGTTCAAAGAAGAATCAAGAACAACAACAGCAACAAAAATAACAACATGAAGAAAAAAAAAATAATAAAAATAAAAACTTGAAACGATCAATTTATGTTTTCTTTTGTACATAAGCCACATTGATTTACCAATCTTTTTATTATATCGTTTTCTTATTGAACAAAATGTAATGGGCTTTCATTTATATACATATACTAAATCCTCAATTTCTTAGAATGTTTTCAATAAAATAAATTGTTATCCATTTGTTTTCTCTTTCTTACCCTTCAAATATCTTCTGCCACTCTTTTTTTTTTTTTGTTCACGAATAATATTTTGCTTAACATTTTATTTGTAAAAGGATTGAAAAAAAAATGTTTAACATTTAGTTAAGTTCATCGTCATATTTTTGTTAATATTGATTTCTAATAAATCCACTGATGAGAAGATTTAAAACAATTTCAAACAAAAAAAAAAAAAACAAAAACAAATTAAATTTATTCAAAATTTAAACAAATAAAAGATTCCATTTGATTTATTTTCTTCTTCTTCTTCATTATACTCTGTACGACAAATCTACATTAGACTAAAAAATAAATCATAATTACATATTATACAGAGTGTTTTGTCTTTGAAAGTATTTTGTTCCTGAACAATTTGTAGGAAAACACATTTAGATAATTAAAATTTAATTCTTTCAATTCGTATTATTTTCTAATCTTTAAAATTCTAAATATTCAAATAGGAAAAAATTCCTATTTGAATATTTAAATATTTTTTTTGTATCGTAATTACTACAGTGATAAAAGAACAACCCCACTGAATATTTGTAGGTATACAGTAAACCTATTTAGTAGGTATATATGTATGTCTAGTAGCCATCATTTCTGGTAGGTAATAATCTCTTTTTTGAGGAAGGTCGTGCGTTTAAAAAAAAATCGATTTCGTTTTTTTTTTTTTTTTTCATTTTCCCCTCCACTAAAGTTCAAATCAAAGAGAATTTCTATAAAATGTTTCTAATGTCAGTTGTTTTTAGTAACATACGTTGAATGTTTTTGTTTTTGTTGTATTTTTTTTTCTTTTGGACCAATAAAAGTGATTTATTACATTGTTCTTTTTTTTTATTACTTATTTATTAGACTTATAGACTTTTTCCAACTGTGAAGAATATTGAAAATTGAAAGGAAAAAAAAGGAAATAATCCTGCTTAAAAATTATAGGTGTGTTCACGGTAAATTCAAAACTTTTACAGGCTTTTAATTAATTAATTATTGTTATAATTTTAATTTAGATTAAATTATGGATTTTACCCCCTCTTTGTATTTAATCGAGAATTTTTTTAATTATGAGTACGAAAAGAAAATCTTTTAAATTTTTCTCAATTGAATCAAACATTTTGTGGAAATTAAAAAAAAAAATCTAATAATGAGGTAAATTATATTATTGAATAAAAAATATTATATGAAAATTTGGTAATATCAATTACCATGAGTTAACATTACTGTAACACATATTGTTGTTTTTTTTTTACTTTTTGAGAATAAAAACATTAATGCGTTTTGTTTGTTCCATTATTATAGGAATAAAATACAATAAAGAATAAAATATCGTACATAAAATCTAAAAATAAACCATTAGTGATTAAAAGAACCATTTAGATAACAATTATTTTTTACTAATTATTACAATATGTATTGTGTTTGTGTAACATCAAGTGTCTATGAGAAACCATTATGCCATTAAGACAGTACCTAACTATATAAGTGAAAGCTGTTTTAAGGATTTTTTTGTAAAAAGGCAAAAAAAATATTGATAATAAAATCAACCAAAGAAACCAACAAACCTCGAACTCGAAATTCATTAAACTAAATATTGGAGTTGGGACCAGTACGAATATTTCTTAGTTGTGATTCACACTTCAAATAATTACCTTTAAATTTTTACAATCTTTGTAATGGAATAAAGTTCCGATGTAAACATTGAAATGGATATCAAAATGGATTTAAAATTCAAAATGAAGTGATAACAATGAAAAAAAAAACGTAATTAAATCATGTATCATCTTAAATGGATGTTAACACAACATAGATAAATTTCCTTTATGAACCATCAATTATCATGCACTTTAATACATAATTCTATTTTACATTATTTTGTAAACATAACACAATAATAATAAAAAAGTTGTCCAAAAAAGTTTTACTGTCTCAAAATTAATGTACAATAAATTAAAGTTTTGGTTTTGTTTTTCTTTTTGTACTGTCACTCTGTTGTTTCGTGTTGTTTATTTAAAGATACATTTTACTATGTGTTGTACATATATGTTGGTATTTATATAATTTTAGTATATAAGTCCTATATTTGACTATCTTTTTGTATTAAGTTACCGACGACAATTTAATTAAGATAATTGAATTTAAATGTAAATAAATAGCACCAAAATTATAGGTAGGTACAAGAATTTTTTCGGTATTATCTAAATATTGAAGAAACGAAAATTGTTTATGTATGTAATATAAACGTGCGTCTATTAAAAAAAAGTTATATAGGCAGAATAGTTTTTCATTTTTTTTTTTAAAAGAAAATTTAATTTTAACACTTTATAAATTTTTCATCTTATAAAATCAATATTTTTAAAGCAGAAGTATTGATAAGGGTAACAACTATAAATTTACCCTATCAATGTAAACAACACATAAATATTTTTATTTCATCTATCATTATTAAATTATTAATTATTAAACTAAAAAATTATTCACCATAATAATTATCTTTTAATTCAGCTAATCAGCGTAAACACAATACACAATAATATATAATACTCGATCAATTAATGTATTGATTTTCTATATTTTATTCACGTCTATAAGAATTTATTATATTAAAATTTTCATTCAAACGTTAACAAAATCAACAAAATCAACTATAAATATTGATCATCGAATAAATTCATAAATAAATTCTATAAATAAATTGACAAAATCAACAACAGTCATCATTGACGTTCATCATCTCTATCATCATAGAAAAATTGTTTAATCAAATTATATTCGTTTTGTTTTCTTTTAATTAATTATAATTTTGTACTATTTAATTTTTGTTATAATAAATTTATATAAAGATGAAAAGACGAAGATTGTTCATCTTTAATTAATTTTTTAAAAGAGACAAAAAATAAACAAAAATTCTTAATTTAAAAAAAAAATCATAATGAAGACAAATTTCATAATTTCTAAATGAGAGCAAAAAATAATAATAAAAAAAAACAAAAACAAAAAGAAATGAATAAAATATTTGTTTCCTTAAAAAGTCATTTAGATTTACACCACCTACACAAGTCTCATCCCCATTTCTCCACTTTATATATAGAAAAAGGAAAAACAGGTAAACTCTCACAGTCATGTTAGAAAATAAAATTTCTGATTTATTTTCAACTCATGACAAAACGATAAAAATCTAAAGACAAGAAAAAAAAAAGTATTTTTATTGCTTAATAAGTTTAAATGAGTCAAAGACAAGTAGTCACACTTAGAAGGACACTGTCAATCATAACATAATATTTAATACAAGGTAACTTTTTCTTTTTTTCGATTTATATTATTTATGGTGCGTATTAAAAAACGAACGAATATCCTCAGGGTAATAACAACAACAAAAACAAT
This sequence comes from Pedicia rivosa, assembly GCA_963082725.1. Taxonomy (NCBI): domain Eukaryota; kingdom Metazoa; phylum Arthropoda; class Insecta; order Diptera; family Pediciidae; genus Pedicia; species Pedicia rivosa. The sequence goes on from OY720154.1 coordinate 29,947,080, forward strand.
ACTTAAATCATTTTTAAATTAAATTTTGCGACATCAAATTAAAAATTAAAATTATAAATGCACAACAACAGAATACAGTCAACTGTTTTTCCTATATTGAAATATTAATTACATAAATTATAGGAAAGTGATAAAATAATTACACGTTTATTTCAACATTCATAATTTTAATTTGTTCTTTCTTTCTTTCATTCTCTCGAAGGGGTGTGCCAAGTAATTTTAATTTAATTTATTTTAATTTTTTATTTAATTTGGATAATTTGAAAAATTCTTCAATTAAAATTGTTTTGTAATTTTCGTTGAAAAATTTCACAACAAAAGATTATTGTTACGGAACTTTGTAATTATTGAATTGGATATTTTCGATTTATCTTTTACATTATTTTTGGTTGTCAATTTTTTAAGGAATTAATAGGGAGTAACGACTACAAAATCAAACGGGTATTTTTAAAGAGGCACACAAAGGATCACTTGAATTTAATTTGTATGCCAAGGATTGTTCAGAAATACTTGAGCTTTTTCCTGTTAAAACAAAAAAAAAACATTAATCGGGTCAATTGGGTCAACTTTTAAAGCTTACACTTGCAGTTCTTAAAATAGAGAATTTAATTTCTGTTACCATAGTTTATTTCTTGAAGTAAATAGAGCAAGAACGTTGAATTTTAGTTTTCAATTCAATGTTAAAAATAGAAAAATTGAAAGAAATTCATTGAAAAATGAAAATTAAATTTAAACTGTAACTTCCCGGAACGTTTTTTTTTTTGATATAATTCTTTTAAAAAATGTCTATGTCAGTTCTATTTCCTTTATTTTTCAATAGAAGTCTGATGGAAATAAGGCAATATTATTTTCCTGTTATTGATGAAGGAAGTTCATTCATATACAATGTTTTTTTTCGTTCTTCCTTTTAATAGATTATTCTTAACTTATTTTGTCCTTGAGCTCCTTTTCTAACAAATAAAAATTACAACAATATTTCTGACTCTTTAGAAAGATAAACTTTTAACAACAAATGGAATATCTTTTTCTCTGTTTAGTTTTTTTTTTTCAAAAGTTTAAAGAAATTTTCTTTTGGTTTTTTTTTTGTTCATTCCTTTTTTTTTTTTTTTTTCTTAACACAAAAAGTTACAGCAAATTGTATTATGCTTTCTTTTTTCATATAACAAGAAGAAAAACAGAAAGGAAAACTTTGTCTTTTTGAAGAAAATTTAAAGAAAAGAATATCTGTGTGTGTGTGTGTATTTTTTTTCTCTGTTCTCTGTTGTAACAATTTTCCTAGCTTTTGTCGCCTTTCTTTTACAGAATATACACAATTTTCATGTTACTAAAAAAGTTGAACATTCTGTTACTGAGATGAATTCAATTTTTTTTTTGTTCAACTTCCTTTTAATATTCCCCCTTCAGCCGTTGTTAAAATACAATTAAATTTTAATTTTAAAATAAAAAAAAAAAAAAACTTCAAAGAATTTTTGAATGAAATTTGTTGTAATTGATTTTTAATTTGATTCAATTTTTTTATCTCTTTTTTTGGTGTTTTTATAAAATTGAAAAAAAAAAACGAACCAATGCCCATATTTTAGTCCTTATCTTTAATACACTCTTATCTAGTCTAATATTATGCAAAATACAAATCAATAAAAATTGCCAAAAGGGAGAGAAAATATTGCGCCAAAAAATTAATAATTTATTCAACAAAATTCAAAAAGGAAACATTTTGTGAATAAAAAAATTATTATTTTTCTGTTTCATTATTGGAAATGTGACTTTTTTTTTTTTTTTTTTAACCAATTTGCATATTTCAATTTTATTTTTATTGTATTTTTGTCTTAATTAAAAGTTGACTCTTTGAAAATGGAAAAAAAGAAAAAACTCAAAGAAATTTTAAATAACTGAAATTTTGGAATATTTTTAACTTTAAATTTAATTCTCCTACCGTCCCTGTTTTATGTACACGACGAGTACTTAGTCTTATTAAGTTTATTCAGGCTTAAGTGGGTTAATTACACAGAAATCGGCACTTGCACGATTTACTACGATTTACTACGATTTTAAAAATATTACGCCCGTATAAATTATGTGACAACGTTGGAATATTATTCCAGATAAACTACAAAATAATCAGAAATTTCCTTTAGCAATGAGTTAAAACAGAAATCAACATTTACTAACAAAAATTCTAATTTCCTAATTTTAATCAATAAATTGTTTAGTTTTAGTTCGGATAACAAAAAGGGTAAATTATCAACAATCGATTATTGGATTTGAATTTTGATTTGAAACAAACCAGAATTTTGTATTAATTAAAGGAAATATTTCTTCTAAACGTGATTGTACTATTTAAACTCAAAAAGACATGTTTTTGATAAACAGGCGAGCATTAATTTGCCGAATTATTTAAATAAACCTCACAAATATAAATATATTTACAAATTATTATACTAATTCAATTGTTATCATTTGATTCATGATTGACAATTCTATTAAAAAGTTTTATTTGTTAAACACAGAGTAACGTAACGTAACGATTAGAGATTTAATTAAATTAATACAATTACCGTGTGTTCACTGTTTTTTTTTTAGATGAATTGAATAAAATATAGAATATCAATTCACTTTAATATTTTTAGGTAAACCCAAATTATGTATTTATAAAGCCACATAGAAGATTAATCGAACCTACTTTACCAACTTTATTCTATTTACGTTTTAAAACAAATATTTCCATAAATAAATGTTAAATATTTATAATTCTTTAAAATAAAGTACGTTATACCATCCTACATGTCTATGATAAAAAAAATGTAACTTTTACCATTAAACAATTATAAATAAAGGGAAAATGTAAATTAATAAAAATAAATTGTTAAAATTGAAACTCATCGAAATTAACAAATAAATAAATTAAAAATTTGTATTTGTATTTGTACTGATTCTAGTAAATGTTTCATTGAAAAATTTCATTGAAATATTTCATAAACAAATATAAAAATTATATTTAAAAAACATTTAGTGAATCCACCTTCATTATTTTTCAGAGATTAAAGTCAAAGGAATTGTTTAGAACTTAACAAACCTAAAAACATTTTATTTTTTGTACTAAAATTTTTGTAGAAACCAAACATAGAAAATATACAAAAATTTTGAAAGAAACAATTCAATGGTTGTGGAAAGGGGGGACAAAATATATAAACTTTTTTCTCTTTTTATATTTCTCACTTTCTCTCTTTCGCACAGCACCTAATCTTTTATCTGTAAATTTTTAATTTTTGTCTTTTATTTTTTTTTTTTTTTTGTTTTTTGCTCTACAATTTTATATGAAAAATTGTTTTAATTTTATTCTGTTTGGAGAGGAGAATGGAGAATGGAGAATAATAAATTATATATTTCTTTTGATGATTTTAATTTTTCTTAATTAAAAATTAATATAATTAAAAGTTCATATTTTTCCCCTAACAAAAAAAAAATGCAAAAACAAAAACAAAAACAACAAATTCAAACATTTTTGTTTTGTGTAGAGAAAGAAAAACCCCTTCCTGGTATATTTTGTAGGATAATTGTATTTAGTAAATGTATGTGTGCTTGAGTAAAGATATTTATATTATGTTGTTGTACTTTGTTAAAATTTTGTTTATGGAAATTTGTTGTTTTGTTTTTTGTTTTTTGTTTTTGTTTAAAATTAAATATAAAAAATTGTCTAATAGTTTTTTTTTTTAAATGTTTACCTTGAAAAATAAAGAAGTAAACCATAATGGATATCATAAATATGCTTTTTTTAATTCCATTTATTCCATAAAAAAAATTGTATACATTAATCCCTTCATTAATCCTTTAGTATTTATTTATTATTCTTTATTAATTATTAATTATTGTTTTTTTTTTTTAATTTTTGAGATAGAAAAATATGTACAAATAAAAACTTCACATTATTTTACACAAACACATTTATTTTAATTGAAAGACAGAACAACAGAGACAAAACAACAATAACATTTAATATTTCATTTAATTTTCTTTTCATATAATTTTATGGTGGTTTTTTTTTTTGCTTTATTAAAAAAAAAACAAACACAATAATTATACAAGACAATAATTATTTTCACAATATTCACCCAAAGAAATAATTTCAGTAAAATTCGATTATTTTATTATTTAATTTTTTAAACTTTTATTAAATTGAACATTTTATAAATATTTGTATTGTATTAAGTTAATAGATTAAATATTTAAGTTAATTGATAATAATTATTTATTACAATAAATTTCTTTGACAATTCTATATAAAATAATTTATTCGTATTGAATGTCAGTTTAAAGTTTTATTGAATTTTCTAAACACAACCGATCTTGATAAAAAGCGAAATAGAACTAAAATCTATTTTTATTTTAATGTTTTGGTATATCGAATATTTTTTTCTTCTTATATATATAAATTTTAAACCCTTATTTATTACCTTCTACGAATATTCTCGTAATACGAACTATACCAGAAAAATTTCCCCTCAACAACTCAGTACACTTGCCAATTTTATCCCAGAAAATGTAAAACTCTTGTAGAAGAAAAATAAATTTCGTTTGAGTTTCTAAAAAAAAAAAACAAAAACAAAAACAAAAACAAAAAAGAAAAACCGAATACGAAATAAAACGAAGATTTTCAATGGTGGTCGTGGTACATATATATTTGCAATACTCCAGCGCCAAATTTATAAAATGCGTAGGGATACAAAAATTGTATATGAACCAAACAATTATTATGAGGAGTGCAAAGGATTGAACTAAACGTTTTTTAATATTTTGTTCAAGGACGTATTGCCTAAGAATTGATTTTACAGAAATTAATCTTTAAATTATTAGTCTATAAAATAAAGATTGATTGTTTATGTTAAGAAAATAAGGACAATAAATTGATAATTAGCACATCATGTCATCATATTTAAAATTGTCTATTTTATTGAATGCTATTTAGAATTATTTGAATATATTCTATATTTCTGTTGAATTCATCAATAAACACAAATGATGTGTTGAAAATCATATTCAGTTGCACTTAAAAACATTTTTATAAGAAAAAAAAAACATTGTCAGAACATCCAAATATATTTACATACAATTTTTCATTTTTCTTTCTTCAATTATATACACCTGTTTGTCATTATTGTAAATACCTTAGTCAAAGTTAAATCGTCAAATAGATTTTAATACAAATACAATCAGAACAAGTTTTACTTGAAGGAAAAGGCAGGTTTTTAAAACCTGTCGTTCAGACTGGTAATGAATGTGATCTGCTCTATTTGTAAGATTAAAGTGACTAAAGTAAGAGCTCCTGGATTTCAATGCGATGGATCATGTAAAAAATTTTTTCATTCGAAATGTGCTAAAATAAGCCCTGAAGCTTTTGATCTAATTGAAAATAAAACTCTAGTTTGGAAATGTTCAAAGTGCCAACTACTTCGCAAGTCCATAGTTTTTCCAAGAACCTCATCTGTGACTACTGAAGATGAGGCTGATGGATCTACTATTGAGGCTACGGTAATGTTAAATAAAAATTCAGAAAACTGTGATAAAATTGAATTTGGAAAAAGTCAGGATGCGTTGTTTACTAGTATTACAACATTAACTAACCTAGTCATGGATCTCCAGGAAAAACTAAATGTGTTTTCAGAGATTTTCCAAAAGATCACCGAGATTTCCGAAAAGGTTAACATCTTTCAGACAAAAACTGAGTTCGAAACCCCTAAAGTATTACCAACACTAGCTGAAATAATCAAAATAAACAACAACAGAGATCCTGTTATTTTTATTAAACCTAAAAATAAAGAACAAAGCTGTAGTGATACAACTCAACAAATAAAAGATGTCATTAACCCAGTTACTTCCAATGTACGTAACCTGCATCACATCAAAGAAGGTGGAGTGGTGATATCATGCAAAGATAAAATGTCAACTAATAAAATTTGTGAAGAAGTAACTAATAAGTTAGGTGACAATTATAATGTTAGTGTACCAAAAAACAAAATACCGTTAATAAAAATAACAAATCTTCCTGAGATATACACTTGTGACAATCTAATTGAAATTATTAAATTACAGAATGACGTTATTAATGATAAATCATGTGTTAAAATTTTAAATGTAAAAAAGAATAAAAAAACCAATAATATTATTGCAATACTGGAAGCTGACGAATCAACTTACTCAAGAATAATTGATGCTAAAAAACTTAATATTGAATGGAGTAAATGTTATGTTTTTGAGTATATACAAGTAGTTCGTTGTTACAAATGCCAATGTTTTAATCATGTTGCTAAGTACTGTAAAAATTCTCGAAGATGCGGTAACTGTTCGGGTGATCACGAATCTCTTACTTGTAATTCCATAAACTATAAATGCTTAAACTGTGTAAACGCTAATAATAATTTTAATTTGAATATTAATGTGAATCACCCTGTATGGGATGTAAATTGCACTGTTTTCAAACGGTATCTTGATATTGAAAAAAAAAAATTAAAATTTGAACAATAGCAATGTAAGCATTCTAATGTTCAAAATATAATTAATTTTATCCAGCCAATAGTAGTAAATAAAAATAATCATAAAATAATCCTAGACCGAGATAATTTTAGGGTAATGTTTTTAAACATTCACTCTTTACGATATAAACTTGATGAACTTGAATTTCATATAAGAAAGTTTGGACAAGTAATTCATGTTGTTGTTATTGCAGAAACCTGGTTACAATCGAATGATTGTCCTTTTTATAATATTCATAGTTACATTTCTTACTTTAATTGCAGAGATTCTAGGAAAGGTGGTGGTGTTTGCATATTCGTTCATGATTCAGTGAACCATCAATTGGATCTCAGTGAGGAGTTCGAAGATTGTAATATCATCGAGCTGACCGTAAAGGTTCCAAAAATGAAAATTGTTGGATTTTATAGACCGCCGAATAATGATATTAATAATTTCTTACATTTTTTAGATAATAAACTAGAAAATAACACTAATTGTTTTTTCTGGGTGACATTAATTTAAATCTATTGAACAAATATGACAGCAAAATAGAATCATATTTAAGTATACTAAAAAGCAACAACTATTATATAGTTAACGAAATAGATGACAACTCTTATACTTTTTCTACATCAACAAACAAAAGCATTCTTGATCATGCTTTTACTGATATTAACAGTTTTAATTTCATACCCAAAGTATATTCAGTATCTTTCTCAGACCACAGAATGATGTGTATAGATATAAACATACATGACTTCTCAAACAAAGAATGCAATATTGGACCAAAGGAAATTTGTAACATTGATAAATTTATATCAAATTTAGGCTCGATATCATGGCCTTATCAATTAACTTTTTCTGAATTTTCCAAGGTCATATCAAATGTTATAAAAATGTCTTCCGAAACAAAATCAATTAACCAAAATAAAAAACAAAAATACTGGTTTAATCATGAAATATTTATGCAAATAGCAGAGCGGGATCGCCTATATAATCATTGTAAATTTTTTCCGGACAATATCGAATTCTTAAAAAATTTTAAAAAACAGAAAAATAAGGTTACAAATTTAATCAGGGAAAATAAGAAATGCTATTTCGATAAACTTTTCAAAAATAATATCAACAATCCCAAAAAAACCTGGGACAATATTAATTTACTTCTATACAACAAAATTAAAGCTAGAGAATGGCCAGCTGAATTAATTGATGAGGATGGAATAACGCATTCCACTCCGAGTGATATGTGTACTGCATTTAATGCATATTTTAAAAGCAGTGTGTTCAGATTGATATCTGAATTCAAGACTAAAAATAATAATATTGAAATTGTTAGCACATGCAATCGTCATAATTCTAATTCAATTTTCTTTAACCCAGCTGACGAGGATGAGATTTACCAGATTATTAATAATATGTCGAATTGTGCTGCTGGTCAAGATAAAGTAACTACGAAAATGTTAAAATCTACATCACTTATTATAATCCCACTGTTAACAAACTTTATTAATGAGGCATTAGTAAGTGGAACCTTTCCAGATGAACTAAAAATAGCCAAAGTAACACCAGTATTTAAAAAAGGGGATAAAAAATTAATTTCAAACTATAGACCAATCTCTCTATTATCGACTTTTACTAAAATTTTTGAAAAAATCATTCATTCGCGTTTGTCAAATTTTCTTGAACGTTATAATTTCTTTAATCAATATCAATATGGTTTCTTACCTAAATCTAATACAACAGCTGCTATAGCTAATCTTGTCACATTTGTTCAGTCATCTCTTAACTCGGGATACTTTTGCTCAATAATTTTTATTGATATTTCTAAAGCTTTTGATTGTGTTAACCACGAAATTTTGATTAACAAATTAAGTAAAGCAGGTATCCGTGGTATAGCTAATAATCTCATTAAAAATTATCTGAGCAACAGAAAACAGTTTATTCAAATTAATGATAGTATAAGTGATTGTATAAATTTAAACATAGGCGTACCACAAGGATCTATCCTCGGGCCACTCCTTTTCCTTATCTATATTAATGACATTTTTGAATTAAATATTAAAGGATCTATGCAATTATATGCAGATGATGCCGTTCTAATGTATCAAAATCAAAGTATCAATTCATTATTTGAAGATATGACATATGATCTTAACGTAGTTTCAGAATGGTTCGATTATAATCTACTTAAAATTAATGTTATCAAGACTAATTACATTGTTTTCAATCATTCCAATAAGACTGTTGAAACAAGTAACAAGGTATTTTTGAATAATAAAGAAGTTGAACGAGTAACTAGTTCAAAATATTTGGGTCTAAACATAAATTCCAAACTTAATTGGGATCAACACATAGACTATATTAAAAATAAAATTGCTCCCATCTGTGGCGTTTTGAGAAGATGTAAATTTATACTCTTTCCGAAAACATTAAAATGTCTGTATTATTCCTTTATTCACTCTCATCTTTTATATCTGAATCCTATATGGAACACTGGTCAAAAAATAAAAATTAAGCAACTAGAAACAATTCAAAATAAGTGTATTCGGTCTCTCTTCTGGCGTGAATATAAAAATCCGTCAATTCATACGGTGGATCTATATAAAAACAACAAAATATTGAGATTAACATCTGTGAATACTTATGAATCCATACTGTTGATTTATAATCTAAAAAACTCCTTGCTGAAATCAACAATTGTTTTCCCGGAAGCTATTGAATTACATGATCATAATACTCGTAAAAAAAATCACATTAGATCAATTAAAATAAACAATAATCATGGACGCGACTCAATTTTACACCATTCCGTTAATCTCTTCAATAATTTGCCAAATAATTTAAAAGTCATAACAAAACAAAATGTATTTAAAGCTAATTTGAAACAATATTTACTAAACGAAGAATGTTAATACATATATTCTATGAATCTGGTCTGATTTAATATAATTATTTTTTTAATGTATTTTATAATAACTATGTAAATTTTTAATTATGTTTTTATATTTGTATAAATATCAGCATTTAGCTGTTTAATAAATTAATAATAATAATAATAATAATAATAATAATAATAATAATTATAACATTGTCACTCTTATTATTTCATACAGAATATAAATCTTCATAACTATTTACAATTAATTTCTATTTTTTCTTCTTAATATTTTTTTAATGAAATACAACAAAATAATTGTAAGTTGTACAATATATGACTGAAAGTAAAAGTTTTAAATTTTATATAAACAAAAGTAAATGAATATTTTTTTGGCCCTTTCAGCAATATTTGTTTATTTTTTTTTTCTTTGTTAATTATGTTTTTTTTTTAAAAGGAAAGTCAAAAGATGATGAACATATATTTCTATAAACAATAAAACCATAATATTTTACCTTAAAGGCATCAAATTGTATAATAATAAAAACAAAAACATAAAATTGTAATGAATATCTTAAAAGCTTGTTGCTCCACGTTGTAACTGTATCCAAATTTTTTTTTTTATTCAAAACACTTTTTTATTGATATCAATGTTTATTTATTATATTTTAATAAATTTGCAAAATCATAATTATGTTATTATTTATGTTTTCATCGTTAATATGAATATTGTAATTAACAAAATTATTTATTAATAATAAAAAAAAAAAATATTAGTCACAGTAACAAAAAGAATATTTTCTGATTTTTTTTATGGACTTTTATTATGACGTAACTAATTATAATTACATTATTTTTAATCACTTCTAGAAAATTTCCACGAAATGTTTACACATTTTTTTTTTCTTAATTTCGGCACGAGAATGAATAAATTTTTTTCTTTTAATTTTTTTTTATAGAAAATTTTTCTTCTTCTATTTTTTTTTTAAGGATTATATATTTATGGATAATCGGTTTAAGATTATTTGTGCATAGGTATTACTATTAAAATACAACAAAAGCAGTATAATCCACTTTCGAAAATAAAAAGAAGAAGAAGAAGAGGAAAAAAAAAATATAGAAATAAGAAAGAAAAAAAAATACTCAGAGAATAAAAGAAAAACCGTCTTTGTAGTGACAATCATTCTGATACGATAGAAGAAAACATGTAATGATCTGCTTTGATTAATAGCATTTTATATTTCAGATAAAAGAACAAAACAGAGAAAAAAAGAAAAAAAAAATTGCGACAAAACAATCAACTTTTGTCTGGAAATCGAAGAAAAAATATTAAAGGAAAAAAAAAAAAAATTATAATGATGATTCATGATCATTTCTTTTCTTTTCTTTTCTTTCTTCCTTTTTTTCCTTTCTTTTTCTTTTTTTTAGTAAGAACAAGAGAATTGATTTTCATTCCATTTTCTTCTTCTTTTTTTTTGTTATTTTTTCCTGAATTTTACCTAATTCAAAAAAAAAGAACCGCAAATTAAATGAAAAATTATTGTAGTGACGTAAATAATCATTATAAATAATGAAATAATTATAATTCACGCCGCAGACAATATTCTAAAATTCCGAAAAAATTAATTAACAAAATTAATCGCGTGTTTGCACTTTGAATATTTTAAAAGTTCTTTTTTTTTTTTTTTTTAAATAAATTTAAGCTTTGCTGCTACCTACAAAGATTAAATCAGTAGATTTTGTTCATTTACTTTTTTCTTCATTTAGTTTAATGTTGCAACCACGTGTACCAAAATACACACACACAAACAAACACATACTCACACTCTTAGTACAAAATTTAAAATAATGAAACCAATTTATAATGAAAAATTTTATAATTAATAATTTACAATTGTGAAATGAAAAAAAAGCTCAAATCATTCTACATTTTAATAATGATGATTATTACATTATTATTTAGTCAATCGTATTAAATGTTATTTATGTATTACAAAGAAAAAAAAATCATGTATATATAAATAGAAACCTTTAATTTTATGTTTGCGTGTCTTTTGATAAAGAAAAAAAAAAATTACATAATAATAAAATTAAGAAATTATTATCAGATCCGTAGACACATTATTTAACCCTTTCATATATTCTTTAAAAAAAATTATTTGTATCTTTTTTCATTATATGGCAATTTGTGTATTATCTTGATTATAGTTGTAGTTATTATATTTTGTAATTATTTGATTATAATAAAATTAATTTGAAATTAGTTTTAAAAGGTACAAATGAAAATTTGTTTCTTTTTTTTTTTCTGTAATGAAACCAACAAAACCACAAATTATATAATATAGAAAAGCCACAACATTGTAAACTATTAGAATATTTAGATAATAATAACAGACACTATAAATACACTTTTGTTTATTCTTAATCTTGATGTAATATGTTAGGTGAGGTTTAAGGAGGTGCACTCAGGCATCCATTTGGGTTCATTGTCCATCCTCTGCAAAACATCCGTTTTTAGCTGACCTGATCGTCATCCCTTATTAACCATCCAGGAGTTCCAAGTCCAGTTGTAATGTTTGTCGCCATTCTCATTTATTCTCTAGTGCTTCCAATAGTTGGCATTCGAGATGGTCTGTCAATTAAATTTTTGGCATGTCTGTATCCTTCTTCTTCTTGTCATAATTTGAATTGTTTCTTGATGTCATAATTTAATCCGATTTTGAATTTAAAATAAAGTAAACATAAAGCAGATATTGAAACTTTATCCGAGACACAATAAAAAAAATTAAGTTTTGCTACAAATTTAAAAAATTTATAGAATGAATGAATGGACCAAATTTCCACGTGTCTCCTTAACAATCAATCATTTTTTGTAATCTGTAACAAAGTCTTATAATTTTGTATGTTTCTTTTTTTTTTGTTCTTTTATAATCAATTGATAAGAATATTAGATATTTTGTGACAATATAAAAGATTGTTTTACATGTAACAAGGTGGATTATATTCCAGTCATTTATCTTCCTTTTATTTTTTATTCTTACTTTTCTTTTCATTTTCACGATTATTCAATAAAATTGATTAAAGGAAAAAAAAATCAATTAATTTAAAATGAAAAAACAACAAAGCTTAGACTTTGGGGAAAAAAACAATAATGAATTTAATATTCTTGTGGTGTAGCCATAAGCTTAGTTAATAAAATAGTCATATGAAGAGTGTTTGAGTTAAGGTTCATTCATTTTAGATAATTATATTTATTCACATTCTTAGAATTTTATATCTCATAATGAAGTTTAAGCTTCATGAGAAATTACTTCGTATATTAAATAATTATCAAATGACAATATTTATTAAATGATGAACGAATAATTGAATCAATTAATAATTTAAAAAACAATAGAATCCATTTTTCTGTAGAATCATTAAAATAAAAACTTGTAAGTAATTTATTTATGAAAGAAAAAAACCAATTTAGTTGTGTGTTTCCATTTTTAGATTAAGAAAAACTCTATAACTGGAACTACTCAGACAATATTAAATGTAATTTAATTTCAAATTTAATTCAATAAATTAATAATAAAAAAATGTCGTATGTTTGGTTCGTCCCTAAGCCCCAACTTCTTTAGAATAATTAATAATTTTGGTCATTTAATGCATTTATGTCAATTCTTAAGAGACGACTATTTTTCTAAAGTATTTATTCACGTTTTCTTAAATAATTGAAGTCGTAATTATTCTCTATAGATTATCAACTTAATTTCAATTCTATTGAATTTTGAAATTGACCTTTATTCTTACCATCCCTTAAAATTACAATATTTTTATTTTTGACTGATTACAAAAAAAATTCCGTGAATCGAAAAAGAAAAACATCCAACAATTGAGTTCAATTGATTAAACATTAATTTGATTAAAATAAAAAAAAAACCCTAAATTAATGTCCATTATAAAAGGTTTAAATTTTGAATTTATTTATTGTTTTGTAATTCTTTATAAATAAAAAATCAATTTTATTTTTTATTCTTTCCTTCCCTTGTTTTCCTCTTCTTCTGTTTATTTATTTTTAAGGACAACAAAAAAAAATAAATTTCAGAGTTCAACAAACTTAATCAACCCTACCTTTACTTTTCCTATACTATAAGTATCTGACGTAGCATATTTTTCTTTTTCTATACTTCGAATTGTATTTTACGGCTTGTTAAAGGTACTAGTCGGACATGACATCATCTAAAAATAAAAGAAAGCACACAATAATGAACAATTTGAAAAATATTAAATTATGATTAGCTTTTAGTTTTTTTTTTTCATTTTCATTGTACCCAATGTTAATTACAATAATTTCGGAAGTGATTCCCCCATTTTGATGTATACGTAAGTGGGGTCCATTATAATACAATTTAATCATCATTCTATAATTGTAGAAAAAATATTAAATTAAACAAAATAATTTCGTTCTATTTTTTTCTAAACTTAAAATAGTTTCGTCTTGCTCAAAAAACTTTTACATTTCTTTTAGTCTGACAGACAAAAATATTTCAAGAATGTAGAACGAAAATTATTCAGATTCCATCTTTATATAGTTTAATTCATAATGAAAATGTTTGAAAGACAAACAAAACATCATAAAAATGAAGAAAATCCAAACCAAAAAAAAAAAGTAAAAGAAAAAATGAAAATAAAACTTTAATAATTTTTCATTTTCAAAAAAAAAAATTATCTTTTGATGAGTATTTTGTAAAACATTTGAATATTAAATTTTTTTGTGACCAAATATAAAGAGTAAAGAGTAAAAAGGAGTATGATTGTTCCAGGAGTAAAGAAGTAAACAAAAAGGAAGTTAAAATTTACATAACAAACCAAAATAAATGTCTTTACCTAACGGATAAAGGAACAACTCAAATAATTATTGGAGTGAGAGAATTTTTATTTTTTATTAATTCAAAAGTAAATCAAAGAATTAATAAATGAGATGAATAAATGAGATAAAAAAAGGAAAAATTGGAAACATAACGAAAGTTTAAAGTATTTTATGGAGAAATATTAATGAAGATGTGAGTGTGTGTGTGTGTGTGTGTGAGTCGCCGTTTAACGTAATAAGTTTATTTTACAATAAAATAATGACAAAACCAATAATATGCAACGTCTACATTTTTTTTATGTACATCAATCATTTTGTATGTTTAATTAAGATGCACATTCGATTCATATTGAATATTTTCACTATTCTAAATGTTGTATTCTTTTTATAAATTAAAACAAAAGAAAACAATAAAAATCTTAAGAAACATTACCTTTTGTTTACGGATTAATTATTATTGTCACGACATCGGAAAATTTCTTTTTTTTTCTTTCTTTTGTTATTCTTAATTAAGTAATCCTCTTTAGCTTTTTTTCTTATTTCGATTTTTATAAGTAACGAAAAATAAAATTAAGTTTGTGCTTTTTTTTTTCTTTCAATTTATCTTTTGTTTTCTTTTAGCTTCTAGAATTTACAATATTTTTATTATTGTTAAGTTTTCATAATTAAACAGAAGTTAGTTTATTGTAATTTATTGTATAATTTCTAAAAATAGAATTATGGGAATTTACCCTAAATAAATTACAATTGGGTGGAGATATAAATGGCAATGCACTAAACTAAATCAACAACAAAATTATGCAATCTTTAGATCGGGAAAGCTGAAATTTGTAATGGTGGACTTATACAGAAATTTATTTTAGAACAATCGGTCGAGTAGATCGGGAAAGCTGAAAAAAGTTCTAAGAGAGCTTTTATTGATAATAAATCAATAATTGTTTTTTTTTAAAGGAACTAAAGCTGAAATTTCAATCGTAAACTTATTCTAAGTCAGTTACCTAACTGTCAGCGCTAAAATAATTAAAAATTGAGTTTAAAATTCAAAACTAAATGGTCCAACGACTATTCGCACCAGAAAAAACCGATAAAACCGATAATACCGAAAAAACCTACTAATTATTATGTATGGGTTCCGAACTACCATAAATCTGCATACGTCTTAAGTGATGACTCGGCGCATGTACCCTTGATTGAATTTTCGCATTAAGTCTTTAACTAACAGCAAGAGAAAGACTGTTGATAATTTATTAAAACATTTTGTGAAATCATTTAAAGAAAGAAGCCGTGTGTTTCATTTTGTTTTTTTTTTTGAGTAACATAATTGTAATATGATTTATGTTGTAATTACAATAAGAAAATTAAAAAGTAATTAATGTTTAGTTTACAAAATCATGTTGATTTAAAAAAGCAAAAAAAAAAAAAGAAAGAGAAAAACTCAAATTCAATTTATTCAGAATGTCGTGTTATGAGAAAATATGCAAATACAAATATATTATGTAATATTTAATACGTTTGTGTGGAAATATTTCAGAATATGAATAAGAAAATTAGCATTTAGATTATGTACAGTAAAACAGAAAGAAAGGAAAAGAAAGGAAAAGAAAAAGGAAAACCAACAAACAAAATTTTTTTACTTGAGTTGTAATTTCAGAAGAATAAAAAAAAAGAATGAAGTAATCCAAAAGAGAATTATAATTACGTATTATTAGATGGAAGATTTGTGTTTAAAAAAAAAATTCGTAAATATTTATTAAAAATGTGTAAACAAATGGAACCATAACAAGAGTGTTCCACTGCATACAATTACTGCACTTTTATTTGAAGACATTCTAAATGGTCAAAAGATTTTCATTTAAATTACTTTAGTACCATAAATTTTGAATTATAAAAAAGTTAAAAATAATTAAAAGTACAATTTTAACGTTTCATTTAATTGATGGTTCAATAATCTAACATTGTCACACTAGACCAAAAAGAAACTAGACTATAATAAATTAGTGACTAAGACTAAGCAATTAAGATGATACCTACACAAGAGAACAGAATTAATTATCAGAATTAAAATCCTATGCGTACAATAAACCCATCAAATAATATCATATGATTATTAAAACTATATGAGTGAACTCAAAGAGTCTATTATGCCATTTACCATAGACATATACATTATTTTAACGTTAAACATAAGTCAGAATATAAAATGTAAAGAAATATAAATAAAATAAATCATGAACAATATTACCTGCTTTTTACTATACACAATGTAAAATGAAATGTTATTTTGAATAATCTTTAAAATAAATAATTTTCTGCATATTTAAACAAAAGGTTTTTTACAACATGTTTATAGGTTAAAGTATGCATAAAAGAATAATAACATCGTTGAAAGAAAAATAAATGCATTTTATAAGATATACACAAGAATATATTATAACCTAGTTTTTAGAATTGTAAAATATCTACCATAAGAATCTTTACAAAAATAAAAATTAAAGCCGAAAATAAACTTATTTTATTTTTCAATTTTTATTTTAAATACTTTAATTGCTTTGTCGTATTAAACATCTAAGACATATTTATTATCTAGGAAGTATATTTGGAATTCTTAGAATTTTTAATATTTCCAATTTATTAACGTCAAAAAGAATTTTGGGAATAAACATTTTTTTCCAATTTATAAATGTCAACATTTTTCTTCGAATTTCTTATGAGTAAAATATTCAATAAATTTTTCCCCTTTTATCTTCTTTAATTATGAAAATTACTAAGGTTTATACAATGTGCTAAGTTTTTTTTTATTTGGATTTATTCAAAAATATTGATAACATAAAAATATATTCTTAACTTAAAATTTCCTTTAGATTTCTGTAAATCAAAAAAAAAAAATTGCTATAAAATAGTGGAGACGCCCAGTAATTTATTGCCATTTTAAAATTAATTTATACAAATATTTCACATTTTTACAACAAAATAACATAGATGAACATAACCATAAGATATTTAAAAAAATAAAATATACGACTACAACTCATACATGACGTGACAATTATTCTTACCTTAACGAGACGTGAAAATTAAATGAAAATCATGATTGATTAATTGTAAATTATATATTTGAACTTTTTCTATGTGTAAGAGCTTTTTCTATATACGAAAAAAAAAAGGAAATGAATAATGAAAAGCAAACATTATTCTTTTATATTATTTAAAGTAATATTGACACAAAAGGAATTTTGTATGAAATTACATCAAATAAAAACGTTCTGTAAATGTAAAATACAACAATGCTAATAAATTACTATAAAATATAATTTTAATTAACCATTAATATTGTTAAGCTTTTTTTTTATCTTCTTTCATTTGTATAATTTCATTATTTGACATAAATTTAAATTCTATTTTTAATTTGTCAATAAAATCAGAAGGATATAATAATTAATAGTTAGTCAATTGTAATAATACAGAAACTTATCTCAAGTGATTTTGTCAATCAGTAAATAAATTTGGTTTTTAAATGAAAGTAATTGTTTTAAAAATACAGTCAACCCTATGTGCATGGGGGTCATGTTACTAAGAAGTTAGATCCTACATAACGGATGGTCTCATCAAAAGTGAATCACAAGTATTTAATGAGAATTTATTGAACCCGAATGTTGACCAGATTATACGATTATTCATATATTCCCATATTATTATTGATTGTTGGTTCTATTTAATTGCGATAATCCTTGATACCATAATTAATAACATGGCATCATCATTAAAATAAATTTATATTGAATTTTATATGCAAGCATTTTTCTTGTATTATTTTATAAAATTTATTTTCGTTTGATCGTCAATGTCAGCAGGTTGGAAACTTTTTTAATTAAAATCATCAAAATCAATACTTTTTTTTTTTTTTTTCTATCAATTCATTTATTCTACAAAACTATCATGTAATTAAATTGAATTAATATCGATGGCTTTGAATTTATTTTCCTCTTCAATTTATAATTATTCTTCTTCTTCTTCTTCTTCTTTCTATTATTTCTTTTTTTTTTTCTTGACTAAATTATTTAAGTTTATTTTATTTCTACATTCGTTGAATGATTTTCATTCATGAAATTTTAATGAAACTTTAAAATAAAACATAAAGAATTTTTTAATAAAACAAATTAAATGTAAACGAACAAAACGTAAACATTGAATTATTTATTATTTGTAGTGATCATCATCATCAGCATCATTGTCATGGTATGTAACGGTGCATATGTGAGCTTAATATTCTTACAATTTATTCAACCAACCTAAATGTGACTCAAGGCAATTATTGCATTGCATTTCATTGTATTTATTTATGAAAATTAATTTCAATTCAAATATTAACATTTCTTAACTTTATAAAAAAAATTATACAATTTTTTCAACCGAATATAAAAAAATGTCAGGAAAGTACAGAATGGTTTTCAGTTTGAATTGTCTTCATTTTTTCCCTATTTCGTTTTTGAAATTTATTGTTTAAAGTAAAAGGACAAAGGGACTAGAAATACAATAATTTTTAAATGGAACTTATCCAATCGGGACGAGAATGGACTCATACATTTAGCAAATTTGAGTGGGAGTTTCCATAAAATTTATTAATATTATTTTCAGGAACTCTAAATTATTTCAAACTAACAAGTAATAAATAAAAAATCTGTACAAATTTTGTTCCTTTTAATTTATGTAAAATAAAGGAAGAATTGTTTTGATGCGAGTGATACATGGACCAGTTTCTAAGTACTAACTAATTTTAATGTTATTGGCACAGTTGAAATTGATTAAAAATATTTAACTCACAGATCAAATATTCATTAAATAGTTTAAATTAAAATTATTATTCTCTTATGAAGCAAAATCATTTGTTCTTAATTTGTAAAAAAAAAACTTACATTTGTTTATTTAATGAAAAAAAGAGAAACTTTTCGTTTATAATTAACGTGAAATGTAACGAAACAAAAGTATAGGAAAAAAACGAACCATTGAATTTTGTAGAGAAAAAAAGGGGAATAAATAAATCTTGACTTTTGTTTTTTTTTTTTTGGACAACATAAATAAATATAAATTAAAAATTAACACTGTTGTATTATTCTGATTTTATTTCATTTGGTAGAAAAGAAGAAATTATAAAATATTATTTGCAACTTTTCATATATGAGCTTTTTTTGTTTTGTTTTGTTATTTTTTTTTTGTTGGTTATGATTTATAACAGAATATTCTAAAACTATTTCTCATCTTTTGGTTTATGTGAGCAACATATTTTTTTTCTTGTTTTTTCTATTTTGCAAAATTAAATTTTTAATAAATTCAAAAAAGCAAAAAAAAAAAGCAACGAAGAAAAGTTAAATAGAAAACGGAGAATACCTTTCATATACATTTTCCAATTCATACATTTTTAATCAATCCAAAAAATATGAAAATTGTTACAATGTTACAATCTTCAACATTTATATATATGCATACAACCGCGTACATACCATTCCATAAATAATTCAAATATTAAACTCAAAACTTCTCTAACGTAACCTACTTATACCTTACTAAATATATATTTTAAAAACAACAACAACAAAAACTGTAACGTAAGAGGTTAAGGATGAGAAAAATATTCAAAATGTAAAAAGAAAAAGGGATTCATCTTTTAACTAAAATGACGAGTAAAGAATTAAAAGAAGAAAATTTATTACAATAAAAATTAGTCCACTTTAAAATATTTGTTGATTGATTTAATTTTGATAAAAATGAAAAATTTATAAAAATAAAAAAAAATGCAAACAAAAACTCCCCCGAAGACATCTCTGCACCATTTTATTTATTCATCCTTTTTTATTTTTTTTTTGATCTGGTATCCTCCTTAAGGAAAAAGATGAATACTCGGATAAAAAATATTATTCAAGAATATTTTCTTTGGGTAAAGGTTTAATGTTACCATTAATAAACCATTGCATCAGGATGTGAATAGATTGCATGTCTCAAAATAGATATTCATTTTTGGTTTTTATTATTATTTTTACTTTAGTTAATCGATTACAAGTTATACCTACTTATTATTATTTTATTATACTCTGACTTGAAAATTATCTAAATCAATAATATTTTAAAAGTATTGAATGTAAAGAATGTTTGATTTTTATTATTGAAGTTCATAAGAATATCATTCTATATCTTTTACAAATTGTAAGATATTAAACAAGACTCTTATATTTTTCATTCCTTTTCATTATTTCTTAAATTAATTTTTATACCATTAATTAGTTGAAATAATAACGTATCTCACGTATAGCAGAATTTGGTACATTGTTGAGAAATAAAAAGAGCAGGGTGGGACATGGGTGAAAAATTTGTAAAATGAAAAATACAAAAATTTTGTATATTGATCAGAGAAAGTTTATAAACTTTAACATTGTTTTATCCTTTGACTGTTTCTCTTGGGATAAAACCCAAAAAGATAAACCACATATGCCTATTATGAACAGTTTGAAGACATTTTTGTTTAATAATTTATATAAATAGAATATTTATTTTAATAAAATATAAATAAACTAAAAATTATCATAATAAAATATCCATGAAATTTTAACAACAACAACAATAGCAAAATAAGTAAAATAAATTTTATAGTTTTCCATTGGGCAGCACACAAATTTGAATATGATTTACTATTGTTTTGTTCTATAACGTAAAATGTATCCCCTATTTTATTCTTTCTTCCTTTCTCTCTTGCTCTCTCTCTCTTTCTTCCTTCCTAACTTTCTTCCTTTCCCTCTTTCTTTCCTTCTTTGCTACTTCCTTTATTTCTTATTTTCTCTCTTGTATAAATTGTTGTTATTGTTGTATTATTATATAATAGAGAAATCCTTGTAATAATTACCTATAAATATAAAATAATGTTCGTAAAAATCTTGATAGATATTTTTAGCCTTTAGATTAAAATTTTTTGTTTTTTTTTTTTTTTTTAATTGTAAGTTTTAATAATTCAACTTCATGCCTCCTACAAAAACAACAACAATAACAACACAACACTACTACACTATAATTAGTAAATAGGCAATACATTATAATTATATAAAAATTTATAGATAAACACAATGTGTTATTATAATCGTGAAACATTTATGTATGTATGTATGTATGAAAATTTAGATTGTATTATGGAAAAATGAAGGAGACAAAAAGGTTTGTTAATTGCATGAAAAAAAAAACATAGAAAACAATTAAAAATCATTCAATATTGAATCATCTTTAAATACAAAAAAAAAATTTATCCTTGCATTTAAGATTAAAAATAAATTTTTGATTTATGTTTATTGAAAGTTGAACAATGTCTGAAAATCAATTGGTTTATTTTTTAAGCATATGACATTCAGACAATATTTGTATTCTGTATTTTATTCATTAATCTTCACAGATTTTATAATATACGTTCTATATGAAAGTCAGGACATAAATACCGATACATAATCTACATTACTCAGGATTATATTTTATTTTAAAACTCTTTTATAAACTGAACATTATAATATGTAAAACTATATTCACCACAAACAACTTAATTCACACGAACACGACGTCCAGTGAATGTCCAGTTAACGTCCAGTTAGCGTCCAATGAACGTCCAGGACAGTGAAGGTTCAAAGAAAGTCCAGTATATTATTAACAATAGAATCCTGACAATTTTTACATTTTACTTACAGATTTAAAGTAAATAATAATAATCTTAGTAATAAAATTAATTAAACCAGAAAAATGAAAATAATTGAAAAATCTGCGATTAATTTTAATTTTGCGTATCAATTGAAGAAATATTTTGAATGTTGGACATTTTATTGTATTTTATAGATTCAACATAATTTTTATTAATTCTATTCATAACATCAAAATTCGTTATTCGTAAATTTAAATAATATTTTTTTTTAAACTAACTTTTTTTTTTTTGTGTTAATTTCCATTTTTCAATTATCGAAATAATTTTAATAAAGTTAACTAAGATATATTTTTCGCATCAATTTTCTTCTTTTTTTTTCTTTCTCGTGTTTGGTTTTTCTTTTTTTTTTCTTTTCGGTAAGACTCAGAATAATAGAAAGAAAGAAAGAGGAAAAAAATCAATATCTCATTCCCATTTTATTCCAAAACCTAATTTCCATATTTTATACATAATTACACCAAAAGTTAATTAGTTGGAATATTTTTGGCGTTTTTTTTCTCTCTTTTGGTTTCAATGGTTTGTTTGTGTTTTATATATAAAAAAAAAACCAAATTTCTTCTTTTTATTTTTCTTTTTTTTTAGCTATTCAGGTATAGAGAATAATTTACAATTTTATCTTGTTGTTTTGTTTGTTTTGTTTTGTTTTGTTTTGTTTTATTTTGTTTTGTTTGTATATATACTTTTTTTTTGTGTTTTTTGTTTGTTTTTCTTTCGACAGGTAATTTTGTGTTTTAATTTCAAAAATAACACAAAATTTTGTTCCCCCTTTTGTTTTTTTTTTATTAACATGCAAAATATTAAAATATTTATATGAGCCTATCACGAAAACACCAACCAACATAACTTTTTCATTCTTGTTATTCTATATTTTTCAAGTAGGTTGTATATAGGTAAAAGGTAAGTATTTAATTTTTAAATATTAAGATAAGGTAAGGTCGAGGTAATATAAAGCTTATCAAAACAAAACCAAAATAAAAAATCCTTTAGGAATACTAAATAGATGATACAAAACACAAAACTATAAATATTTTTAGGGGAATAAAATAATTTTGTATTGAAAGTAAATGAATGAAATAATTCCAATAAAAATATGTTTATTAATTAAATTAAGTCTACCAAGACTAAAATGCCAAAAAGTTTGCTTATTATTTTGTTCCATTTTGTCAATTTTGGAGTACTGGGACTTCAGTACTAGATTTATATCCTGTATAAGAGGATCCTCTTACGTTATGCTAATTTAAACGATAATAATTACGTGTATCTTTTGTAACGTATAAAATAGTTATTAAATTCTTCATTGTCACTTGACACACTTCACTTTAAAGATGAAAGAATATTCTTATGTTTGAATAAAATTAAAAATTATAAAATTTTAAGATGAAAGAATTTTCTGCGAAGCTTCAAAAAATTTTCTTTTCTTTGTCATTTAAAATAAATTATATTTAGATGGTTAAGATAAAGTCAAAAAAAAAAATGTTCATTTTTTTTAACTAAAAGATTTTAACTCAATTTCTAAAACATCACTTGGAAATTGTCCATTTCACTTTCACATATAATATCACACTTTCTTTCTTTCATTCATTTTTTTTTTCCTTCTTTTACAAGGAAATAACAAATCTTGATAATTTTTTATGTCGATTTTAAAAACACATAAATTTAACTCTTAAAAACCCCAAAAAGTCGTAAATCATTTAAAATTACATCATTTTTTTCGTTTCTGTTTTTTCCAAAACATTATTTTTAACTGAATGATTTTTTTTTTCTTCTTCTTCCTTTTTTTTTTTTTCTTCAACGAAAAAACTTTTCACTTTCCGCAATCTTTACTTTTTTTTTCTTTCTTTCTTTCTTCTTATGTTCTTCTTCTTATTTTTAACGCTATATTTTACACAGCGCAAATTTATTGTGTAATAGAAAGCAGAAAAGAAAGTAAAAAGAAAAAAAAAAAGAAAGAAAGGAAAAAATAAAAATAAAAAAGGATCAATACAAAAAAAAAAGTCTATTTTGAATGGAAATACAAAATATACGTATACGAATAAATATATTTTTAAACCATCAATGCTTCCAGCTATTTCAAGATAAAATATATACTAAACATAAAACTAACTAAAAAAAAAAAAGAAAACAGAGGAAAAAGAAAGAAAGTCTCTACACGCAAAACGAAAAGAAAAAAAAGAAGAAAATCGGGGCCAACAAAAAAAAAAGGTTTTTTTTTTTCTTTTGGTGTGATTAATGAAACTGAAAGACAGAAAGTTTAGTGTTCAAAATGAAACCACGCGTTAAATTTGTTAATTAATTTTAAGAATTCAAAATGTCTCAGAGTTAATTATACGCTTCTATAGTTGCTTTTAGTATACAAAACAGTCAAAATGAAAATTATATAATTATTGATTTTGTTTTGATAAACAATATTGTCAATTGTGATTATAGAAAATATTCTATTGTTTAGGTAAAATCATACAAGAAAGAACATTTGCACAATTATTATATGAACAATAATGATAAATTTTATTATCTATAGTAACGTCAGATATCATTTTATTATAATTGTGGTTTTCACTGTCTATTGTAATATTATAATCAACCTTGACCAATTATATAATGAAATGGAATACAAATTAATAAGCAGTAAGACTTACTATATTAATTTTATTCTATAAATATACTAACGTAATTTCTTTAGGAATAACATAATAATCTTAAAAATATAAATTCAAATAGAAAACTATAACGTCAAATGAATAAGAAGAATTAAGGATTATTCTGAATCATTACATTACGTTGATTGACGCTGTGTGACGAATTGAATGGTTTTTCTTCTTTTTCTTCTAACTTTTATAAACATTAATCAAATTTAATGAGGAATTATATAAGTTATTATAGAAAATGTTTTGCTAGCAAAATATAATTAGTTTAATACAAATGACAATATTAATAACTGAATCATAAATATAAACATATAACTTACCCATATATAATAAAAGATGGAAGTTTAATCTTTGGTATAGCTGATATAATAAATGTTTAGTCATAAAATAATGTATCTAATAAAGTATTATTATTATTATTATTATTATTATTATGATTATTATTATTAATAATAATATTATATTGGGGTGAAAATTGTATAACCAATAAATGTTTTATATCTTTATAAAGATGAAAGAGGATACAAAAAAAAGAATGTTAATCAATTGAATTTTTTTTTTAACCTTTAACCGTGAATGTTTTTGATCTTGTCAATAATTTTATTTATTTTTTTGACTGAATCTATTCAATATCTAACTATTATTTGTTGTTTTTTTATTTTCTAATATTCCCTATTAGTCATTACAGATTTTCCACTCTTTAATTATTCTTACAATAATTAAATAGTGTCACTATTAATATAATTTGCCTGGTTCCGTATTGCTAGAAATCAATTCCAATTGAAAATTCTTTTGTCTGTATATAAAATTATTAACAAAATTATTTCTTATTATGTGAATGCTTTATTATGTACACATTTTCAGCGAATTTCATAACGCTTGTAATTAAAGTTCTTCAATCGAAACATTAAAGTTCTTCAATTGAAATATTCAATTGTTTTGTATATTCTCATCATTTGTTCAATTTTATTCATTATATCTTTATGTAAACACAAAATACAAAAATCAATATAAATAAAAAATGTAAAACAAATAAATCTAATCTGGGATTATAAAATAGAGATAATACGATAATACACATTTTATATTTTTGAAAACGGATAGACAAACTAAATAATCACCAAATCGTTTAACCGTGTCCGTGTGTGTGTGTGTAAACAACCAACACATTTTCTATAAATATTTAAATATTTAATGTGCCATTTTTTTTTTCGTGTTATTTTTTATACTCATGCGATTATTTATATTTTTTTTTCTCTGTTGTTTACAAAAAGAACAACAAAAAAAAATTACGTATTAGGACGATAATTTTTTTTTTTTGCAGGTAGGTATCAGGTGAAGATTTTTGGTATCACAATTATGCGTGTATTTAGTATCAATTCAATAAATATATTTTTTTTTCTTTGTTAAACATCATCATCATCTATACCCTCCTTTTACATTTTGAATATTTTACGCACGTAAAAAATCGGTTATTTGAAGGAAAGAAACAAAAAAAAAAATACAAAATACAAAATAATAATAATAATAAATATATTTATACAATTTATATACATTTTTTTTTTATTTTGACATATTGGCACCATATACCATTTTATTATATTTCTACTTCTACATCTTCCTCCTAGTTTCTTCCTTCCTCCTATTTTCTTCCATCCACCATTTTTTTTTTTTTTTGTAACCTTTCCATCATTCCTGATATTAATATTCTATTATATTCAATGTAAGAAAATAGATAAATTTTTCCCAACAAAAAAAAAAACAAGCGAAGTTTCGTTGGTAAAACGTGATTCTGTTCTTGTTCTTTTTTTTTACTTCTTTTTTTTTTTTTCTTCTTTTCATTCTATAAAATAGAAATTGATGTTGGTGAGTATAGTGTTGAGTTTGAGACGATGTGAAAATGTATAAAATATTATTTTATTATTATCAAAATATTTCATTTTCTAGTTTAAATTGAATTGAATCAATCAAAATGGTTTTTTTTTTCTTTCCTGTTTTGTAAATAAAAATATAAAACTATATTTTCCTGGATTTGATTTTAAAAAAATTTACTTTATGTCAGTCCTGTAGAGTTCTGTAATGGAAGATAATTTTTTTTTTATTGTAATCAAAATAATTTAATTTCTGTTATGGCAAATTAAGAAATCAATTGTTGACGGGTGACTAGAAAATCCAAATCGTTTTCAACACAATCTCGAGTTCACCGAAAAAGTTGTTTGGATTTTATTACAAAAACTGACTATCGAACGTTGCATAAATTACGTATTTGATTACAAAATAGAAAATCTAAATATGAATAATGTATCGAAGTCTAAAAGAACCTTTACTGTTGTAATTTCTAAACCAAAAATATATTTGGAGGCGCCTGGTATTTTTTTTTTATTGAAAATTTTTAGTAAAAGATACAAATTGATTTAATAAATCGTATTAGTTAAAGATGTTTTTTTATTTTATTTTTCTTTCCTCTTGAAATCCCCAAAAGTTATATTTTTCTTTTGTTTTATTTCTCTTTTAAGAAGTCAGGTTTTGTAGTATTATATTTATTTTATGTTAAAAAATAAACATTCATGTATGTAATAAAAATAAAGAAAAACCAAATATCAGCAACAACAACAATAAAAGATAAAAAAATGTTCTTTTAAAAATGTAAAAAAAGAATAATTTTCTTTCTTCAATTTTTACTTGAATTAACAAAGAAAAACAAAAATAATAAACTTTGAATATGTGAATTTAAATTACTTTATATAACTTACAACTCTTTCTGTCTCTACTTATATCAAACCACCCTAACAAAACACCCTCCACAAAACCATCCCAATCATATAATATTTATATTTTTGAGATTCCACTTGAAAATTATAAAAGTAAATTATGCGAATAAGTTTTTTTTTCATTTTCTTTTCTTTTTTTTTTCTACATTGAATAATTATTTCAGACATAATTTTGATTATAAAACATTTACTTTTGTCTTAACAATAACAACAACAATAACAAAAACAAGAACAAAAACAACAATAGCAACAAAATGAAACAAGAAAATGTTATTCTTCAAATTTACCCACAATTTTCTGAATAATAATCAAACATTATTTATGCAAAGAGATAAAAAAAAAGAAGAATATTTTTCTTGGTTTCTTCTTAGATATTTCTTAGTTTTGAATCTGTTTGTTTTTGTTTTTGTTTTTTTTTTTTTGGAACAGAAAGAGAAATTCATGTGCGTATAGGTACATTTTAAAGTAAATTGGATTTCACATCATAAAGAAAGGAATGAATAAAATCGTGAAAATTTAGTTAATAATATTCTAACAAGATCGAGTGAGTGAGTGAGAGAGAAAGAGAGAGAGAGAGAAGGAGAGAGAGATAGTTAAGAGAAAAATAAATATAAAAAAGATATGAACATCTAGAGGAAACAAAAATTCTAACATTTATATTCAAGAAAAGTTTATAAAAGTAAAATGTGAGAAAATATACAATTTAAATAAATGGACACGTGACTAATTGAATTTAAAGTTTTTCGAAGTTCATTTTATATATAAGGTTTAAAAAATATTAAATTAAATAAGAAGAATTTAGTTTTTTTTTTGTGACAATTTGTATGTAAAAGAAGAAAAAATGTCATTTGATCTCATAGAGAGAATACAAAAATTATCAAAGAAATACTTTCATATTTTAATTTAGTCAAAACAAATAGTCACGATCATTTTCCATTATTTTGTACAACATTAAATATATTTTTGTCATAGAACGATCCTATGAATACTTTTGTAATATGATTGAAATCATAATGTTCATTTTTTTTCATTATACAAATTAAATAGGAATAATGTAATTGGTAGCAATGTCATTTTCTTTAAATGTTATCAAACATCATAAGGGTGGTAACAATTTTTAACTGTTCACACTAGAGAGGGTAATAATATTTTATAATAACATGAAGAGGAAAATTGTCCATATATTTTTTTTTCTTTACTCGAAAATTCACACTGTCGCTTTTAATAATTAATGACACGAAATATGGAATCTGCCTTATTTTAAATTGTTGAAAGAAAAAATAAAATGTGAAAAACGAAAACCGAAAACAGATCTGCCTTCAACAAAAAAAAAATTTATTGAATTATCTAAAGGTAATCACAATTTATTACATTGAATTCAGTGTAGGCATATAAACCATTTTGAATATCAAAGGTGACTTTTAAAAATGTACAGACAATCTGTAAAGATAATTATTTTTCCTTTATAAATTTTCCATTAAATTTGTTACTTTTTTCGGTTTATCTGCTGAGTATCAAATAAGAATAATTTCATTCATTATTCATATTTATAGATTCAATTTCTTCTTAATAGATTAATTCCGGTTATTCTGTTTCCTGTTTCTAAACTGATAAACACGTGTTTCAATTGTTTCTTCAAATCAACGATTATTGTCTAGAATCTAAATCATAAATCATAAATATAATTTGCATTCATAACTTTTTTAAATTTCATACAAAAATAAAGTTAATAAATTCTTAATTTTGGAATTATAGTGATTAAAATCTTGATAATCTTTAAATAATAAAAACAAATCAAAGATCAATCTTTATATTTACGATGTTACTATTAACACAAAAGCATTCGAGTTTAAAAATTAAATTAAATTGCTTAAGTGAAAAATCTTTGTCTTAACTAAAGCAGCCATAAATAATATTAAAGTTTATTAATTATTTAATTTATTTATTTTTTTCGTTTGACCAAATATTTCCTAATTGTAATCCATGTTGTTGGGTTCCTTTACTTGCGTGTCAACAGAACACAAATTTATTAACAAAAAGTTTGTTAAATTGTAAATCCTAACTTTCTTGTTAGTAGTTTTGTTTCTTAAGCAGAGAAAATAGTTAAAAGTTAAACTTAAGAATCTGAAATCTTAGTTATATATTTTCTTTTTTAATTAAATCAATTAAATCAATTATTTATTCCATTATAACTAAATATAACAAACCGAGTTTAAATTAAGAACTTTTGCCTCATATTTGCTGGCCTAAAAAATATTATTGAAAGAAAATCTCATTAGAATTTAATTGACACAACTTAACTGATGTTGGAAAATAAACTCACATTTAGAAAAAGACAGTAAAAGTCGCTATACGAATTTTATGATGAATTTAATTGGCATGAAAAACAAATAATGAACAATCTGTTAATGAAATTGATTTTGCATTTAACTCTATTTACAACAATTAAAAATAATCCAAATAATTGAAATTATCTTTAGACTTTCATATATAATTGTATAATGAACGGAAGAATAAAAGGAGAATTTTTCAGTTACTAAAAACACATAATGTCCAAAGGCAACGTGTCTCTAGGGAAATTGACAAAATACGAGATTCTGAAACAAAACAAAAAAATATATATAACGATCTTATAATCTAATTGCATAAGCTCATGTGTACCAAAATAAAATTCAAACACTTTTATTTTCCGGTTCTTTAGCTATAACCTTTTTTTTTTTGTTTTGTTTTTGTTTTTGTTTCTGTTTTGTTATTGGTACGTGTATCCTTCCGAAATACTAAAAGAAGGGACACCAAATTTCTATATTTTATTTCCTTCATTGTTTTTCTGTTCCAGCATTTTTTCTGTCTCTTGTTTATATTTTTTTTTTATTACATTTCCACACAATATTTTATTATCAAATAAACTTTAAATGATTGCTGCATGCAAATATGATTCATTGATGAAATTCCATAATCTTTTTTTCTCTCTCACAACAACAAATTCTTCACCTAAGTTTTTATGTTAAATTATATGATTTACCATACAGCCAAGATTTTAAGTCGGACTAAGTTTTTGTTTGAAAACTCTTAAAAATAATTAAAATTTATAATGTACAACGAAAATATTTGGGATTTAGTCGACATTTAATTTTTTTATTTATTTTGTAACAAAAAATTAATTCTAATTAAAAATAATTCCATTGAATTTATGTTAATATTAACAGTAATCATCGCTACTCGTATATTTCAATAATCAGTTAAAATTTATATAAAATTCCTACTCATAAAAATGTTTCAGTTTATTAACAAATACAGTCATGATAATTATGATTTAAATATTATTCTGACAATAATGATCTTTCTGTTTGACCTAAAAAAAAATATAAATGAAAACAAAAATATCCTGTCAATTTGTATTTCGGTTAAACGTTTATTATTAAATTATAAAATATTATGATAATCTACCTACAGCAATGAAGTAAAAATTATTATTTTTTTATAGATTACAACAAAATATTAACAAAAAAAAAAAAAAAAAGAAAAAAACATGAAAGAAATAAAGCTAAAGTTATTGTCTATGTAAAGCTAAAAAGCTTTTATTAATATTGACATTTCTAGATAGTTAATCAATCTTTTTCATACTGAAGGTTTCTCATGACATGAAAAATATTATTTTGTTGTTAATATTTTAACAATAACAATAGAGAAATACATTTATTTATTATTATTCAAAATTCTCTATATATTATTATTGAGTTTTGACGTTTTATTATATTTTATTTTTTAATATTAAACATTAACAAATTTCTTAATGTTGATCGTCATTGATTTATAACAGATATATAATCAAAGCTCATTCACAGTGATGGTAATGAATGTAAAATAAAATGAAAATTATCAAATTATTATTATTTGTAATTTTTTATTGGCAGTTTAATATCAGTGTGGATTATTTTTGCATGAACATTATTTTTTAACATATAACAATAACAAAGGATACAAATATCTTAGATCCGAGAAAAATAACTAACCACCTGATGGAGATGTTAGTGGAGCCGGGAAGCTTTTGGAGGACGAGTATTTTCGACTTAACGTCTTCTATGTGCTAAGTTATTTTTTTTTGCTTTGATTAAATAATTAAAACTTATTCTTTTTGGTTGCAAATTTTAACACATTTTCCAATTTTTGTTTTTTTTTTATATATATTTTGTATTGAGTTACAATTTCAATTAACTTTCATTGTGGACATCGAAACCGAAAAAAAAAAAAAAAAAAATAATTCTTTAAAAAAAAAAAAAATTAACACGCAAATGTTTAGAAATCTAATATTTCATAATATTTATTATCAAAAATATTACAACAAAAAAAAAAAACAGTAATTTCTTTTAGGATTTCTCTGCAAAAAAAAAATAACAATAACAATATTTTTGGTTAGTTGGTTAGATCGGTGCTATGTGTGCTAAAAGGAAAAAATAAAAAAACAAAAACAAAAAATTTATTATATTTTATAAGAAATCGCGTGATAAAGACCCATAAAAAAAAATATAAATCTATATTTTTTATTTTATTATATTTTCAACGTAACCAAAAATTGAGTTATATAATCTTTGATCAAATTATAAATAAAAAAAAAACAAAAAAACTGGAAAAAATGGAAAAATGGAAAAAGGAAAAAAGGAAAAAAGTGAACAAAAGAAAATGAAGACGAATTCATCGTCGTTAAGTTTTTATTAGTCAATCAAACTAATGTACTTTTTCTTTTTCCTTTTTCTTTCCTTTTTTCCTTGTGTTTTCTTTTTAGTGTTTTGTTCGTGTGTACCGATACATTATAAGGATCTTATTTTTGTCTAAATAAATGTCAGAAAAATTAATAACTTACAGAAATGATTAAGAAACACTTCTTCTTTTTTTTTTTTTTTTTTTGTTTGCAATTGGTGTAGTTAACTTAATTAAAGAAATTAGTTATTTAATTTTTCGGTGTCATTTTTATTTAGACATTTATACTTCTGTTAATTTGTTATTATTATATTTTTATTATTGCGTAATCATAATATGGTGTAAATGTTCTGGTCACATCAACTTTATTGTTATACGAGAAAATAAATAAATAAAAGTTTTCGTTGAATTGCCTTCAAGGAAAATTTCTGAAATTATTGTGACTAAACTTTTACATAAAACTTTTTGGTTGAATTATTAGAGTTTAAATAAAATCTTCATTTTATTTAAAATTGTTTTTAATTGAATTTTAAATTATTAACTTTAGAATATGAAAATCAATTTAAAATTAAATTAAGTTTACATAATATAATGTTGTTTCTGTGTAAGAGCAATTAGGTGATTCTTTACCATTAACTTTTATTTTAATGTTTATTTATATTTTTTCTTTAAAAATCAACAATGCGTATGATTGGAACTTGTTCAACTGAGATCACAACTAGATTCCTTTCTCATACTTTCATTTTATTTTTCTTTTATAAAAAATGTTATAAAATATACAAAAAGTCTATTTAATCCCAATTCGCTTGTTTGTTTTGTATAATTGCGGTGTCTGATTTCTGTTAGGATCATTAAATTAAAATTACTTTTAGACTGTACCCCTTTCTCGTACACAATGATGTATTGAAATAATACTTTTTTGTTTTGTTTGTTTTTGTATAAATGACAAAAAAGACATCAAACATTATTAATCGTATATAAACATAAAAGTGAAATAAAAAATTTAACATTCAATAGCAGAGAGTTACAAAAATATAATTTATTATCATTATAAATCATTTATAAAGTCTAAGAATCCCAATTGGACAATTATTATAGATTTTTCAAACTAAAAAAAGAAAAACCAAAAAACGATTTTCCTTGATTTTATTTTAGAAAAATAAATGGTACACTTTAAAGAAGAAAAAAAAACACAACAACAACAACATTTCCAAATTTCGAAGTCGATTTATGGTGAAGCCAAAAAAGAGAAGAAAAATATTTAGAGAAAAAAAAAAAAAAAAACTAAAAACAAAATAAGGATTCAAACAGAAAGAAACAGAAAAAAAAGTTTAGGTCATGAATCACTTTGCAACAGCTTAATAACCGTCAGTTGGTCACACATAAAGACGTGAGTATGCGAGTAATATGTTGCAGTGATTTATAGTATTTCACTCATTCCAAACCACAGAAGTCTTATTCTTGAGAAAATTGTGTTAATGCGTTAAAGTGATGAAACAATGATTTTTTTTATTCTCTCTCTCACTCTCTCTCTCTCTTTCTCATTTTTTCTCTCTACCCAGTTGATATGAACTGAAATGAACGAATTAAAGCTTTATTTTAGATGATTTTGTAAATTGTTCTCATGTTACCTAAATAATATATAATGATACGATAAAAAATTGGAATAATTTAAATCAATATATTGAAGTGAATCTTATAATAAAATTACAATAAATTTATAAAGAATAATTTCAAACAAATTGATTTGTTTTATAATTCCATAGACATTTTATTTAGTTTATTTCAGTAGGTACATTTCAATTATATCAAAATAAATATTTAATGGAACATTTGAAATAATTATTTTTATAATAATTACCATAGCAAAATTTAATCCTTAACACACGACACACTTTAATATATAATCTTCACAATTTATTCATTTTACCTACATTTTATTTTATTTATTCTTCATTTATAGTAACATTTTCTATAACATAACTCAGACATTTTCCTTTTATATTTTCCATATTACATAAATTCATATGAATTATATAAAATGTAAATCTTCAAAGAAAAATTTTAAGCTGATTGTATCAACATCAAATAAAAAAAAATAATAATATTATTTTCTTCATAAAAAAAAGAATGAACGAAAGAAAGAAAGGAAAATAATTTCTTCTAAAATTTACATTTATTTTGATATTAAAGACGCTTAGGAAATTTCTTTTGCTGTATGATTACAACATTTGTTTATTGCAATTTCGTGAAAATATTTCAAAAAAAATTTCAATTTAATTAAATGGAACTTTTTTTTGTTGTTGTTGGTTAAGTTCAATTGAAAAGAATTATATTTTTTGTATTGTTAATTTTAACTTTACAACATTGACTTTAGCAAATGCAATGTAATGAATCTAGAAACAGAATTGATGTCATGTTGGGATTCTTTATTTTAATGAAAGGAAATATGATGAAGTAAAATTTTCAACAGAGATCATTTCAAAGAGGTCAGCAATCCTTTAGTCACCATTTCTATTATTCCAAATTGAAAGTGTTCTCATACATACGGCTCTTAAAAAAATACGTAAGATTTTCTATAATTATTTAGAATTTTTATATTCTGTCAGAGGTCAAGATCAAATATGTATGAGCAGTTTTTCCTTTTTATTTCTTTTCCTTTTCCTTCAGAATTCTCTAAGGGTTTTATTTTTTCTCAAATTAAATTTAAGAATTTTTTGTTATATGAAAAATAAAAGAAGCTTTTAACTCCTTATAAAGTATATTATTTAGAATTCCCACATTGAATTAATGTTCATTTTTCTTGCACAGGCGCACAGTTTATTATTAGAGAACAACAACAAAATAAAAATTTAAAAAAAATACAAACCTACGTTTTAAGGTTACAATAAACAAATATTGAATCATTTATTTTTTATTTTTTTTAAATTAAATTCTTAAAAGTTTCCTTTATCTTAACTTTTAAAATTAAGATTAATATTATTAATTGTATATTTTAATAGTTTACTGTTACTCCAACTTAATAAAAGTAAACAAATAAATTCTGATATTTTTCAATAGTTAATAAAAAAAACAATTACAACACACGTTACTTTGCTTTTGTTTAATTTGGAAAAAAAAACTCCATTTAAGTTCTCATAATCAATTTGTAGTTGAACCAAAAAAATTATTGTGTGCCCCGTATATTTATAAGGTTTTAATTTATTCATTTATAGAATTTGTATTATTACAACCCACTAATATTTTGTGAAAATGAAATTAATGTTTGCGCATAATAAATGCTAAATGTTTTATAAACAGAATGTGGAAACCATGTTTCATAATGATTTTCTATTCTTATTATTTTAAACTGTTAACAGAATATATATTGTATGACTTTATAAAATATTGACTTATGCATTTCTATATATAAAATACACTAACATGTACATAGGTAAAACTCTGATTCAAATTCAAACCATAAAGTCACGTTTGTACGCTATTGTTAAAATTGTATAGTAAAAAAAAAAGTTTTTAAAGGTAAATTAATTAATTATGTTATTTTTTTCTTTGTTTTTGTATAAATTTTTGGATATAAAGAAGTGGAGTTTCTATGTATTTGTATGAATGACTTTTGTATTTGTATAATTATGACGATATAGATGATTTTAAAATGAAAGTTTGTTTCTTTTTTTTTTGGGTAATTTATAAAATGGACTCCAAAAATATTATTTTATTTGTATGAATATTTCATTGAAATTAGTTTTCATTGTTTATAACTTTGAAAACTATGAACATATTAAATGAAATTTGTAACATAATTTACGTTTGCAATATAGCAATAGGGAATAGCAATAGTAGAGGCAACAACATTGTTTTTTTTTGTTTGTAAAATTTAACTGAAAATATATTTTTTCTCAAATAAATATTTGATCAGAATTTTATTGAAATATTTTGTTTAATTTTGTTCTATTTGGTTGAGTTTATATTATGGTTTCTTGTTAAAAACGTGATCAGTTCTGGATCCAGAGATTTATAATGCATTTTTACACGGTATCCGATACCTTATTGATAATAGGCCGACGTACTTCTTAAACAGGGTGACTCTTGTTATTCAAAAAATTATAATATTTTTTAGGATTTACTTATGGGAGCACAGATCTCTCTTAGAAAATAGTGACTTGTTGTAGGATTAAGTGCTTCTAATTTTCTATATTGAAATTTTATAAAAGCTTTCTTAATTTTCTAAATATTTAGAGTGGCTTATATGAACCGTAACTGACACTTTAAATTTGTATTTGACCATACTATTTACCTGTGATTGATAAACTGATCTAGATTGATCTAAATAAAAAAATATTGAAGAATTGATATAATTTTTTCTTTCACTTTAAAATTTAAAAGTGTTTTACGTTTGGAAAGAGGATTATTTTTATCGATTCCTGTAACATGGTACAACATAGAATAATAAAAATTAAACTCAATTTGTTTCTAATAAATTAAATATTAAATATAATATGTTTGCATATTTTCAATCAGTAATATATCATCCACCTAACCGCAAACTCCATCTTATTTTACTTCCAATTTCTATGCCTACCTTTTTTTTTCTTCTTTCGTTTCGTTTCTTTTTTTTTTGTGTTTTATGATTCACGATAATTTTATATTTTTTTTTTCCTGTATTTTGTATTTTTGTGTAGAATGAGGAATAACTTATGAGTCAGTTTTTGTAGAGGAAAAAAAAAAGAGGCGATTAGGTTGATTTATAGAAAAACGATCAAACGCAAACTTGAACTTTAAAAAGGGTCGATTCTTTTCTTTCTTTTCATTTTTTTTTCTTTCAAGAAAATAAAAAAAAAAGAAACCCAACATCGTATTCGTGTTTGATGGAAGGTTAGACACATTATACCTACCTACTTTAAAATTGAGAGGTTTGAAAGTAAAATTAAAAAAAAAAGTGTAAAGAAAAAAAATAACTGAGGGACCATAGAACTTTTATTTAAGAAATCTCTCGCGTATATAAAATAAAAAAACGTCTTGTCTTGTGGGTTAAATTTACCGATTATTATGGAATGAGAATAAATACGAACAATAATTTTCTTTTGTATAATAATGAGTTTAATTATAGAGACAAATAAAATGAATTTAAAGAAAAATATATTTACAAATGTTATCTCTGATTGAACAAAGTTTCTTTTTCGTACTATAATCAACGTACGCGATCAAACAGTCAGTATGATAAGACAGATAATCTATCTGATGGAATAATTAGAATGGTAAGACACAATAAAATATTGGATCATAATAACAGAATGTATTCGTTTCTAAAACAAATTTTTAACTTCTTTACAACAAACCCTATATTTTATTTTTATTATTCCCTCACCCCTCTAAAAAAAATTCGTTTGCACTTAATTCTTAATTCTTCCCTACAATTAATTGAAATGGAATGGCACCAAGAAAAAAAGTGAATCCTTATTAAAGATTTAAAAAAATTCTAAATAATTAAAAATATTTTAAAATGTTTTCATTTTAGAGGAAATAAATAATTTAATTGAGGAAAATTTCTCTAGCACAAAATAAATCCATTTTCTTTTTGCTTTGGCTTTTGCTAAATGAAAAAAAAAACAACATAAAATAAGACAAAAATTTTGTAAACATTTTTTTATTCTAACAAATTTTAATGTTTATAAATTCAAAGATTTTATTTTCTTAAAATTTTAACATTTATCTCATTAAATCGCACCCAGTTTTTTTTTTCTTTGTCGGCAAAACAAGCAGCAGAGAAAACTTTATAAAAAAAAAATATGAATAAGAAAAATTACAAAGATTGCAATTAAAACGAAATAATAAAGAAACTGAATCTTTTTTGTTGTTTTGTCTTTTTTGCTTTCTAAGATTTCTTTATGAATTAATTATTTAATTTTTTCTGTTTTTTCCCGTTTTTGTCTATTTTTTGTTTTTTTCTTTTTTAGTTTCAACGACAAACTTCAGTTTTAATAAAAGAAAATTGAATTAAGTTATAAAGTGATAATATAATAATTGTAAAAGTTTCATCTTATTAGACTAATTAAACTTTTATAATTTTAATTATTTCCTTTTTAGTCGTAGCCATTTAATCCTGTACTAAATATGACAATCTCCGATTTAAATGTTGAAATACAAAATTTAAGATAAAAACATTTACAAATGCAGAGTATTTTTTTTTTATTGTAAACCAAAGAATAATTAACAGATGCCCAACCATAATTAATAAAATAAATATTCCACAAATTATATTTCAAAGTTACTCAGTTTAAATGTAAATATGAGACAATTTAAAAATATTCTTTATTATCTCAACGACAAGACATTAAATGAACTTGCAATCGAATAAATGTACTGTGGGCCATTTCTTAAATTCCATTTTTACAATGTTGACAACAGACCACCTATTATATAATACAATCAAAATCATAAATTACTTTATTAAAGTTTAAAAATAATAAAACTCACATAAAGTATAAATTATTTTGTAATAGTTTGAAGTAGTTTATCATATGTTCCATATGTGTTTAGTATTTTAAGGTTAAATTGTATTTTTAGGGGGAAAAAATTGTATTGAAAAAGGAGACTAAAAACCATCGAAACGTCATCATAATAAATTTAAACTTTGAGACAATTAAAAATCTGTTTGTTTTAATTTTCAAATACATTTAAAAAATTAGTCTATCCTCTGTCCTCTAATAGTAAGTCTCTGGATTACGATAAATATGTGAGTACCAAAAATGGTGAGTGCTTATGTACGTGAGTGAGTGAGCGCGAGTAACTGAGTGCTAGTGGGAGTGAATAAGGTGAGTAGCGACTAGAACTTGAAAAGAGAGAACTATAACAAATAATTAAAACTAAGGACTAAAACAACAAAAATAATAATTAAATAATTATTGCTTTTGGGGTTTATTTAAAAATAAATTATATAAAGCATAAACTTATAATATTTGTCCACAATTTTATTTTGTATTTCTGGAAATATCTATTGACATTTTTATCAAACCATAATTTAGACAATTTCTTTATTTATATTCCAATATAATATCTTATGATACGATTTTTGTGTGGTAAAAAAGTAAAAGAAATCAAATAATATATAATATCGGTCTGTATATGTCAAAAGGACATAAACGATTGGTTGAGTGTCAAAGAAAATAAAAAGAAAATCTATATGTTCTACTTTTGTTTTATTTTTTTTTTGTTTCTTTCTTTTTTCTTTTTAGCCGTAGGTGATAAATCACTTCAAATAAATTTTGATCAAAATATCAAAACATATAAAAGAAGAGAATAATGTACGTATAAGAACAGAACGAAGACGAACATAAAAAATTAAATAAGAAATAAAAAGAATAATATGAAATTGAGATTCAGATTGTTGTTCTTATTGTCATTGGTTTTCATATTGGTTTTCACATGTACATGGTTGTTTTTTTTGTGTATTATATTTAAATTCTAAGCCCTTAAAGACAAATGTTCTAAGAAACTCATAAACTTACAATATTTACAAAATAAACATAAAATATTATTTATGATGCAATTAGTGAAATGACTAATATATTGGTGAAGCATATCAAGAAATGTGAAATAAAATTATAATTAAGAATTAAAAAAAAAAAACAAAAAATAAAAAAAAATAAAAAATAAATAAATAAATAAATAAAAATCTAAAATAAAGTTTTCTGACCAAAGAGGGATTACTCTTAGGTTCAATAATAAATAATTAAATATATACAAAATAAAGAAGAATTGTTGGTCACACTAAAAAAAAATATAAAAAAAATAATCAACAAATTAATTACCTTATTCGGATTAGCAAAAAGAATAAATTGTTCTGAAGATGAGAACTTAGTTCATTGAAAAGTACTTCGATATTAAGGTGTTGCTTTTATTGAAACTAAATTTTCTTAGAATTAATAAAATATAATTCAGAATATTGTAATTAAATTTTTTTTTTGTAATATTTAAATTACAATTTAGATGACACAAAGCATATTTTAAAGATGGGAAAAAAGGAAAGAAAAGTTGGTAAAATAAAATAACCAGTGTTAATTAAATACTGTTGCTTGTTTCACATGAGCATAAATTACATCATACACATTCTAAATACTCCACAAGAATATAATAAACAGCCTTTAGCATAAAATAACATCTCTACAACAGAAGACACAAGAATGAGAGAAAAAAAAATATGTTTTTCTATATAAAAGCAAACAATTTTCTTACATAATATATAAAGTTGTTCAATTAAATATCCTTTGGGCTACATAGGTACTATATACACACATTATATATAAACAAGTATTTTTCTTCGCTTTTCTTTATTTTTTGCTTTTTTGCTTTTTACTTTTTGCTGTTATTTTAATATGAATGAATATACCACCAATTATATCGAGATAAATTTCTTCAACGTATGCCCCTTTAATTTACTGAAATAATTTTCTATTTATATATGAACTTTATTTAATTATGTCAGTGACAAGGGACTTTATGAATTTTTTGAATATAATTATACGATTTCATTCGTGTAATATTCATTATAAATACAACAACAGAAAGGATGAAAACAAAAAGTTAACAACATTTTGAAGTAAACAATTAACAAAATTCAATGAAAATATTATAATTAGTGTAATAAATTAATATAAATTTTTAATGAGATCCTAGTTGTGATTATCATAATCATAATTATTTTACTTAATGGAAAAAATTAAATTTTATTTTGTTGACATAAATTTAGTTGATCAACGTACGTCATTTTTTTTATATCACTTAAAATAATTCTTGTTAAATTTTCACCTTACACTAAATTCATAATAATGATTTTATCTCTTATTTTTCCTTGTTAATCTTTGTTTGATAATCAAAACAAAATTTGATGAAAAAAAAGAAAAATATATTTGTGTAAGAAAAAAAAGAAAGTGACAAAGAATAAATCGTATTTATTTTTTAAATTAACCTCCAAGTAAACATGGTAAATATTTCTCGTTCAGATTATATGAAAAATGAACTTTGTCTTTTTTCTTTCACAGGATTTTGTTGTACTTTTTTTTTGTTAATGTTTTTCATGGTTTCGCAAAGACAAAACAAAAATATTTCCTGTTTTTCTATGAATTTTAATAAATGAAAATACATTTTTTTTTTACAAAACAAAAAAATAAATAAATAAAGTCATGCCCTTTGACGACGAGACGGCTATGTTGTCGTTATAATAAAAGTTTTTTTTATACTATCCAGACAATCTAAGGATTCAAAAAAGAAAAAAAAAACAATTACATAGAAATTTTATAACAACAATTTTCATTTTTACAAATCAACAGAATGCTGTAAAATTCATATTTATTTTTTAATTAACATTTTTTTTTTAAATTCGTAACAATTCAATCCTTCTCTTTTATTGAATTCATCAGAATATGACGAATATTATCAATATAGGTTTTAAATATTTTCATTTTAAATTGATAAAAGTTCAAAAGTTTCTCAACTTAATAAAAACTAATCCTATATTTTATCAGTAATATAATCCTTTTGTAAATTTACCATTAATCATACAATTTTAAAGTTTATTCCAGTTGCTGTTTTCTTTTTTTTGTGAGAATTTTTTAAAATTTAAAATACGCAAACATTTTACCATGATCCATTATTACATACTCTTCTCACGTACTATAATCTAAATATAACAAAATATCCCATAGATTTCAATCTTAGACGTCTACTAGAAAATAACAAAATTTATACTACAAAATATTTACAATACAAACAAAAGAAAAATTTTGTCAGCAAAAAAAAAAAGTGTTTCTTCTTTCTAACAAATTTATATTATTTCTATTATGACAAAAGATTCTTAAAAGTAAAATGTTTCGGGTGTTATATTTTGTTCATCATAAATACAAAAAGTACAAAATAATACATTTAAACACAAAACTAAATGTGTTTGCTATTTTTTTTTTTTTTGTTATTTATGATTATCCTTTTGTAATTTGGGGAACAAAAAAGAACCGATCTCAACTAAAGGAAGAAACAGAAAATTACAGAAATTTTATGAGAATCAATACAAAATAATTATCACACACATCGTAAAATGTTCAAATCTTTCAATTCGATAATATTTGTACATTATTTCCCTTAACTATTTGGAACACATCAATAAAAAAAATGTTTGTTAATAAAACTCACTTTGTAAATTTTATTATAATTTTTATTCAAAAGAATTATTTCAAATGTATTGTCTTATATATAAAAAGCAAAAAGGGTTTAAATATTATTGTGAAGTTTTAAAATTATAAATTCTTTGTTTTAATTAAGAAAATATAATATATTTTCAATTATAAACATTTTCAGTTTGTAACGCATTTATGTAAATTGAGAACCCATTTGCCAAATTATAAAACCCCCTCATTTAAAATGATTCTGT
Organism: Pedicia rivosa; assembly: GCA_963082725.1. Taxonomy (NCBI): domain Eukaryota; kingdom Metazoa; phylum Arthropoda; class Insecta; order Diptera; family Pediciidae; genus Pedicia; species Pedicia rivosa. The sequence continues at coordinate 29,989,577 of OY720154.1, forward strand.
TTGGTTAGAGTTGAGTGGTTTTAATAGTCCCTAAATCCCTAAAGATATTCATATAGAAAATCTTTCGAAGACTTTAAATAAGATTAAGAAAATTTAATGGTTTGCTTTACAAATTTAGATAATGGTCAATCCTAAGACATTTCTATGTGATATATATATTTTTTTTAAGAAGATAAAAAACTTAATTATTTCTGTTCATTTTTCTTTCTTTTCTTCTTCTTTCATTTTATTAAGGAAAGAAATTAAAAATTAGTAAATCTAAAAAAAAAATCCGGTAACAAAAGTTGGTTAATAATTTAGAAAATTATTGTAATTATTTTTTCTTTCTAATTTTCTTTTCTTACGTAAAACAAAGTTTTTGGTTTTTATTTGAAAAATTTACATTTAGATTTTCATTTTTATTAAGATCAGAATAGAGAAAATGCTTTCTCTGGTTAAAAAACAAATGAACATGACGAAACAATGGAATGGTATTTGTATTAAAATTCAAAATATTTAGGATTATTAATATTTGAAGAAAACTTAAGAATTACCTTAAAACAGTATTATACAAATACATTGGAATGAAGACATCTTACATATAATTTCCACTTAAAATGTACATTAACAAAATTACCTTGATGATGATCTTAATCCCTTTGATATTTTATGTAAAGTGCATTTGCATGCTTAAATAAATTAGTGTGGTTATCGATTGTAAATTTTGTATATAATTATTATATAATTAACATCCGTGTTGGAATACGGATCCATTAATGTTCAGTCATTTTATAAATGAGTTTTATTACAGAGCTGTGTTCCCAGACCCGAGTGTGTCGTAGTGGAACGCGAAAAAAATACCCGTACCCGGTACCGCCATTTATAAATTAACAAAGTTAAAATTTTTTTATAACATTTTGTCTTTATGAAAATATGGACTATTAAGACTTTTTTTTTAATAATGATTTAGGTTCAAGTTCAAAAAAAAAAAAATTAGTAATTATATAAAACATTTGGAAAAACTCTCCTGTCACAACATTTCACAATTGTCTAGACCAAAAACAAAAAATAATCCCCACGGTGAATTATTATTAATTCGTCAACAATTTAATTTTTATAATGGGAAACGTAAGTTATTTATATTGAGCCTTAAAATAAATAATTCAATTTAAAATTTCATTAATTTGTTGTATTTTCTTCTTTTTTTTTTTTTTTGTTTTGTTTTAAAACCAAAACCAATTTTATTTATTGAAATTTAAATGAATTTTCACTTTTTGACTTATTAAAATGTTTAAACGGTTTTTGTCTGTAAAAATAAAAATAACACAATGCTGTAACGTAACTATATGTTTGAAGTTTTTAATTCCTAAAAACATAAAGTAATTACAGATTATTAAATTATAAATTGAAAATTTTCAATAGAGAAAAATATTAAAAGAAGAAGAAAGAGACGGAGAATAGGAAAAGGTTGTAAATGTAAAAGTCCTACCAACAAAAACAAAAAACAAAAAAAAAAAAGAAACAGAAGAAATTATTCATAGAATCTTGAGATTTGTTTTTTTTTATTCTATCTTTTGAAAATCTATTCCCTTAATTGACTATAAAAAATGTATATTAAAGCTTTATTTTTAGTATTAAGCTTTTATAGGTATCTGCTATCAAAATAGAAGAATTTGTTAAGTGTTTTTTTTTTTTTCTTAAAATTATCCTCTTCAGTTGAGTTTCATAAGAAATTGAGGATTTTCAACATTTTATCCTTAATTGTTTTATCCTTCAACTCCTTACTCATAATGTACAAATATTTTTGTATAATGATACACATAAATAATGTCAAAGGATTAAATCATAAAAACGTTTAAAAAATAATTCAAGGATTTCTTTTTAAACGCAGAAAATTTTGTTTTATATTTTCTTTTTTTTTTCTTTTCGTGGATTATGAAGGAATTACGAGTTTATTTTGGTTGTTTGTTGGTTGTTTTTTTTTGCAGTTCTTCTCGTTGTTTTTTTTTTTGTATTTCTGCTGGAAAACAAAAAACAATGAAAAACCCATAATATTCTTTGTAGATTTATAAATTTTACTTGTCATTTTATTAATCCATATTTTTACATTTCATTGTTTTCTTTTTATTCTGTTTTTGTTTTTTTTCATTTTTTTTTTGTTTACGACAAATAAATTTCATTGGATTATTTTGTTTATTTAAATTAGCACATATTAACAACAACAGCCATAACAACAACAACTACAACAGCAACAACAATAACAACAACAAAAAACGGAAACACGACTCATAATAACAAGAAGTAATAATTGTTTTTACCTTATTTTAATAAATGAAATGATTTTAATCTCAGATGACCCATTTGTTGTTCAATCATCCTTTTTATAACTGAGACTGACAACTGTAAAAGGCCATTTTCATGAACTGTACTGAATCGAATTGTATAAACAATTTTTCTATACTAACTTTTAGTGAGCTATTAAGTTAACCAGAATATATTCAGTAATTAGTCCATATTTTCGATGGAAACTTATAAATTTAATAGAAAAAAAAATATGTTGACTGAAAATGTTAGAATTTTTAATTCTAATTAATTAAATTGTTCACACAATTTAAATGCGTTATTCGTGGTACCAATGTAAAAATTATTATTTTGCGGAAAAAAAAAACCAAACGAATACGAAAAACTCAAAATTCCACTTAAAAACAAAACTCAAACAAAACACAAACAAAATTCAACAAATATTCAGGTCAAATGTATGTTGTTGACACTTTTATAAATTTACTCGATTTAACTTGTTATTTCTTTTAAATTTTTACTTGGCGCGTAAACAAGTTAGTTTAAAAAATTTATGATTTTTAATGAACTGTCAGAATCATTTCTGTCAAATAGAAAATCTGTTTATTTTTAAAGAAAAAATAAAACAAAACAATCAATATTTGTTCATTTTTTTCTATAAATATACAGACAAGAAAAAAACGAATTGAAATATCACGTTTATCCAAAACAAAACAGAAAAAAATAATAATAATAAAGAAAAATAAAGGAATATACGAACTAAGAATTTAATCCGATCTCTTGTCTTCATTTTCATTCCTTTTTTTTTTTGCGCACACAAAAGCCAAAGACAATTTCATTAAACAGTGAACACGTTTCACAATATTTGACGAAACTATTAAACATCAAGTAGTATACAGTGGAGCAGACATATTTTTAACCTTTTTAAAATTAAAATAGAGAAATAGGAAAAAAAACAAGTAGAATAGGATGAAGAAGGAAAAGAAAAGAAAATGATGAAAATCTAATATTCTTTAGAAATTTTTGTGAGTAAAGAGAAAAAATAGAAAGAAAAAAGTTTAATGAGAAAAATAAGGCGCAAGGATGATGATTTTACACTTTTAATCGCTTTGAATTAATTAAAATAAAAGTGTCTGTTCATGAAGTCTGACATGATTACCAATGAGTTATTTCCTTTAGATTTTTTTGGATTTTTTTCCTTTTTTTTATTCATCAGTTTACATAAAAATAATTAATAAAAATTGAGTTTTCTTAAAAAAGTAAAATTGGAAATTACTTTCAAAATAAAACTCATTTTAATATTATTTTTTATCATGATGATCGATTTTATTGAAATTAAAATTATTTAGATATTCTGGTTAGGTTACTTTGAACACAGAAAGAATATGTGTTGATAGAGTCAATAACAAAACATAATAGAACAAAACCAAGCTGATGTTATTATTTCACATAATTTTAACTTCCCTATGTAACAAACGAGTTTTTTTATTTCAACTCGTCGTTCAATTGTTTCATGAATATGCAACGATAATTGGAGGAGTTGCAAAAAGTTTTACTTTAAGTATAAAAATATTCGTTACTATGGAAATAAAAAATAATTTCTATAGATAAGTTTGACAGCTGCTCTATGACCGTTCAAGTTCGCGCATGACGTCACCCACGTTCATCATATTAGTTTGTTTAGGTTTAAATGGGTTAAGTAGATTTTAGTTTACTGATTTTCTATTCGATTTAACTTCATTCTTGCACATTTATAAATTCCATTTTGTTTAATTTTTATTTATATCAAATAGTCAGTTAAAATAATAACATCAACTGAGTTTAGTAAACTTATAACCGCCGTAAATAACAATTGAAGTAATTTAATGAAAATTTGAAGCAAAAAAAAAACAACTGCGATTTAAAAAAACAGAAACCAAAAACAAATGATGTCTAATAACAATTAGCGTATACGTCAAATTTATTTCAATAAAGATTTTTCTTCTCATTTTGGGGTATTTTTATTTTTTAGGTATTAAAAAAAAACACAAAATAATAATAAACTCGAGGCTATTTATTAAATGAAAAAGAAAAAGAAAGAAAAATAACAAAACAAATTTTGGTATTTTATTATATATGAAGAGAGACTAATGTACTAAAAACAGAAGCAAATATTTTTCTGTTAACATTTTTCTAACCTTCTATCTAATTATTTACACAATTATTTTTTGTTATTGTATTTCACTGTTTTCTTTTTCTTTTTTTTTTTTTTTTGTAATAGAAACACAAACACCGTATATAAATTAGTTTTCATTATTGTTTCTAATTTGGTATGTCACACTTGATTGATTGAAATAAATAAACATTTTACGTTTCGATTCTAGGTACACATAAACACACACACACACACATTCACTCACGATATATGTTTCTATATAATATTTACGCTTAGTAAACCCTTCGAGGTTTTTTCTTTTTTCTTTTTTATAAACAACATTTTCATCTATTCAGTGTTGAAGGGGGTAAAAAACGCACATGTTTATTTTCACATACGAAAATTTTTCACATTTATACAATATTAGTATTCTCTCAATTATACTTTATGTGTATCATTAGAATGAAGAATGTTATATGAATATTACAATTGTTCTAATTAGAAACACATTTTATAAACGTTTAATGTGATACCTACACAGATATTCAACTAAACTTTTGAAATCCTAAAGTAAAGTATGAAAGAAAAAATTTAAGTTGTAACTTGTTTCCAGTAATCATATTTTTGTTATTTTACGATAATCAACATGAATAAATATTTCTATAGTTTATTGGACGAGATTCTCAATTACATTGAGTTACTATTAAAATTGTTTTTGCTCGCCTTTTAAGATTAAACTGTCTACTTTTGTTCCATTTGAATTCATTCCATTTAAATCTATTCCACTTTACTTTATTCCATTTAACTACATTTGAAATATTTGTGCAATCGAGAACCCAGAAAAACCTAAGGTTTTCCAAGTTATTTACTATTTACACGTATCTGACTGAAAACAAGAAAACTTTTAAATTATGAAAACTATTTTAAACAAATCCAATAAATCATTCGCAACATTTCAGCAAATATAAAAAAACTTATCAAAAATGCAATATTTATAAATATTTTCTTCAAATGCATGAATAAAAAAAAAAACAAAATGTTAAAATTTTAATTAAATAAACTTATGATATTTCCTGTTCTTATTTTTAATCAAAAAACAAAAAAAAAATGTATAAAACTTGAATAATAAACTTTTTAGAATTGTTAAAACTAAAGAAAGTTCTTGGGTTTTTTTTTCTGTACAATTTTTTGATTACAATTTTCCCACTAAAAACAAAAAAAAAAACAAAAAAAAAAAAAAAGAAACAGAATAAAAGTTGAATAAATTTAAACATTCAGTGGAAAAAATTGTTTATAAAACTTTAGTGATTTATTCAACTTTGATGATTTCAACTAAGAAGAAGAAGAAAAAAAACAACAATAACAACAAAGAAACAAAATAATAAAAAAAGAAATGTTAAAAGTATTTTGTGAATGAAAACAAAGGGAAACATAAAACATAAAGTTAAATTATATTATCTAAAATTATTTGGAAACCTTTTGTATTCTGTGTGGTTCATGTTGATGTTGGATGTTTGATGTTTGCGATTGTTGATTATTGTTAAAGAAAAGAATGGAAAATGAAAGAAAAACTTAAATATAAGTTTTTGTAGTTTTTCGTGACAATTGCAATAAGTATAATAAAAAAGTTGTTAACAATTGTTAGAAATTCTAAAAATATTCTTATCTAAGTCGGAAAACAATAAAAAAACAAAAATAAGTTTAACAGACCAGACCAATTAGAATTTTTCTTTGGGATGGTGTACGATGTGATCAATCGTTATTAATTAATATAATACGTACAAATCCATAAATAATTAAGACACAAAATAAAAATAAAAGAAATAAAAAACGTAAAAACGAAAAAGTTGAAGAAGAAGAAGACGAAAAAGAAAAAAGGGGGGTTTTTCTTTCTTTCAAGATTAATGATGAAAATAAATAAAACGTTGAATTTTTGTTCAAGGAAATTAAAGAAAATTTCCATCCTTTTGATACATAAAGCGAGTGTAATTAATTTGCGCATTTTTTTCTTTCCCTTTTTTCTCCTTTTTCTTTCCTCTTCCTATTTCCCCTTCTTCAATTCAGTTAAAAGTCTTTCCCTAATGACAATTGTGTGTTTTCATTTTAACCCTTTTGAGTATTAAAATGGATACAAAAGTTTCGTGGACAGTAATCCTACTCTCTTATTGTGGTCATATCTCGTATCATTGCACATAATCTCATCTAATCTAATTAGAATTTATTAATTGGACTTAAATATTTATAGGAAAATTAGGGAATTTTTTTTTTCGTTCATAGAAAATTTTCAATTAGTCAATTAGGTATATTTATTCTGAAAGGGTTAAAGATTAAACAGACGTTCTTTTTTTTTTGAAGAAGAACCGAGATAATGTTGCAATATATAATTTGAAGATATTGAATGTAGGAATGGATGATTTTGGAACTCAATGAATACTGTTTTTGAGTTCTTCTGCAAGAATTATTATTGTAATTTGTAACAATTTCTGGATTAAACTTTCGTCAGTTCTAAAAAGACAAAAAATTGATGTATTTTACGATAAGACTGAATCATTTGAAAATTTCCCGATTATAGAAACACAAATCAATAAATATTTAAAGTGTTTTCTATAAAATACAAATAATTATTTCGAGTGAACGAAAAAACATAGGTGAATATTTTTTTTCATCTTTATTGTGTAATTCTATGAAAGCTTTAGCTAATCTAAAGCTTATATAAATCTGACACAATAAATTAGGCATTTAGTTTTGAATGATAAATATTCTAACAAAAAAAAAAACTTTAAGCTTCAATTTGGTCGTAAGTAGGTAGGTGTCAAGAAAAAGAAAAGAACACATTTAAGAATTATTACAAAAGGTCAGAAAATAAATAGTCAAATTTGTCTGTGTTGTATTAAAAGAAGACCTTTTTCCTTACAGTTTTGACATAATAACACATCGCATTAATTTATCTTAGAAAATATAAGTCTTATTCTTATAAAAATATATTTTCTTTTTTTTTTTTATTTTAAAATTAAATAAAAAACAAAAAAAAAATATAAAAGAAAAACGTTAAAATTAATCAAAAAGGAAAACTAATTTCATTGTCTCTGTTCTATATTTTGTTTGGTTATAATATTCTCATCTATGTGTACTATGGGAATTAACTTTGATCTGGAAAAATATAGTAAACTTAATTTTCAGTCTTCAACTGACTTCTTTAAGATAAATAAACATCTTTACGCGATCTCATTTATTAAAATTGTTTTTATTTATCTAAGATTCAAAATTATTACTTTTTTTCTATTATTATAGAATATTTTGTTGATTCCAGCACATTGTTAATAAAATATAAAATTAAATTGGTGCTATCTGAAGAGATTTAGGATAGTGATAAATGGAATTAAATCCAACTTATAGAAAGTCATTTAAAGTCAGAAAGAAAATCTTAATGTAATATTATATTAATAACAAGGTAAATATTAACGAGAGGTTGATTGCCTTGGAGAATAAATAAACTAACTAATTAACTAAAATTAAATTAATTGAAATTTATTTAAAACTCTCCAAATGATTTCAATTACTTTATTTCAATTTCAATTATTTATTATATTCAAACTATTAAATGAGATCGTTGATGAGGATCTCCTTAAATTGAAAATATTCCAAATTTAATTCCATCACGTAAAATATATTTTTATTTTTTTGTAGTTTTGATTCAATTTCCCATTTGTAAATTTTCTGTTCAATTAAAAATATCAACATTTCAAGTGATATAAAAAAATTTCATATAAAACAATTACTGACAATTACAAATATAAAATTTTAACGTATGTTAATAAAGTGCCGTAATTAACGTTTAAAATGTAAAAGAATTTTTACATAAAAGAACTGCATTAATTTATGTTAAAATTTTCTATTAAAATCTATTTTATAAAATACCCACAAAACTAAAACTAAAACTAAAACTATAAATTATAATGAATTTTCCGTAAGTGTGTGTAATACAATTATTTGAAATTTAATTAAAAAAAAAAATATTATATAACTTACGGTACTTGAGTACTTCAGTAACATCATTAGTACTATGCTTTAATCTAACCAAAATAAATTCATATATAGAATTTTAATTAATGTATCAAATATAAATAAACATACAAATATTTGATGTTTTCTGTAAAATGTATCCGTTTATATTATATCATAAATTTGTGTAACTCTAACCTAACACCACCCCCCTTATGTTCTCATCATTTAATATTAAATACAAGAATATTGTAGTTAAATGCGGTTAAAAGTTAGAAACATATAATTCTATACATACCATTTCCGGTTAAGTTATTTTCTCTCCATTATTATTTTTAATCTAATTATGTGTAATCTTAATAAATCGAAATGTTTAAACAAAAAAAAACAAAACAAAACAAAACAAAAATTGTTATTCTTGTCGTTTTAATTAATTTTCACAGCAGTTATATTTATTTAAGTTTGTAACCACAATGGCATTGCCATTCTACCAGATTATGTATTTTACACTTACTTGACCATCAACATTATTTTGTGAAATAAAACCATTAAATTTCAAAATCTTATTCAAAGTCTTAGGGATTTTCTTACAAAGTATTATATTGCTGAGATTTAGGGACTAATTGTTAAGATAAAATTAAAGTACAAATAAGAGCTTAACTTAACCGTTTTAAGCTTTTGAGGGATTTAAAGTAATGAAGAATTCTCAACTTAAATAAAAATGTAAAGCAAGCAGATTATATATTATTTAAATTCAAATATTATTAGTTTGTCCTTATAATAATTATTCCATGTCCTCGGTAGTATAGTGGACAGTATCTCCGCCTGTCACGCGGAAGACCGGGGTTCGATTCCCCGCCGGGGAGTAACTTGTTTTTTCATCATTTACTCAATTTTTTATTCCCTCATATTTATTTCTCTAATAATTAGTTACAAAAATCCATTACAATCGATTTTTATAAAAACAAACACGTTTTAATTAAAATTAATTTTTAATAATTAAAAAAAAAAAATATAATTATATTCCCCATTTTTTATTGAATTGACAAAAATGCTTTGTCTCAAATGAAACCCAAACAAATAAAAAAACATTACAAATTATACAAATATATTTACGTATTCAAAAAACATCCCAAATAAAATAAAACAATTAATTAATGGACTTCAATAATAAAATATCCTATAATTAATTCACAGAAAAAAAAAAGAATATAATTATTAGGTTGGTGTTCGTTTTTATTAGTAATTCATATACCAAAACTACTTGTATGTTTTTGTTAGAATAACTGATTAGAATTGGAATATTTTTTTCTAATACCAATAAAAATAAGAAAATTAAAAAATATTAGCATGATCAAATTTTAAAAGAAAATGTTCCCCATGAATCCCTTAGTTTTTGTTAATATTCTCGTTACTTTCAAAATAGTTAGGAGCAAAATAGTTAAGGGGTGTTCAATCACATATTTTATAAATATGAAAAAATAAACGGTGCGTTGTAAACGCAGCGTCATTCTCAGACGCAAAATAATTGTGTCATCAAAATACATTAAAAATCAAATATATCAAATTATATTAAATCATTGCACCGCAGAAAACATCTTCATGTATTCTGCAATTATGCATTTTTGGGCATATTTATAATACATTCTTATATGAGAATAACAATTCTTTATGATACATTCTTATATGAGAATAACAATTCTTTATCATATTTTTGTATTGTTCTCATGAAGTTAAAATGCAATGTAATCAATTTTTAATGTATATAAACTTAGATTTTTCATAAATAAATTTACTTATAATCAGAGGTTCAAATCGTCTATATCATTCAAACTTCTTTAACAGAGAAATGTCTGGCCCGGATACATCGGGATTGTTAAAGAAGAATTTCCTATCCAATTCCTAAAGTTTAATTCATCCAGATTAAACAAGGTCACTTCAAATTAAACAAAGAAAAATATTAAAATGTCCAAATTATATTTACAAGATTGTTTTATTTTTTTCTTCTAATTGATCAATTTTTCTATAACCAATTTATTTTACATTTGGACAAATTTCAAATAATACATTTCATTCGTTATAATCCAATTCAAATCCAAAATCATGAAACAATTGTAAAAGTAACCATTTAGATTTTCATTATTTTGTAAGTAGTAAATTATTTTATAATTTCATAAAATAAATTTATTAATCAGTACCAGGATAATATTTTTTTTTAATAAAATCATACCGCATCATTTTGTATACTTTGTCTACTTTAGTATGCAAACGGTTTAGTAAAAGATTTAATTTTAATTCGTTTTAAAATTAAACTAATTATAATATTATAGAAAGGAATTACGTTATTAGAAATTTTAACTAAGTTGAATTTAATGATAATATTTCAATATTTTATTTTTAATGTAAACGATAATTTACTTATGACTTTTTGTCTTTATTGATAAATTGCATACACCTTGAAAACCTTTAATAATTCAATCATTGATTAGATTAATGAAAAGTAAGAACAATTTTTGATCATTTTTCTTTTTTACAGAATTAAAGAATTAAAGCTTGTTCCCATTTTATTCTTTTTATTATAATTAAATGAATAAATAAAAAGCCGAATAATATATGTTGAGTTGTGCCTCTCTTTGTTTCTATTTAAGATTTCACTATAATAATATAAAAGTTTATGGGAATGTATATAGATTTCCTTTTTAAGATTATATAAAACATATCATCAAGCATTTTGCCAACAGGATGTTAATCTCTAATAGCAAACATGACAATATAGTTACTAAACAAGATAAATGACTATAATATAAAACATTATATAGAAAGACAGAACATTGATGTTACATAAATCGAATATAAGGACACAATAAATTTTAAATTGTACAGAAAGATATAAATTGATATGCGTTGACATATTTTTTTTTTTTGTCTTTTAAGAAAATAGTTTTTATTTGACTCTGTGTGACAAGTAGAATTGGGTTTTTTTTTTCTTTATTTTCTTAAGAAAATTTCGTTAGTTTTAAAAAATTCTCTTGGGAATTCTAAATAAAACTTCAAAACATGAGATATTTATTCTGCTTTTAAATTTTATACAAAAATATTATACGCTTTTAGATTCCATCAAAATATAGACAACTGAAATATTATTATTTAAGGGATGTTGAAGAACTGTGCGATTTAATTAAAACTTTTACTATATTTAAATTAGATTTTATAAAATCATTTATGGAAAACAATAAATTTAAATGATTACTTTTCATGTGTATGAATTTCACAATAAATATAAGAATTAATTTGTTTATTTCTTGAATTTCTAAACTAAAAAAAAAAAAATAATTTATTTTACTTTGCACTTGTATCAATTTCAATGTAAAATTCAATTTAAATATTTTCGTTAAATAATAACGTTTATTGATGTAAAAATATTTTTGTGTTATTTGTCGAATAACAAAATAAATAATTGTGATTATTGAGCAATGTCATCAAAAATTACATCCAATTACATTCAGCAATAAAAGTTTGCCAAATGATTTCAATAAGTAAAATAATTCTTTAATATTAAAATATGTTTAATTTCAACTGACAAATTTCAAAACATTATGAAGTAAAGGTCCAATTGTAATATGGGCTTGAGGAATAAAATAAATAATAATTAATTTGTTTCAATTTCTTTTGTATTAAATTAAATGCAACATAAAGTAAACTTACTTTAAATTGTCATTCTATGATTGTTCAAATAACTTGTATATTGTATTAAAAGATTATTGTACAATAAAAATATAACATCCACTATGTGTGTGTGTATATGTATATGTGTGTGTGTATGTATAAAAGTAAAATATCTTAAGACATTCTTTTACATTTTAGTGGGATAAGCACATAACGATACAATAAATTGAAACATAAATCCTTTCAATGGACTAAACTGGCTATATTTGGATACATTCTTTTGCTAAATGGGATAAAATGGCGTAATAATACTACACACATTGTGTAGTATCAGTATATGGTAGTTGATAGTAATATACTACATGTGTATATTATGTTTATAAAATTGTATATTATATGTTCTTTTATATAATACAAAATGTAGAATGATTTTATATATATTTAAAGAAAAAAATGTAAACTTATCACGATATAAATAACACTTGTTGTTTTAGTAAGTATAAGTGTCACCATTATTTATATATTTAATCTATTTTTTATTCAATTGAACAGATGGACATAAAGTGAACAATAATTTATCATAATTTAAAAGAAATTGTGCAATTTTATTTTAAAAACAAAAATATGAGAAATATTAATAAGTCTAATGTTCACGAAACAATTTGTTGTCTTCTAAATAAATGTTTGTCTCTTTCTTAAAAATTCTTCGTAGAATTCTTCGTAAAATTTGTGAAATTGGTCACAAATGATATATAAATAAAGACTAGTAAAAGAACAAGTAACAATTCTTCATTCTCAATGATCTTCTCAATGTTCTTATTTAGAGAAAATTAAAGTGCACTTTATTTAATCGTTTTGCTATGAGTTAGTTTATTATCTTTTACACTTCTTGTAGGTAGGTATACTGATTATCACAATTTATGCAGATTTAGGTATATTATTTGTAGACAGTTATAAATCTTTTTACTCTTATATATCTTGAAAGTTATTGTTGAAGATTCATTTTGAATCATATAATTTATATAAGACATTAATAAGAATGTCTAGACATTTTACTCTCTAATTTATTTTATTTTTTTTGTCTCATTTTAAATAAAAACAAAACTTAAAATTTATGATTAAAACTATGCACGTTTTAATATTTAAATTTTCAATCAATTCAATTGAAACTTATAATGTGGAAAATTGATTTGTACAATTTTATTAAAGAAAATATTTAATAAACATGCAAAGATTGAGAAATTGAGCTTCGTGATTGAAATCTAGTTGGTATGCCACTATCGTTCAATTTATTCTAAATTGCAACATCGTTTATGGTTTAACTAAAGTTTTATAGAATTAGAAATTCTTTTATAAAATTAATCAGTCATCATTATTTAGTTTGACATTAAACAATTTTGTCGTCGAGATGAAATTCATTCATTTGTTTATTTTTCACCTGAAAGACAATAATCTATTCAAATTAAATTTAAAAAAGGAATCAAATATTTGTTCTTTGTGTCTTCTTCTTTATCACAATTACGAAAATACAGTAAATTTTTTTTTTATCTTCATTTAATTCATCGAAATAATTTCAAGTTTATAAATTATAATGATGTGGTTAAAGAGAGATCGAGAAACAGAATGAGAGAGAATGAGTGTGTGTATATGTTTTTATTTTATATACACGTAAAATATTTGTATTTTCTGTTGTTAAATACGTCAACCAACTAAAGTATTCAATTATCGTTCAAAAACTAAAAACCAATTAAATTCTTTCTATATAAATTATTATACCGCACAAATATTTCCATATTATCCATGTTTAATAATTATTATACAATAATTAATATGATGAGTATGAGAATAGTTTAATATAAAATATTTTATACTTAAGTGTATGTGTATGTGTGTGTGTGTGTCTGAATTAAATATGAATATTTTGAACTGATAATTTTTGTTTTTTATACTTGCGGCAATTTAATAATAATAATATGTAATGTCACGAATATTTTAACCTATTAAATTTTCTACTCACAATTTTCATATTATTTATCATTATTAAGACTTTAGTTAGAGTTATATAGAAATACAACACATACACACATACATATATAGTCACACATATTATTAGGTGTGTGTATGTATATACAAGGCAGGTACGAACCCTAATGTAAAAATAAAATACATAAAACAGCTTTTGCATATTATTTTATGAAAATTCAAAATTCAATTGAAAAATTGAAATTTATACTTTTTTTTTTTTGTTGTACAAAAAAAAAAAAAAAAAGAAAAAAACCAAAAATTAATAATATGATAAAAGGCCTTGAGCTCTATTTGTGGTAAAAACGTGGCGTTCATATAGATTATTATTTAAAGCTTAAATATTTATACATTTTATTTACGATAAATTTATTATAAAAACGAATTAACTTTTATTTACTTTTGTATTTTTTACAAATTTTTTAATAACAAATATTTTAATTTTTTTTTAAGAAATCAACTAACTTATCAACTTGTCTTGTATTTATAATTTTTAATCTATTAATTTACCGATAATTATTCTATTTTAATTATTTTTATTTTTAAAACTACAAAATAAAACAAATTGTTGTAATGTTCAATAGAAATCTTCTTTTTTCATAAATACTTTTTATAACAACAACAATAATCTAGACGCATTAGTAATTCAGTGTACCAGTCTTTGCAGCAACAACAATATAACATCAATTAAATTAATTAAATTAAATTAAATAGAATTAAAATAATAAACGAAAAAATATCAAATTGAATATCAGTGATCTCTTACATATATACATACACACACTCACATTCATAATACTAATACTGTAATGCATAATAAAATAAATAGAGAAATAATACCATCTACTTACAGAATGTAGTTAAGTAACTACAAAACTAAATCAATTCTTAATTTATTGACTTCAATACTAAAATAATAGTAATTGAATATTTATCGTATTGAAGATTAATTTAATTCTATTTGATTAGACTAATAATAAATATTAAATTTGTAGTAATAAAAACACTTTGTGCACATACCACAGAAATACAAAATCAAATAGATTCTTTTCTTTATGTAAAAGAATAATTTCCATTCTTTCTGTTTTTGTTTTTTGGTTTAGTTTATTTTGTACAAATATTATTTGGCATTTTTGTTCCGGATTTCTCAACAGAATTATTTATTCTTAACTGGGATTTTTTGCTTTCAAAATAACAAAATAAAAAAAAAATTTTTTTGTTACTTTTCGTGATTCAATTGAATTTGTACTAAAATCTGATTCAGTGTCCATTTTTAATTTGATTGAATTTTATCTACGTATAGTAAAAAAAAAAACTGTGGTGTAAAAATTTAGTTGAAAATAAAAAAACAGAAAAAGTTTCCAATACTCTTGTGATAAATTAAAAATATTCAACTAATATGACACTCACATTTTTCAATTTTTATATAAATTTATATACAACCAACATTGTAGAGAATATGAGACTGGATTATAAAATCATATAATGTTTATTTTTTTTCTACCTGGAAGGTATATCACAATAATATCGATCAATCAGTTTTAAATCGATTTATCATTAAATTGACCAATTTATTAAATTAAATTTATACGCACTACTAAATATCTATATCTTCAATTAAAATATCATTTTTTTGTATATATAGGACAGGTTTATAATTCTAATTAATTGAAGTTATTCAATCATATTGTGTTGTCGGTCAAAAGGTCATTTAAAGTGTTAAACTAAAATATTTTCAATTTAAATAATTCTATCGCTTTAATTTTATTTTAATAAATTCTACGAATACACAATTTCATAATAAATTCATATTTCTAGATTGTTTATGGCTTTCGAAAAGGGTATAATATTATGGCTGTGAGATTGTATCGTTATTATATTTGATACGGCTCGTTAACACGCTTAACACAAACTAAATGAAAAGTTTAAAATAAAAAAAATAGTCTACACGGTTCTGTTTAATGTAAACTATTCCGTTGTGTGAGTTTAACTTGACAATTTTTTACGCCCTGTTTTTATGAACAATATATCTGGGATCTCTAGAAGAAATTTATAAACAGGAGAAGATATTTAAAAGTTTATAAACAGGAGAAGATATTTAAAAATTTCATTGAACAGAACAAAATATTTAAAACAAACTTAGTCAAAAAAAGATTAGAATTGATATGCTCAGAGTCAGAATTCTTCTTCACAAATCAGGAAGAAGAGTTTTACCAATTCGTTAAATGTATTTTTTAAAAATTGAATTTCAATTAAAAAAATAAATTAAATTAGGTGAACTTCAGAAAAGTGTTAGCTGATATAATAATAATAATAATAGTTCGTTTACCTAATCATTATAAATCTGTCATCAACATAAAATTACATTTAGTTCAAATAATTTATTTCACACGATATATTTACCTGCATTATGATAAAAATCAAGGGCACGGACTTGTTCGTCTCGTCTAGTAATTCACCGCAATCCTTTTTTTTCTCAATTCTTTCACTTTTCTAATCATAAATGAAATTGAAAAGCTTTATAGGTTTTTATACTTCAAAAATCTATGTGTGAATATTGTGATATCTACTTGAAAGTAGACGTCTGTTTGATTCTATTCATTCAATACAACAATACCAACAAAAATCACATATGCCAAACAATAGAGATGAAATAAAAAAGTAAAGAAAAAAAAAAGTCATATTAAGAAATAGAATAATACAGTCAAAGACAAATCAAAATCATATTAAGTGTTCAAGTCATGTTGAAAATATATTTTCTAAAGAAAATAAATAACAACAATAATATAAGTCTATGTGTCGCAAAAATGATAAATTTATTTTCATAAAATATATATAAATTTTAGACAAACATTTTAGTATATGAATTAATTTATTCAACGTTTAGATGACATTGTAATATTTCTGATAACTTAAGGTATTATATTACCTAAGTATATCTACCTACAAATTTCTATAAAAAAAAAAAGAAGAAGAAAAGGGTGAAATAACATTAGGTGTATATTATATAACAGTCTTTGTACGTTAAAGTAAATAGGAATATGAGTAAATAAAAGCATGTACATAAGAATATCTTTATACAAAAGGAGGTAAGTACTTTATATAATATTATATAGTATATGTTTAAAATAAAGGAAGTCCTTCAAAAAAAAAAATATTCTACTTGACTTATGATTGAGATATGACACGACAAATAATATATCCTATTACCTCCTTCATTTATATATATAAAAAAAAATATAAGCTCAAAATAATTGGGTTTTACTCTTCAATGTAGTTTCTGTCTTCATTTTTTTATTATTTATTTATTTAATTAATTCTTTATATAAGTATAGAGTAAAGAAATAGAAGCGCAACTAAAAGAAATTTAATTAAGAGAAATAATGAGAAAGTAAAATAAAAAAAAATGTTAAACCAAAATAAATGGACAAATGTTTAAATAGTTTTATTTAGTTTTTCTTAAATTCTTAAAATAAAATGGTTTAATGATAAAATTTTATAAAATGACTAATTATAATTTATTGATTTATGAATATTTATATATAGAATAGATTCCATGTGAGAAATGGAGAAAATCTTATTAATTAATGGTTTTAAAAATATTGTCTAAATCTCCGTACTAAATTTTAATTTAATATTTCCCAATAACATGATAAGTTTATTTGGTAGAGTTGAATCGATTAATGGTCTGAAACCAATATAATTTTACCCCTTCTTGTTAGAAAAATTAAAAATTGTTGTTTTAATTCTTATTTTTGGACTGACTGGCCCATTAACAAATTACGATTCTTCATTAGAACTTCTATAAACAAAATTTTTAAATAATCACTTTATGTACAAGTGTAATATTTAGAGTTACTTTAATCATGTTTTTCTTTATAAAGCATTCATATTAATTGACTTTCATTAATTTTCAAATATCGCACATCAAAACCCGGTGTTATAATATTTTTTTTTTGAAAAGACAATTTGACTATGTTTAACTTTAAAACTAACAAAAAAATAAGAACACATTTTAACGTCCATCCCCTCCTAAAACAACGAAAATATTTTTATTATTATTTTTCTTTTGTCAGAATTCAGAAACAATGTCCCACGTCACATTATAGTGAAGGAAAAAATGTGTTGTCAATAATATGTAGAAGTAGAAATATAACAACAAATTTTAAAATCTACTTTACACAAAATAATACTTTTAAAATAATTTCAGTGTATTAATATGCATATATCTGTATTGATGTTGACAGACACTTGAGTTAGGTTACCCTTACCGGATTTATTAAGTAAAGGAAATACTTAAAATTCTTTAAGGACATTTTTTTTTTTTTTAATATTTAAAATATATTTTTTAAGACAATTTCTTTTATAAAAAAATATATTTTTTAGTTGGGGTTTATTGATTTATCGAAATTCTGTCTTCTAATTTAAAATATATTCCAATTAGTTGAGTTGAGTTCATATTGTGATCCTATATTCTAAAATAAATAAAACCATAAATAAACTTAGTCTCATTTCAATGTCGAATTTTAATACCTTACACATTGTTATTTATGTTAGCCATGGTCAAATCCGCTTCATACCTCGTTTAAGATAACATCAAGTTGACTTATTCAATTATATAAATATTTTTTTTTAAAATAAATATTGTTTAGTTTTAGAGGAACCCTTGATGAAAGATAACACGCGACCATGACATATTAAATTTATTATTTAATTTAGAAATATCCTTATCATCCTTATACCAAATGTCATACTCTCTATATTCAAATATAACATATAAATATAAAAACATAAATATATGTTCTATCAATAAACATCATTGCTCATCAAACTTCACACAGCTGTTGTTGTTCAGTCAAATTCTCCCTCATTTCGTTAAATTGAATGATTTCAACACGGATAATTTTTTATACAATTTTTTTTTTAATGTTTTTCTTCTTCTTCTTCTTCTTTTTCTCTTTAACTTTTCAACAATTTGATTATTTATTATTGGATGATATCCTGAGATAGACAGATGTTTAATTGTTTGATTGACCCAAAAGGTAAAATATACGTGAAGGGTCACATAATTATGGGTACGAGTAATTTAATAAGGATGTTATTTTACAATCAATTGATTTTTTATGTCTTTTTTTTTTATAAATTTTCATTAATTTACAAATAATGAAAATTATAAAATAAATCGATTTTTGAAACAAGTTGCATAATAGAAACATTGATTTTCAAATGAGTTCATTATATTGAAATAATGTTGTACAATTTTCTCAATTTTCTTTCCTAAAGTTTGACCTAAATAATTCTTGTATATTTCACTTTTCTCAGTAACAGCAGTTGAAGATGAGCTGATAGTAGCTAATATATTCAAACATCTATAGGTAAAACTAAGGCATCAGAGGAAATGCAAAAAAAAAAGAAAGAAAAAGGAGTAAAAACGGAATGACTACGATCAATACAAGGTACCTACTTTCTGTATTAGGTATATAAAAAAAAAATTATGAATTCACGAATACATTATGAATAAACAACAAACGTGACTTTCTTTTTGTGTATGTATTAAAACACATAAAAAACATCCTTTTCTGCTGTTAGCTGTTACCTAAGAAAATATAAAAAAATAAAAATATATAAAATCACAATCAAATGATTGGTCAACATTCCCATGATACGGTATATAGAATAACCCCAAGAGAGCAATAAAATGTTTGTATGTCTTCAGAATATTTATATGAATATTAAATTCAAAAAAAAAAAATTATTATATTTCTATAAATCATACAAGAGAAAATTCGCGTGTTATTTTTTTTTTTTTTTGAGCATTTTTTTTTTCTTTTAATAAAATATATAGAATTTTACTGGATTCATGCTGTGCTTCTGAATTAATTTCAGGTTCTGGGAATATAATATTCATAACTAATATTATTTATAGAAATGGAAGAAAAAAAAAGTTAAACTATAGAAAAAAAAGTACAATTTTAAAATTTAATTTAATTTAATGAATTTAATGATTATTTTATAGAAATATTTCAAATGTGAATACGACAAGAATATGGATTTTCATAAATGATTTCTCCCTTTTACATTTTATAATAATTAATTGAATTTTCTTTACTTGGGGGAGGGGTGGTATTTAGGTGTATGTCAGAATATCGAAACTAAAATTTTTTTATTCATTTTAAAATAAAAAAAATATGATGTGTTCGATGTAGACGAATATCGAACAACAAAATTATGCAGTAGATGTTATGAAACAGTAGAAACGCTGCACTGACATACTTTGTAACTACGCGAGCACAAGAAATAAATTTTCTTCTTCTTCTCGTATTTTTGTCTAACGTTAAATTAAGTTTTTCTTAACAATATTATGGTGCTATGGTGAAATCTTTATTTTATTTAAATTTTTTGTAAGAAGATTCCAATTACAAAAACCAAAGTATAAATAAAGAGAAATAATTGGAGCATGAGTTGTTTTGTATTTTATTATCCTTTACGTTTTTCTTATTCGATTTCAATTGAAAATAGTTTCCATTGAAAATACCAATTTTCACATTTTGATTTTCTTTAAAATACAGAATTGAAAAACTAAAAACTAAAATTTTGTACAGAGTTTTGAAACGAATTTGTATTTTTGTGAATAATTTCGTAAAGCAAAGTTCATAATTTATGATAAAATTTATAATTTTCTACATCCTATATTACCAACATTTTCAATTAATAAGGTCAAAACTATTTCCGATATTGTCGTAGAAAATCCATTTTATTTAATTGGAATTTCCTATAAATTATAAATATTTTACCAATTTACATAATAAAATTGCACATACTCAATTTTAGTACTTTGAAATCATGATTAATATATTTTTAGTGGAATTAAAATAATAATACATTTTTATTCAATTAAAAATTAAAATATAGATTTTCTAGAATTTAGAAAAACTAAACAGTTGAATTAATTGATGGATTACAATGTTTTGATTCGTTTATGAATGTTTAAATTTTAATGAAGAATTAAATTAATGCAATTAATACAATTAATTAATGACCTTAAAATAATGGCACAAAATGAAATTTTACATTGTTTTGTAATTGTAGTTTAAGTTCTAAATAGAGACATTCGTTTGGATGCCAATTATGCATCTTCTGCTCACGCTCCGTTTTAACTGGCCTGAGAGTCATCCCTTTCTAGCCATCCCGTATTCCTTACGAAGACTATAAAATAGCTTTAAGAAGGTGTTTGGCTTGTCAGCATCTCCAATTCTTGGCATAATATAATATTCACAGTTCTTAGACTTCTCTCACTAAATTTTCCTTCATACATTTTTCTTCGCTCATTAGTGTTTTCCTTTAAAAGTCTTCTAAAATTATTTTTAAGAGAATTTTCAAATTCCAATGAATTATTTATGAATAATATTAATCGAACTTCACAATTCATTATCCAATTTGTCAATTTTTATTTTTATTTAAAAATAATTTAAAATTTGATTGACTGAACAAAAATCAAAAATAAAAACATTTCCAATTAAAAAAAAATTTTATGTCTCCATTTGAATATAAAAAATACAAAATGAATTAATAAAATAATAAGATCACTGACTCCAATCAATCCTTAATCTTCAATAAAAACAAAAAAAAAGTCAAAAGGGATTTATTTCAAATCCCATAAATAAGTAAAAAGAAGAAATCTATTGAAATGAATTGTGTAATCTATAAAAGGACATCTATTGTGTTATACATAAAAACCCTTTTCAAGATATATTATTTATTTTATCTGAAAATCTGAAAATACAATTCTGTCAATGCATGAAAGTCAACAGGCACATTAGAAAGATTTAGTGAAATATCAATTCAAATTTAGACGATTGTTTCTTCAGATTATATTTCAATACAAAGAACAGATTAGTCATTTATTAAACACATTTCTTTCTAGTACCTCAAAATTTAAGATTAAAAATAGTTTTCTTAAAGAAAATTAAAAAAAAAAAGAACAAATTATTTATTATTGCTTTCTAATTTCTAATTTCTAATTTCCTAATTCCTAATTCCAAACTTAATATTTTATTAATTTTATGCTACAATTAACATAGAACTTCTTTAACTTTACAATAGAACTGCAATATCCTATGATCAATCTGTAGTATGGAAAACAAGAACAACATTAATGCTTAGAATGACTTTAAATGGTTTGTTTTTTAAATTTCATCTCCATAGAAATATTCGAGTAGAGATTGAAGGAGACCGTTCCTAAGAAGAGTAGGAATTTCTTATATTTTATTATTTCAAATTTAAGTACAAATAAAAAATGTAATCTTAAGATTTCATCACTGCGGTAAATTATTTTTTTTTTTGATTTTATTATTATCCGTAAGAGAAAATTAAAGAAAACTTCTGAAACTTTTAATATTTTCATTTTTCACAAATTTTAAAAGTTATGAATTTTATGTCAATATTAACAGAAATATCTCAATGAAAATAGAAAAATCTATAAAAGAGTAGAATATGGTGTAGGCACAATATAAAAGAAAAATTTGTATTCATAGAATTTTAACCTTCTGCTTCTTTCTTTTGTGCGACAGGAAAAAAAAATGTAATCGTCATCTTTCCTTCAACTTAAACTAAATTTGATAACTTTTTTTTCTTTTTTTTTTCTTCTCTTTTACAATAATAATATACCGCATCAACTTAACCCCAATAAACCTATTGTTTATAGTCAGTCACAGAATTTAATGTTTCTATTTTACAAAAAAAAAACAAAACTGAGATATAAAATAATGTTTTGCAATTAAATTACTTTTCAGGTTTAAAGACAGAATTCAGAATTTTATTATTTAATGAAAATCACATTAACTTTCTAACGACACGATTTACAATATTTTTTTAAAAAATATTTTCTAGCATTTGTACCAATTATGCGTTTATTTTCTGAACATTAACTCTAAATAATTTCTATAAAATTTCTTATCACTGCTGCATATTCTTGAACGAATACAGCAAAAAAAATAATCAAATGTCAAAATTATTTTATTCAAGTTAAAATGGGTTAAATATAGAAACTCTAGTCACGTTTACATCGCCTAAAGAGAAGATTATTGTGAATGTGACTAAAGAAAAATGCAAAAATAAGGGAAAACCCTCATAAAGAGAATATTAAAATAACCCACACGCACTCAAAAAAAAAAAAAACAAAGAAAGAAAAAAAAAAAGGGAAAAAAATAAAAGGGGAAAAGAAAAAATAAAACGAAGACAAACCCACAAACCAAAATGTCATAATAACAAACATAAAAAGGAAAATGAAAAGATGAAGAATTTTCATTTATTATAATACATAATAATCATACATAATATATAATGTAACACTACTTTTGGCTTTTCCTTTTCCTTTTTCCTCTTTTTTCCCTTATAAAAAAATCCCTTTTTCCTCTTTTTTCTCTTATAAAAAAATAATACAATATTTTCAGAAATCTATTTGTATGTCGAAACGTATATTTTTTTTTTATTTGGTGTAGTTTAAAATTGAAACATTTCTCTAGAATATTTTAGTCCAATTTACAATGAAAATCATCAAAAACAATAAAATATTATTATTTTTTTCCTGTAAATATAAAATATGGAGACGGTTTGAAACATGATATGAATTTTTTAGTATTTTCACAGGAAATTGAAAATGTATATGAAAATTATAGTTACTACATCCGAATCTCTTTATAAATTATTAAATAAAATAATAAATTTTTTTTTTGTTTTTATTGAAATATGGAAACACAATGATTGACAATTTTTTAAAAGAATATAAAAATAAATTTTATATTATTTGTGGAAATGTCATAAAAATTTATTTAACGAAAATTAAAAAAATAAATCATAAAAATAATGAAAACTTTTACAGTTTGTACATAATAAAATATTGTTAAACATTTTTTTTTCTGTTTTATTCTAGAATATAATTGCAGATGTATGCACAATTTTTTAGTTTTCATTTAAAATTAAAATATTCTATTTTTGTTTTCCCCCAAGTGGTTAATTAATACAAAAAGTCCTGTATTCTTCAAATATGTTTCTAATTTGTCCATTGCTACTGTTGAATCTTGGAGGCATTCAGCTAAGGTTGTTGGAAGACCTTAAAATATTCTTTGATTTTGGTATTTCTTGGATTCAAGGATTATATATTTCATTGTTTTTTCAGTTTTGCATTCATCACAAATTGGAGCATTCATTAAAAATTCGTGTGTTATTTTAGTATCTCCGATTCTCAATTGACTGAGAACAACACAAAATTTTCACTTTTTGGAACATTTCCTTTTATTTATTGTTACTTTAATGTCACGGAGTTTATTGTTTGTTATTGTTTTCCATTTCGCTGACCAACTTTCCCACACTATTTGTTTTAGAACATTTTTACAATCAGTTACGAGTGTTTTTAAAATATTCAATTGAATTTTAATTAATACAATATAATTCCTAAGAATATATTCTCTACAATCAAGAAAAGAAAAAGAAGAAAAAAAAACTGAATTGTACAAAAATTTTCATTTTTCAGAAAATTGAAAAGTTCAACACAGATTCTTTACATTTCTCAGTATCGAGTTTTATATATTATTGTTATTTTTTTTTTATTATTTGAAAAGAAAAAATAAAAATTACAATTCTTTGTTATTGTCAAAAGAAAATATTAGCCTGTGGGAAGCCAAACAGAATGAAAAATATAAACCAATATTTTTGTTTGCAATTGCTAAACGATAAACAAAAAATTTCTTTAAAGCGCAGAAAAAGTCAAAACCAGCAAAAAAGAAAAATAAATATAAATTAATGTAAGATTCTCAAAGGCAAAATTTTCAAATTTTATCATTATAATAATAATGATAAAATTTTTTTTTGTGTTTGTTAAAATATATCGAAATTAATCAATAAAAAAAATTAAATCACATTTCATCAGAATAAAATGTAATTATTGTATTTTCCATTAAAAATTATACAATCTCTATAAAATTTAGTCCAATGAACCTTATAGAATTGTTGAACGTGATACAAGAATAACAATTTATTTCAATATAATTGATTTCATCAAATCCATCAATGAGAAATGATTTTCAAATTTGATTAAGGTAATTATTCGTGACAGCATAAAGATTTTGAATGAGCACACAATAACACAATAACAACTTGCCTATTTATATTTTGTCTTGATCCATGTCGTATTAAATTCCAAGAAGTAAATGAACAAATTATGTTATTAAAGAAAACGCAATTCGTTTAAAAATGTTCAATATCGTAAATTATTCAATTAAAAATGCAGGCTCATTAGTATTACAATAACTGCATAAAGAATTTTCAACCGAATGGGATTAATTACAAAAATCGAAGGACTTTTTTTTCCATAATGAAAACAAAATAAAAAACTCTAGCATGCAATTATGATTTACATTTCAAAAAAAAAAAATAATAAATGTAATGTGACACGGCATTGTCTGGACAATTGTTTCATGTTTCACGCTTTAGATTATCATTATTAGATAATAAAATAATAAACTTCGACAAAGTACTGATAACAAAAAAAAAAACTTCAATAATAACACAAAATTTGTTTATAAATGAAGTAAATTTGAATAAATTTAAATCATAAAATTTGTCATTGCTGACTACAGATGTAGATTTAACAAAAAATAAAAAATTCACAGTCTTGAATTATTATTTTTTCTCATAATTTATAATAAAACAAAAAAAATTTACATAAACTGACTTGAAATACTTTAAGCTAAAATTAAATTATTTTAGTTTTAACATTTTCATCATAATTTTAACGAAAATGATAAAATCTAAACTAAAACTTTTAGAATCAATAATTTCTGAATGAAAATTTCACTTCTTGTTAAGCATTATAACTTTTACACGATCTTAACGTATCTTTAAGCCACAGATTATTTCTCTAAGGCTGTTTCCAAAGATATTTCAGATTATATAAAATTGTAATTAATATAAAGAAGATTTTTGTTGTAATATAAAGTTGTTTGGATCGATTAGGATGGTTCTTCGCCAACAATCGATTCAATTGTATAATATTTTATGAATTATTATTGATTCAAGATTCGAATCTGTTCTCTTTTACAAAGAATATTTCTGTAAAGTTTATTACCTAATAATTATTATTATCGGGTAACGTACATGTAAAATTACAGGAACTTTCAATTAGGTTTCAATTCTTTACTTATTTTAAACATTGTTTTGGAAGCTAAATGATATGTTGGTTTTCTTGCTAATTCAATCGGCCTGATTATTAATATGAAACATTTTAAAATCAGTTTTTGATATTCTTTGCCACTAATTAGAAATCTACCTGATAAATTTTAATGAAAAGTCCAATATTCAGAGTATACAAATAAATTTTGCCTTCAAAGCTCAAAACAATTTTTCAGTTGTGTAAATCATTCTTACTAATCAGTAATTATTAAAAATTTCAGTAATTAAAGTATTCCAATATGTGTAGCAATTTTAGTTGAAATAAAAAAAAATAAAAATATATTTAAAGCATATACGAAAATAAATTCTATAAAATGGTGATTAGAATTCTTGTAACAACAGGTGAAAAATATTTTCAAACATGATTTTACGATTTATTCAAACAAAAGTATGTGACAAAAACAATTCTTAAACTTTTAAAAGTCAAAGCAATGAACAATTGATTGTTGAATATTGGGTATGTGCTTCGCTTAAATATATATATATATATATAAAGGAATGTACGTGTACAAAATACTGATTATATGTAAATAAAAGACTATGTGCGAATAGCTATATACAAAAAGAAAAAAAAAATATTGTAACATTTCCAAAAGATTTGATACAATTATATTATGTGTGGCATTTGGCGCATACAAACATGTATAATTTATGTAAATAAAAAAAATATTATTTTTGTGTTGAATGAAACAAAATAAAATATAAGGATAATTTAATGTTATACAGAATAATATTCTAAATCTAAAAGAAAATCAATTAACGTAATATTAAAGAAATCACAAAACGATTTAAATCAGAAATTAGAATTGACAGAATTTATAATTTTAAATGTAAATTGAAAAATTTTCATAGAATCAATTTTTGCTATTTCTAAAAAAATCTGTTTAGTACAAGAGAATAAATTTTTTAGCCACTTCCTCATATTGCATAAACTAACAACCAAAAAAAATGCATAAAAGAGCCAATCATATTGTGAATTTTAATACAAAATATAAAAATTTATTTTTGCATTTAGAAATCAAATAAAAAAATAAACTGTATGAACGTAAAGGTGTTTTTTATAATTTAATTTATTTCAAACAAAATGAAATAAACACAAACACCGCTTTTCATAACCTGAAGGCAATAATATTTTATTTAATAAATTTTTATTGATAAAATTAATCGTTTAAAATAAAACTGAACAAACGTTCATTCGATATTACTTTAATTTTTGTGTCAATTTTGTGTTTCTGAACGTATATTTCTCTTGAAATGCAAACAGAAGCAGAAATAAAACAAAAAAAAAAAAAACCAACATTATTTTTTATTAGATGAGGATAATGGAAAAAATGTGAACATATTATAGAAAAAAAAACAACGTACTATATTCACACAACAATTACCCCATTTGTTTTTTTTTCTTGTACACAGAAGAGGCGTGCATCCATTACAATCATATTGCTTATAAGGGTATGTGTGTGTGTGTGTGTATTTATGCTATGGCATTTATGTGTGAAGCCAAAAGAATTATTACGATAACAATAGAAAATTTACTGTGCGGGATGGACAAATAAAGTTGTATTCTATCAGCCACTTGATTTTTCTTCTCTTTTATGTTCGTAACATAATTTTTGTTTTTTTCTTTTCATTATACAATCTCTGTTTTATATTATGTCTATATTTTATCCTAAACTAAACCTAATTGCAACAACAAATTATTAACAAAACAACTACAACAAACTAATCAGCATAATCAAAAAATTTTAACATTTTGTGAGGTGAAATTAAAATCAGAATCAGACGATTAGAAATTAGGAACAATCTAATAAAGCGACAATGATGGATTTATATTTCACAGGGTGGAATATTTAATCAGGAGATTTCAAAACTAACGCACATTTATAATAATATATGGAGCTGGTTGTAGTAAATACTTTAGTATCTGTTTGCTTTATTTTACATGACGAAATATTTTTGAAATACAAATTTTTTTGATAGCGTTAGCAACAACACTTAATGAAAAATGAATTGCTAAAATATATAATTAGGTGGAAAATATTTAGAACACATATGTTTAGTTCAACAAAAGTCTCCAATGGATAAGCCGTTACAATTTTCTAAAAATCTCAGATTCTTAGAATCTCATCATCAATATGGTTCAGTCAATTATATAAGAATTTCCTACTTCACAATATTGTTCATAATTATTTCAGTAATTTCAATAAAATAATCTTTAATTATTATTAATTACCTTTTTTTTCCTACCAAAAAGAATTATTTATTATTTATAAATGAACAAATTTATTACACATTAATAAAGAATATTTTTCGTTTAACTTAACTTTTATCTTCGATTACATTCCCATTGACGTTATGTCTATTATAAAGTTCGACCAAAAATCGAATCGAATTACCGCACAATCTTTTAGATTTATGTCTCACAATATATCACATTGAAAGACTGAAGAGGGTCGATTATTGATAAAGAAAAGAAAAAAAAAATATTGAAGTTAATCGAATTATTTATGATTTAATGTGATTTTTTTTTTGTTCCGTTCCGTTCTGTATTCTAAAATAAAAAATTTGATTGGTTTTTGAAAAGACGATGTCTGTCAAGGAATTTATTTCAGTTTGTATATCGAAAAATCATTAGAAATGAATTTTGAATTATAAATTTAAAAAAAATCAAATGAAAACAGTTCTCATTTTAAGTCCAATTTCTTATTTGAATTTATTGAAACACTTTTGTTATTCAATTTTTAAATACTTTAAGATGTTTAAATTTGTTTAAATTGAATTCTGTTTTTTTTTTACGCTCAATATCATTCACATAAATGGATATTTTAGTCGGTGTATCTATCTGATAAACAAAACAGATAATATCCATATTCTACATTCATACATAAAATAAAAAAAAAGAACAATCGTTTTTTTTTCCACCATTGAAAGGATTTAGATTTTCAATTTATTGTAAATTTTATTCTTATATCTTGATTTAAAATGAAAAGTGTTTTTCTTTTCTCTTTTCTCTCGTTTTTCTGTTGTGAATAATAATCTCTTTTAACTTATATTCTTTGCTTTATATACTTAATGCTTTTCTTTACTTAAAATTTATATTATTTTTGTTGTTTTTAGGAATAATATAAAATTTGTAAGAATCGAATTTTCTAAAGAAATTCAATTTTTGAAAATAAAACGAATTGATTTTTTTTTATTAATTATTATTGAAATTTATCTCAAGAATTCATTAAATTTTCCAAATGCTTCCATTTTCATTTTTCAAAAATATTTCAGAACATTATTGTTTTAATAGAAAACGCCAAGTAAATCTATCAAATTTTCTGTCATTAAATAAATTACCTTATTTTACAATTGTTAAAAATGTTTCATTTCTTATACAGAAATGGGAAAAAAAACATGGATTGAGTCCGATCCATTGAAGAATTTTTTCGAAAGTTGTAATTTAATGTATCCAAGGAGGTAAAGTTAGATCGATAATTGGGGTTTATTAACGTGTCTTGTATTAACTTCCAGGGTTCTGTAAGGAACTGGATTTACTATTTTAATGAAATCCAAACCATTATTTCTACCACAGTGTGGTTTGAACTCCTTTTACAAAGAAGAAAAAGGAAAGATGAAAAATATACAAAACACAGGAAAATAAAATATTTCAATAATTTAAAATTTATATACCGAAAAGAAAAGCTCTTCTATAAAAGCATTTTTGATGACAAATGTATTCTGATTTTACATTTATTTTTTAAAAAAAAGAAAAACAAAAAAAAAATCTAAAAATGATTTTCTCGTCGTTTTAGCGAACTATGAATTTTTTTTTTTAAAATACAAAAAAGTAACCCACAAAAATCCTATATTTAAATCTCGACTAGGTACACACACATCCACACAAAATATAATATATTGTTGAGAAATATATTATAAAATATTGTATAATATTTCACAACATTTACTTTGTCATAATTCAATAAGGGAGAGAAAAGATATTTATATAAAAATGTTCTAGCAAAAAGAAAAAAGAAAAAGAATAAAAAGAAAAAAATTATAATAAATCTCGTGTAAAAATCTCTACGCGCGTATATTTATGTGTTTACGTAAGAAAGAAGATTTTTTTTTACCTTTAAGAGGGATAACTTTAAGATATATTATAAATAATTTAAAAAATATGTGCGTGTCTTGGATAAAAATCAAATCTTTAAAACCAAACAACCAACCCCCGTCCCACTATATAATATTGGTTCTTGTTTTTCGTGTCATATCGTGTCGTGAATTTAAAGAAAAAAAAAACAAAATATAAAAATTGTACAATCCGACCATTCAACAATATAATAAATATAATATGACAATAACAAAAAAAAAATATATTCTCCATCATCTTAAAACTGTCAATAAATTTTAAATTAAATTTTAAGCTTTATTACTCCAGATTTAAATTCAATCTTTATAAATTCTATAAACTAACAAGTACACTTACATATAAAATGATGAACGTCTAACGTAGAGTACATAATCTAGAACAGGTAAAATATTTTCAACAATGATTAATTTGTTTATGACAATCTTATCAAGATTTTCTAAAATTTAAGGGTGTCTTTTTACATAAGAAAGTGTGTTGAGAATACTAATAATTTTTTCATCATAAGATAAAAGAAAGATAAAAATATATAAATACTCGTAGATAATATGATACTTCACAGTACCTACTGATAAGATGTGTATTTACGTATATTTTTATTTAAAATTTTTCAACGCTTTTAGCATTTTAACAAATTGAAAATACTGGAATATTTACATAATCTTGATTTCATAATTCAATATTATTTATAAAAGTTTACTAAATGAAATCACATTAAAGAATAAAGTCATCGACGAAAAATCGAACGACTTAGAATATTCGAATGTTTTCTACAGGCCGAGTCTTTACTTTATACAGATGTGAAGTGGTTCAGAACCCATCTTGAAGGTCTCATGGTAATAATGGTCTTTGTAGTTGATGTGCTAAGTTAAATAATAATCGAAATCCTATGAATTATCTATACAAAAGAATAAATGGACAAAATTTACCTTATTGGTGTAAACGGAGTTGAGGAATTTTAGTAACTATTTAGTACATGCTATAACAATTGTTACTACAAAAGTCTGTTAATTCAAATATTTAACTTTAATTCTTAAAATTACAAATTATTTATGTAACTTATGATAAAAATCGCCTTCAAACTTATAATTATATTCAAATACACATTACTCAACTGCACAACAAAAATCTTCATAAAATCGTAATTAATAATAGGGAGACAAAAAAAAAATATATAAAAATCCCATTAAAGAATTTCTATTCAGCAATTGACCATTCTAAAATTTAAGGTTTTTTTTTTCACAAAAAATTCCATTCGAGAATTATACAATAAAAATGTATATTTGACAATAAATTCATATTTTTTTCATCTTCCTTTTAAAGCCGATTTTATTTTTGGTATAGAAAAAATGTTCATAACAAATTCTCATGCATTTTATTTTCAACTTATATAGGATTTTCTTAACAAATTTGGGTATGAATTTGATATACAGCCAAAGTCAAAATCGAAACAATATTATTTATGGTTTTATATTATGATTTTTTAAGTGAAATTCGATTTTGCTTTTTCTCTCTTTCACTGACTGTAGATGTTCCAAAAAGATGTAAAATATTTACTTTATTTATAGAAAACCGAAAGAAAAAAATGAACCTTTTTTTTGTCTTATTTAGATTTTATGATCGTGTCAGGACCGTATTTTAACGAAAACCAAAATAATCAGAGAAATAATAACCAAAAAATTGTAAATGTAACGTAAAAAATCTTTGGAAAATTCTTGTAATCAGCTCAATAATTAATATTTATTAAATGTAAAATGTTTAATTATCCGGACGAAAACTGTATAATATCAAAAGCTTTAAAATATACTTTAAATCGGTCCTGTAGACTTTTTTTTAGAAAAACGAAAAGTTCTCGCAATTTTATACAAGAAAATGTTGACAAATATTTACTTAGCAACAGGTAGAAAAAAAATTGCAGTTTATTTATTATTTTTTTCTTTTATTTTTGGTTTGGTTTTAACAAATTGCCCAAAGCTTTATTATAATAAAATTAAACACCTTTTGTATATATTTATCAGATCTCTTGTAAAACTGAACACTCCTCCTGTGCGGTTGTTCTATATACGACTTTAACTTTTTGAAAAGTTGTAATCTAAACAATACAAAGAGAGAATGTAAATTTTTGTGTCCTAAATAATAATGGGTGATATTATTAAATAAAGTGGAACCTTACTGACAAATAAGTAAAAATTTCGCATAAAATTTATCTTTCACATTTTTGTTTTTTTTTTTTTTGCTTTAAAAATAATGAATTTTTTTTTTTTACACAATTTATTCATTCACAAAATTTTCTTTTTTTTTTACTTTTGAATAAATTTAAGTTGAATTTAAATTATAAGTCGATCTAAAGACACAAGAAATCAATCTTTAACTCCGTTTTATTATTGAAAATTATTGACCATAAAATTGTTGGAGTTATTCTTTCAATTTTTTTTTTACATTTCAGAAAAAAATATTTAACGTTTTTCTGCGAAATGTTCATACAGTGAAACTCGGTTATTACGAACTTTAGACCTAAAGAAACGTTCATTATAACCGAATGTATGTTATAAATTGGATTCGTTATAACCAAATTTCAAAAATGAATAAGAAAATTATTAACGAAAACAAATAATTTAAAGTAAAATTTCTTTAAATTCTTTCATCCCAATTTAAAATCATTTATTTTTTTTGGTTGAAAGAAAGTGAATCAACATTATTCAACCCTATTTTCACATATTTTTTCAATTCCTTCTTTTCTTTCTCTTATTCTGTTGTCTAAAAGATAAATTGATTTTTTAAAAGATTTTGTGATTCATTTGAAGTTTGAATTTTTTTAAAAAGCTTTGACAGAACAATTTCAATTTATTATCAGCGATGCAGTTACGATTAAAGTATGCATTCAGAGATGGTAGTATCATTGAATGTTTAACAATAGATGTTTGAAATATTTGTAGCCAATAATGCTCTATTAAAGTAAGAGAAATACAAAATTACATCAATGAAATTTTAAGTCTATCAGATTGACTTCATTATGGCCAAAGATCAAAGGCATTCTTGAAATGTCTTCTTCCTTTTTCTTTTCTTTATCAATGGAATTACAGATTCTTTTCACAAAGACATTTTTAAAATGAAAAAAATAAATCGATATCTTATTGAAAGAAAAATTCAAAAGATTGAGTTTCAATAGGTTTTCGATTTTAACAGGAAAAACGAATAGGTGCCTATATAGATTTTTTAATATATTTCATAACACTTACTTATAAATGGAAAATGAAAAATTCTACATTAAAATTGATTTTACATAAAATTCAACTCAACGTTTCACTTTAGGATCAAACTAATTAATACAGATGTTGTTATGACCACGGTTATGTTTAAACATTTTGGTATCGAATAGAATTAATTATGATAAATATTAGATTTTCTTAATGGATTTATGCGACCAAATGCTTATCACGTAAATTATATAATTAACACGAATTGATATTTTGTATTAACAAGCACTGTCACTTTTCATCCAATCACAAACCTTCTTGGTCAGAATAAGTTGATTTTATAAATCCCCAACGTAACAAAATATTAACTACAAATATTAATTGTAAATTATTTCAATGGATTTCGTAAAAACAACAACATTTTGTAAGTTTAAAATTAAATTAATTTAATCAGTGCATTCTATAAGTTAAGTTGACAGAATTATTTTCAGTATCTCCAGTTAAGTTTCGCAAAATAATATATTAACGTTAGAATTCTATAAGTAATGTTTTTTTATTTCAACAATAAAAAAAAGATAGCAACAAAAAACTAAAACAAAAAAAAACAAAACAAAACTAAAACTTAGAACTTTTCCATATAAACAAAAAAAAAAAAAGCGACAAGAAATTTTGTAAAATTTTGTTTAGTTTTACATTTTGTTTTTTTCTTCAAAATAACAGAGTAAAAAAAAAAATTTCTTTATGGTAATTTAAAATTAACTTAATGAAACTTTTTTTTTTCTTCTCTACTGTTGTGTAAAGTTTTGTGTTTTAATTAAACTTTTCAAAGTTTAAGAATTTTTAACCTCCAAATATTATCTTTTGTTACTTTTTATTTTTTGTTAAGGTTTTTTCTATGCTGTAGAAAAATAATAAAGAAATAATATAGGTAAGGATCGAAGAGTTTATGTGTATGCTCTTTCAGGAAACCAATATTATCCATTATTTTTTATGTTTTTTACATAAAAACAAAATATTTCTTAATGAATAAACAAACTTTGAGATTTTTTAAAACTTGATGGAGTTTAGATTTTCGAGACAGTACGTTGATTTTTATCTAAACAATAACTTGTAAGAAAATATAAGAATAAAAATGATAAAATCTTTTAATTAAATTAAGGTTGAACTTATAATGTCATTATAAAAAATCTCACAAATATATGTGAATGAATACATTTTTTAATTACAAGAGGGGTAATCCAAAAAATAGTCGAACGTATAATAGTCAACATTATTCCACTGATACATATTCCACTGAATTTAGCACCTTTAGAATTTTTGTGAATAATTTTAATTGTCTTTCAAAAAGGAATTTCATTAAATTATTGAAGAAATTTCCAATTAATGATCGTGCGAGCCATCAGTGAAACAAAAAAAAAATATTATCTTCTTCAACAACAATCTTTCGGAATAAAGTAAAAGAATCAATTATCGTAAATATTATTCTGTTGATCCTGCCAAAATTCTACACATGTTC
The DNA here is from genome assembly GCA_963082725.1 of Pedicia rivosa. NCBI lineage: Eukaryota > Metazoa > Arthropoda > Insecta > Diptera > Pediciidae > Pedicia > Pedicia rivosa. The sequence continues at coordinate 30,024,751 of OY720154.1, forward strand.
AAAGATGTTTCATCTAAATTTATTGCCATTAATTAATTAACTTATGAATACATGTTGAAATGTGTTTAACTTAAACCAAAAAAAAAAGAAAATTATTCTCACACTTGTACAATGAGAATTGCATTTACCAATTGCATGTACTATAATTATTTATTGTTTCTTGTAAACTTTCTATATTTTTGTTTACTGAGCTTTATACAAATAATACTTGTCATTTTGGTCAGATTGCTTCAGGATAGGAATAAAATAAAATTTATATTATTTGTGTATGAAACGAAAAGAAAAAGAAAAAATACTTGTCTATCGCCTAAAGGACAAAAATATATTATTTTTTTTATCAGATCTCATGTTCATACATAATTCTTCTGTTTGTTTTTTTTTTTCGTAAGTATTTTTTATACCATTTTCCAATCTCATCCCCTTTTCTTTTATTTTCTTTCATTTTTTTTTTTTTTTCAAATGTGTAAAATACAAAACAATGGTGGATAATAATATAAACAAACACAAATGCATATATACATAATATAAGAAACAGTGTTATGCTTTCAAGATAAAATATAAACACACATACACACACACGTTTATGTACACACATACATATAGAATTATAAACGAAAGAAAGCTCAATATATACATATACATAAATTTGAACCTAAATCATTTAAATTGCCTACTAGTGTAGAAGACACCAAACAAATAAATATAAAGTCTATCTAAATGTGTGCTATATACAAAAAATATATAAAGACTTCGAAAAAAAAAAAAAAAAAAAAGAACTTACGAAGAAAATTCTTATGTAGACATCTAAACATTACAAGAAAAGCTATAAAAGAAGTTTTTTCTTCAAAGTTAAATATAATAACGATTTAAAATTTAGGTCAATTCTTTTGTAATTTAAATATATAAAGATGAAACTTAAATTACAGAACCGGAAATTTACAAAAACAAAATAATGTAAAAGTTTTACTTTTTTTTTTTCATTTTTCTTCTTCTTCTGTGATTTCAAAAATTATATTTTGATTTATTAAAACCAAAAAAAAAAAAAATTATGCTAATTATTTATTGTTAAAAATTTAAAAAAGTCTTTAAAAAATTGAAAATTAAAATTAATCGCATTTTCACATAAAATGTTGGTAGACTGTAATCAGTTCAAAACCAGGAACATCATTCTATAAAAATTTGTTGTTTACAAATAAATTTTTTTTGTATATTCCGTTTTTCTAAATGAAATTGTTTAATTATACACAATTACCTTTTAAATTAAACTCATTAATTAATGAGGATGTGTACAGTGGAATGGTATGGTTGAAAAAAAAAAACAAAAATATCCATTAAAAGTTTCTATAAAATAATTACACCAAATTCAAGTATGAGGAAATTATGAGCTTTTAAATAAATTTTTCAATATTTTTATTACATTGATTGTTTGGTCAAATAATTAATCTTATTAAAATGTAAAAAAAAAATCCTCTTATTCATTGTGTTCGTTAACTCTTTTATATTATTTGAATGAAAATTAGAATATGGTAATTAAAAACACCAAGGAAGACAAAAATTAGTTAACAATAGAGACTTTTCAATAGTCAATTGAAAGAAAATTATAATAAGAGTATCAAAGTATTTTAAATAGAGTCTAAAATTATTTAATATTCGGTACTTAAAGTATAAATATAAATTTAATATTGATGAACACTTAATTCTTAGAAAGTAACAACAAACTTTTTTCTTTGATAGACATTTTCTAAATACAAAATCCGTAATTGAATTGTTTTAATTAATTGAAATCAAAGTTAATTGTAATTACATTTATCACTTAGGTAGAATTTGTGCAGAAGTGCAGATTTATTCTTTATTTATACAAAAATCTTAGGCTAATTTTAAGACAATAATATTAAATTATTAACTAAAATCAAATGATTCGTAAAACTTCCTGTTTTTAATGGATTAAATAATTTTGGAACTTCTTTTGTTTATTATTAACTTTCATTTCAGTTGATAGAAGAAGGAGGTATCTATGATCCAATTGATTCGATTGTTAATAACCTAATAATGGTAAATAATGCATAAAAAATAATGAACATAATTCTTTCATATTTTTGTCATTATAATTTTATGTCAGCAAATTTTTATATTTTGTACCAAGAGCATCGAAAAAATATTAAAAACTTTTTCATCTTTTAAATTCTCTTTTTTTTTTTCAAAATTAAATTTAATTAAAATGTCTTTTCTTTTTTATTTTTCATAACTCATAGCATGAAGTTCTTCTACTTTTACGTTGTTTTTTTTTCTATTCCTTAACTCAAGAGCGAAAAAAAAAAAAATATAAATAAAAAATTATTATGTGAACGCCATAAAATCTGGTATACTCTTTTGAAACGACTTCATAATTCGTTTAACGAACAATTTAAGTTGTATAAAAAGTTTTTAGATTTGAGTGGGAATTCATATTTGTGTGTTCTGTGTATGAACAAAAAAAGAAAAAAATATTCTTTCACGTTTCTCATTTTTTTTTCTTTCTTTCTTTTTTATGATCAACAAAAATAATTTTTTTTTTATTTAATTATTCTGTTGCAAATTATAGAAAGTTTATTTTTATTTTTATTTTTATTTTTATTTTTAATTGGATAAAAATTTAAGCAGACTTTAATAAATTTTTCTTTTACTAAAACTTTACTAACCAACGTAAAGTAATTAACTAAATAAACAAAATGACCAAACTTTGATTCTTGTTTTTTATTCTTTTTCAATAAAATCAATCAATTTTTTTTTTGTGTTGGAGAATTAAAAAACAAAAATTTCAAACAAATATAAATCAAGCGAAATAATTGAAAATAATAAACTTTTTTTTTATTATTTAATAAAATAAATAATAATAAAATTTATTCTGTTTAAAATTCGAACATGAACTCTAAACAGAACAGAATTTAAATGAAACGTTGTAAACATTAATAAATTATTATAATGGATAATCTCAAAAGTTATATGGTTCAACATAAAATGTTCTATAACTCATGAACACATTTTACAATTTTACATATTTCGTAAAAATTTATGTTAATTCTTCTCAAGTGGTCATCATCATACGCGAACAGACCAAAAAATAAAATATATAAAACCAGTTGACTATAAAATTCTTTATACAGAAATACAAAAATACAGAAATATGTTCATCTTTTGTTTTGTTTTTATGAAACTGAGATATTCTGATTAAATTTAATTTTGGATAATTATTTGTGGAAATATCTTGATTAAAAATTAAATTATGATAGGGAAATACAATTTCAATTATATAGACGTAAATTCATTTCTAAGAATTTATATTTAAAATAGTTTTTTATTGATTATATACAAAGAATAAAATTAAAGCAAACATTTTACACTAAACAACTTATTTTCCTTCATTTATTCATAGTCCAATCAATCCGATCAAAGTCATAATATTAATCACATTTATTTATTTTCCATATATCAGAATATTTATTTTTTTAAATTTATAAAAAAAAAAAGTCCTAAACTTTAAAATCAATTATAAAATGTCAAATAATAAATTGAAATATTATGAACATAATTTAAAATTTCTGAATTTAAACAAAAAAAAAAAAAAACAACAACAACAAAAAATGAGAAAAAAGACAAAATCCAATTTCCCCAAAGGTTTTTATCAAATCATCGAAATAAATTGAAATTTTAATTAATTTAAATTTCAACCATGTAAAACCAATTTAAATATTATCCTTTATCCTTTATAAACGTATAGCAAAACAAAAACAACAACAATAACAACAACAACAAAGTTTCGCATATATATTCGAGTGCACATATATATGAGCCTTTAAAAATTTGATTTGTCCTCTCACGTTCACGTTTATATAATGTTGAATCCTTTTACAGATTTTAAATAGTTGAGTGTATATACAACATTTGAAACTAAATCAAATATTTCTACCTAATGTTTAACTTTTATAAAAAAAAAAAAAGCATTTAAATTATTTTGTATTCTTTTAAAGCAATTTTGTTTGTTTTGATTCGTTAATTTTTTTATTCAATAATTAAAGTTTTTACAGAACAAGTAAAATGCACAACAATAACAACAACAAATCAATTATAATAGTTTCTTTTAATTAAATTTATAAAAAATAAAGCAATACATTTTCTTTTTGATTGTAGAAAATTTGATTCATTTTTGTTGAGGGCTTAATGTAACTTTTTAGAACGCAGAGGTTCGATTCAATAGAAATACGAGATTCATTTCACATAAACGCATTATACAAGACACAAAAAGTAGGGGTTTGGTTTCGAAATTGTAGAGTTTTATTTGCAAGTAAACCGCGTTGTATAGGCACCGCATTCTACAAGGACTTAATACGTCCTTTAAATTTAATAATTAACAAATGATTTCCAAAGTCTTATAATGCTGATTCTATGTTGGCTGAGTTATGTCACATACACTTTACTAAATTATTTGAAATTACCATCCAAATGAAGTATTTTAACTCAAATAAACGACAACTAATGTAAAGTTTATTGAACTATTAAAATGTTGCCTTTTTCTTGTGAATTTTACCTTCTAAGTAAAAAACGTGAAACTAATTCTTATTATTAATTCCTCTTATTTGATTGTGTCAATTTATCAATATTTATTAATTTTAATTCTAAGAAATAAACGCCAAAAACTTTTACTAAAAATTTCATTCATAGAAATTATAAATTTTGTTCTATTTTTGATTGAAACTTTTAATTATTTTTCCTTTCATTTGAAGTAAAAAGTAAAAACCAAAAATGTTTTTCTTGTATAGTTTGTATCCTTGTTAAAATATATATATATATATATATATATATATATATCCGTATATATTTATACTTAATGCAATTTGTGCACTTGTAAATATTTTAGTGGTCATGCGCAAAACAAAAATAAATTTATTTTTATACAAAAAAAAAACTAACCCAAAAACCAACCAAAGCCAATCTACCAAGTGAACGTGTTTGAAAATTTTGTACATAGACTAAAGATAAATATGTATGAAGAGGATCGAGTTGAGAAAATTATGCTATAAATATTTATTTTTTGGTTTTAATATGAAAATTGTATATAATAATGTATATAGAAAGGGAGATGCTGCACTGCACCAAAAACCATCAATTTTTATAAATTCATCGTTAGGAAATATTTTCATGATTTTCTTCATTTTTTTTTTTTTTGGTTTTGTTTGAATTGTTTTAAAACAAAACTAATTATCGACACACGTTATACTAAATATAAATTAAAAACAAATGATTGTTAAAATGTAATTGTAAGATTCTATATGATTGTAATCCAAGAGACATTAACTTAAATTAATTTTTATTACATTCAATATTGAACTTCGAAAATAATTTGTATCCAAAAATTAAGCCCACGTTTGGATAAATATTCAACATCAAAAGGTTGTTGTGCTTTCAATATAGAAAAAAATAACTCATATATAGGAACTCTTTAATAAGTCATTGAACCATTCACTTCATGTACTTCTTAATAACGTCGGGTAATATGAATAAGTACTTCCTTTTGTAATTGATTCTTGTTCTATAAAAAATATGTAATATGAAAACAAATAATGTTCATAGAGGAAATGTTTTATACAAAAACTTGTATTTGGTTGTAAAATTTTTGGATCAATTTAAATAAAGTAACATGTTATGGATGTCAATAGCATCTTGTATATAATGATAATGATATAATAAAAGTACAATGACCCTTTCAAACAAAAGTATTAATTAATTAACTTAATAAAGTAAAAATCAAACATAGAAAATAAAGTAAATATTAAATTTGTACACATAAATAAAATTGTTTCAATTTATTTTAATTGAAAACAAAAAAAAAATACTTTCCATTTCTCTTTTCTTTAACATTTTCTCTTTTACATTTATTTTGTACATAAATACATAAAAACATAAATACATAAATATATGAAAAACCAATTCAACGAAAATGTTTTGTAAAAACCGCACAAAGTATAACACCTAACAAAATGTGTGTTAAAACATTAAGGGGGTGTGATGGGGTTAGGTAGGATATGAACCAAAATTTAAAGTATAAGTACAAATATTTTCATTTGTCGTCCGGTTTCTTTTTTTAAAAGTTAGACAATATTATTGTTGTATTGTATTATTTGTTGTAGTAGATAGAATAACATAAATATAAATTAGTAGTTTGTCGACCATTTATTTACAAATTTTATTTTCATAAAAAAACAAAGACAAAACAAAAAAAAAACTAATACAAAATATAAAACAACAACGTTTTTATTCTTAAAAAAGGAAAAACCAAAAAAAAAAGGAAGGAACAAAAAGAAAAAGTTTCGTATTTGATTTGTATTTGTTTCATTTTCTTTTTTTTTTTTTTTCTATGATAAAACATTTTACTTTTCGTTCGTTTGTTTTTTGTTTTTGTGTTTTTGTGTTTTTTTTTTCTTTCTTTCACTTAAACTTTAAAATAAGTTGGATTATTATGGAACTATACAAAAATATATTTTATGTGTTGAAAAAAGTTTTATATCTTACAGGAAAAGATTTAAAGTTTTATGTGTGTTTGATTTTCTTTTTGAAGTTCTTTTGAAAGAAACCCGCATCATTAGCATTTTGTAACATTTCTTCGTCGTGTTTTTTTTTTCTTCTTTCTTTATGTTCTTCTTCTTCTTCTTCATTTTTTTTTTCATAGAGTAGATTATGCAGGCAGGCATCTTATAAAATATATAAACGATTTTATAAAATTGTCTCAAAGTAATATTTATTTAAATAGATAAAAGAAGAACAAAAGTGAAATTATATTTAATGAATAAGAATATTATTTTTAATTTTATCTTAATGAATAAATTAAATTAATGCAAATAAATAAAACGCACATCAAATAGCTTTTGGCATTTACATAATTAGATAATAGAAGTTCTCTAAATGACAATAATATTTAATGACAAATTTTCTATTTAACTTAAAACAACTTGTTACATTGTAAATATTTAGTTAAGAATTATTGCAATAATGAATTATTTATCATAAATATTATTTAAATAATTTTGTCCTTTCTAATTTAAAGGAATCATTTTTAATTGGATAAAAATAAATTTTTTATTTCAATAAGTAAAATTAAAAATCAATTATTAATCTGGTCAAATCGAAGACATTGAAAAACATAAAAACTTACTATAAAAGTACATTTTTTGATTGTTCATTTGGGCAAAATAATAGAAAAATAATTTATCAGGAATATCAACTATGAGGCAATTCAGAAATTTACCAAAAAAATATGTTAGCATCTTCTAAAAACGGGAATCACGTCTACTGTTTTTGGATTCTATAAAATAACAGAATTGAAATTTTTGTTTGGTTTTGAATACTGGAGAATCGGTGATTTTGAAAGAGATTGATTGATTGATTTTTTATTTAACATAATTGATTCTTTATTTAATGTAGTAACTACATCAACTACAAAGGCGACCTACTATTTTTTAGGTGGTTTCTGAGCCACTTAACATCTGCATAAATGCGTTTTAAAGTAACGACTCAGATTTTCTGAGAATAGTCGTTAGATTAAATCTGAGATCTGCACACCAGCAGAGGGTCATAGATGCTATTTATTCATTGCACCCGACTTATGTATGATGGTTAGTAGATAATTAATACAAATTCCATTCCACCTTGATCGGTTCTGAAAGACAAATTAAATAATTTTAGATTTAATGTAAATTATAAGAAAAACTTAATTTTTCATCTTTTGTTCAAACAGAAATTTAACATTTTACTGCATTTTGGAAAAAGAAAATATTTTTCCACTTTAAATTTTGTCTAGTGTGAAAAATGTTTATTCAAAAGAAAATATAACACTGCAACAATGATGAATTTTATTTAATTTTGAAGAATAATTATCATTATAAAAATGAAAAATTTCAAAGACTTAACATTTTCTCCTCCAACCTTATGCATTAATAATTTTTATTTTGCGTTGAAACTCAAAAAAAAAAATAAATAAAAATAATATTTTACAGAAGCATGACGTTTTATTTTCGTCGCGGTTTTGTTAGGTATATACAAACGCTTAATGGTTTATCCCATGAGAATTAAGAATTTTATTGTTAAACAAAAGAAAAAAAAAATAATAAAAAATATATTTGTTAGTGTTAGAGAAAATCTCAACTGAGTTATCTGACTTTGAATATAACTTTTCTTTTATTTAAAACAAGAAACTTTTAAATGGTACAATTAATATTGTAGAATACTTGAACTTTGTTTAAATGATTAACGAGGCAATAAAATATAAAGAACTTTTTTTTTTATTGTTATTTTATGGGACACTTAACGCATTTTTGATTCTTTGGTCTAGTCTTTTGATGTGTTGGTACATAATTTTTAACAATGTGTCTGAATTTTTATGCTTTGCAAATTATATTGAGATTTTCTTGATACAGACTCTGACACATTCGAATGGGATGTACTAAAGATGTACAGTCGGCAGTGTTAGATTGATCAACTACTGATGAAATCGAATTGTAAATTAAAAGAAAAGTTAAAATATTTTCCTATTAAAAAGACGAAGTACGAGGGAAGTTTGTTTTTAATTTCATTACAAAGCTTTTGAAACTTTCAAACAAAAAGCATTTAGTTTATTAAATTCACAATAGACTTCATTAAAATATTGTTATACATTATGAAATATAATTATTTTATTCGTTGGTAAACTAACTTCAATAGATGCTCTTTGAACAAGGTGGTACTTCATATTATTTAATACAAAGGACTGTAAAAATGTAAAATAATAAGGAAAACCGCATCAACCTTTTAAAAGAAAGACAAAATTTTTCAATATTAACATTTTCATTTTTATAATTTTAAATTATACAACAAAATGCTGGAAATAATGAACAAAATAAATTCATAAATTTAAAAACAAAAGAAAAATTTAACATAATTTTTTAAATAAAAATTTAAAAGCTTTAAGCTAAATTGAAAAAAGTAACTTTTATTCAACATTGAAATTTCAACGGAACAAAATATAAGAAGAAAAAATAGAAAATTGTAAAATAATTAAATTGTGTTTTAAAAAACTTTTGGCTAACCTTAAAAAATTTCTAAAGATTAAGTTTTAGTTTTTGGGTTAATCCGCAAAAATTTAAAAAAAAATTTCTTTGTCCGTAAATTCATCAAAAACTTTTCTAAATAATCTGAATACTTTTATAAAAGAATCAAGAAAAAAAAATCATACACACACACCAACATCCACAAAGAAAACGGTAAAATTAAGAATTCCTCAGAGTGAACAGTAAACTATGATGCCGAGAACACACCAAGACCTTCTAAATACATACAGGCAGTAATGCACAAATTGTGACGTCACACATAAAGGCTTAAATTTTTAAATAATTAAATTATTATTATTATTTAATTCTTACAGAAAATGGCATCTTGTGAAATGACGTCACTCACAAAACTTCGTTAAGCATTACAGAGTGGTAGAGTTTGAGACAAATTTGAATACACCTGCATAAATATTCTAAGATCTAAATGTTTCATAAGAATATAAAAGTTTTTTTTTTTTTAAGATTTCACTAAAGAATATACGTTCTTACAATTTTAGCAATTTTTTTTTGCAACATAAATAATAAATAGGAAAAGCAAGAAAGTTAATTTCATTGAGAATGTTTTCTTTTTATAGAATTTAATTAACAAAATTTTTCACTAAATATTTTCTTCTTGATTACATTAAATTTTCTCATATGCAAAAGTAAAAAAATGTTTTTTTTTTTATTGGATAATACAAATTAGAAAATGTTTTTCACCAAAATAACATAAAATTAACAAAGATTTCACTCTGGACGATCATTTATTTGAATTTTGAATAAACTCTGTTTAATACGGTTGAGTTAGTTCCGCATCCTTTGAACTAAAACTCAAACTAATTTTTCCCTTTCACCAGTATAGAAATAAACTTTATTTTTTGTAGAATTCAAATTTTGGCCGCACAAATTAAAGAGTTTAAGGCTGTATTCGAATATCTCCATAGACACTATACTTCTCACAGAACTTTTCGAAAATCGTCCTAAATTCTCCCTAGTGTACTAAACTTCTCTCTATTTTATGTCAAATCACCGAGTAAGATAATTAGTACACTATCTGACTCAACTAGATAAACGGATAAATAGAACACAAATTATGAAAATATTTCACTGATTTTGTGAGTAGTATCTAGTGTTGGGAGTAGTGCTAGGAAGTAGTGCTAGGGAGTAGTGCTAGGGAGTAGTGCTAGGGAGTAGTGCTAGGGAGTAGTGCTAGGGAGTAGTGTTAGAGAGTAATGCTAGGGAAACATTTGGACGCAACCGACATAAGTTACACATTTTACTGGCAATTATATTGAATTATATTTTTTTTAAGAAATGAAATTACAAAAACATTTGAATTAATTAGTGCAGGTGCTGACATATAACAAATAACCCTTTTACTATAATAAGCTCCATCCATTGGTTAATTAAATCCCGGGAGTCTATAATTAATTATCTAAAGAAAATCCAAAGAAAAAATAAAAAGAAAGAAATAATTTAAGATTTTATCGGTGATATTTTTTTTGTTTGTAATTTAAAAATAAAAAATCGAATAAAGATTAAGAATTTTTATCAAAAGAAAAAAGTTTTTCATTTTCTCTTGAATCAAAAAAAAAAGACAGAATATCTTTGTCTATCATATTATATAATGACACCAACATAAAAAGTGACACCACACAAAAAAAAAAGTTTGTACACTTTTTATTTTATTTCTCAAAACAAAAAAAAAAAAGAAGAACAACGAAAGAAAGAAAAAAAGTCCCCAATGGATAAAACACCCTTGCCGATGACAATGTAGATAAAAAAAAATCAGACAATATCTCATGAGACAATAAATAGATTTTTTTTCTTTTCTTTTCTTTCAAAACAGAATGAAAATATGAAAATGTGTAATACCTTTTCACGGGAAAGAATCAACTTTATGAGGTACCATTGAGGGCAAATGTAAAATGACGACTTACCTTTTTCTTTACGTCATCTAAAATATAGGTGTGTATGTGTGTGTATATTTTTCTTTTTCTTCAAAATATATAAAAATATAAATCATGAATAATTTATTAAGAACATTTTTGTACTGCAAGATGATGTTTGTATTTTATTTATTTATTAGAAAAGAAGAACATCCTGTTTTCTTATATTCGAATATGTAAGTTTGTATTTCAATATTTTGTGTATCAGAATTTGTCAGGCAGGATGTGAATCCCTAATAGCAATGTATATATAAAATAGTCAATATGATTTGTAGTTAGTTTAGAAATATTCTGTTACTGTATTATGTATCAGAAATGTAAAATTAATATGAGGTGAGCATTGGTATACTTTCTATCCAAATCAAATCGATAAAATTGTTATTAAGATTATTGATTATATAAGATGCCTTGATATGATCTGTTATATGGGAACTATAATAATATCGTTTTACTATTAATTAAATTTACAGGTAAATTTCCCTTTTATTCATTGTTTACAATTCTAATTTTATTAAACAGACATGTCTCTAGGAGTAATAACATTTTCTATGTACTCATGTATTTATATTTGATAAACGCCAATAATATTAAAGTTAATTTCAATATTATTATTATGCAAGGATACAGAAAGTAAAGTCTCTTAAACAAAGAGACTTGGAAATTTTGCTAAGTTCAGTTCTTAGAGTCAAATTGTAAGAAAACGATTCAATTGTGGATACTAGAATAAAATTAAGTAAATTCAAAGTATGACACACCCTATTTGTATATAGTAATTAATTGTGTACAATTACAAAACCAAGCCTTTGTTTACATTTATATAACTTTAGTTGCAATCTATAATTTTCAAATATAAATGATAACGATACAGTAATCTTGCAACTCTTCAATTTGCATGGACAATTTTAAAAATCAATCATCAACCAGTTACAAGTCATTCTCATTTTTTTTTTCTTTTTTAAACTTTTCCACAATATTCGAGCAATTTAAAAATAATTTATTTTTACTTAATTTCAAGATAATAAAAATATAACTTGATGGTTGTATAAACATTTTCATCGAAGAATATTTTTTTTTTTTACGTAAAACTTTATGAACTTCAGAAACTCTTAAGAAATCGGTTTTTTATTTTTATATTCGCAAAAATATTATAAATTTGTATTTTGATGCAACGTTTTTCATTGTGGAATGTTTTTCTTTTCTTCACCAAATAAATTTTAATACAGGTAAAGTGAAATAACTTTTTTTTAAATTAAAATAATAATCCAACATTTCTTCTAAGTATTTATGAAGACTTTGGTAAATAAGAAAACTAATTAATTATTTAAATTATTTTTTTCCCCGTTTAGTTTTATCTTTTAAGTTTATGCAATAGAAAAATTGGATAGAAAATACTTCAATGTACATTTAATAATTTGTTTAAATGAAATATTTATACTGAAATCTAAGAAATAATATTCTATGGTTAATTATTTAATTAAAATTAAAGATTTCATTAAACCTTGATTGGATTTATAAATGTTACATCTTTAACTCTACATTTTACTTTAACAATAAAGGTATTAAAACAAGAGTTTCTAATTTGATTCAAGAACTATCTGAAATATTTTATTAATAAATATTTGTTTTGAAAATTCCACATAAAACATCAGCCAAGAAATCTGACCATCCCAATGATATAACAATAAAGATATTTCTACAATAAAGTTGGACTCACCTTTTATTATTTAGATTCTATTAAAACTAAAAGTTTCTTATCATTATTACTTGTTGTAATTTTTAAAAGACTTTTTATTGAACAATTTAAAAGAAAAAAAAACCCACCAACAGAATTCAACCTATTTTATATTTTAATTTATTCAGTTTATCTGCAAAATGGTTTCTGTACAAAAACTAAATATTTTACATAAAGAAAAAATATTCACTGAAAATAATATAAAATATTTCAATTTGCTTAACATTATTAACGTCCTTTTCTGTATACGATTACAATACCGCCCCCATTTTTAAGGTTTTTTACGCTTTGGTATAATTGTTTCAAATGAAAAAAAAAAAGAAGAAATATTATGCACCCCACTCCCCTCTTATATTATAATAATACTTTAAGGAATCTACTTCAACTAAGTGTCTTGTGTCTTCCCTTGTGTTGTGTTTATTATATACAACTCATAATAGTATGTATATAAAATATAATAAAATAAAGTCATAAAAACATGAATTATTTTCGCATACCGACTTTTATTGACATTTTTTTTTTTTCTTTTTTCTTTTCTTTTCTTTCTTTCTCTCAACATGGCATATAAACCTGAATAATTTATCTTGTGGTAACACAAATATGGCTAACAAAATACCAGCATTTTATCACCTAAAATAATCTTAATACATTTTTTTTTTCTTTTTACCTATAGAATATTTTTATTTTTTACAAATGGTATAGAGTCAGACAACAACAAACCAAATATATGTATTTAGATAATATTTTTGTTTTTGTTTTTGTTTTTGTTTTTGTTTTTATGTTTTTAAATGTCGTACTGTTGTCCTATAAAAATACTCGAAACAAATAAAAATTTGCATATGTTGTGCCATATAGAATTTAATGCAAATGAAAACACTGAATACATTCATATATTTTTTTTTTATTTTTTTTTCTGTATAATTCTGATCTGAAATTGATAAAATATATAATCAAAATGACAGGGTCGTATAAATGTGCATAGAGAGATTAAACTTACAAAAAAAAAAAAGGAATAAATGCAAAACATATTGCATTCGTTAGCGTACATTATAATACTTAGTACAGTCTGTATTTATGTACGTGAGTATAAATTGCAGCTTATTTTATGTGATCATGAGCGTGACACCAACCACATGACAATAATTTTAAATTGAGTCAACTGGACATTTTATAATTGTTTTTTATATACAAAATAATAATAATAATAATAATAATAATAAAACAGAACAGAATAATAAATTTTGCATCGATTGCATTTATTTATTTATTTTAATTATCGATTAAATTCAATTTAAAATTTATGACAAAATAAAGCAAGCAAAAAAAAACAAAACAATGAAATTTTAAAAGTAAAGTTTAAACACATTTTTTTTTTATATTTAATCCTGGATTTGGCATATTTAAAACATTTATTATTTGAATGCAGGCATTGATTATCACACACACACACATATAGTAAAAATTTTATCCAAAAATATTTTTAACTTTATTAAATAAAAGGAAATATTTTTAATTGAACGAAATTTTCACACCCAATGAATTGTTGATTCCGTAACGAAAGATTATTTAGAAAAAATTATAAAAATTTTACTCACCATTAAAGAATATAATTTTTCTGGGTGCAACTTACCATTGGCACATTTCAAACATACTCACACATTTTATTAAATAAATTTTTTTTAAGTAAATGAAACAATTGAGAAATCTTTAATTATTTTCCTTTAATTTTTATTTATTTTAATTTTGTTAAAATTACATTTTTATTTACAGTTATTTTTTACACAATTTCCTTATTTGTAAATTATCTTAAAAGTTCTTTAATATTTACAGATTTTTGTACAAAAATCGAATAAATTATTTTTTTCTTAAAAAATCTTCATTTTCTAAAATAATAATCGAAAATTTTGATCTTTTTGTTTTCTTTTTGTTGGAATTAATTTAAACGACATTTATAAAGAAATAGACGCATCACTTATTTATGTTTAAAATTTATGTAATCTTTCTATACTCACAACATGTTTAAAGTTACAAAAATATTCGACTGATTTAATATTCTCGAATGTCAATGTAATATTTTTCTGTACTGTTGGGAAAAAAATAAATAAACAAAATCATCTAAATAATATCAATGATTGAGTTATTATGAAAGTCAATACCTTTGAAAGTTTAATACATTATATTAAATTGACATAATTTCTATGTAACTTTACTAACTTTTATAAAATTGAATGATTTATTGGGTTGACCTTCTTCGTTTACGTTCCTTTTGAGAACGTTGAAATATAATAATTGTAATAAATCAGTTAAAATCATATAAATCAATTGAGTTGATGTTCCAGAACAAATAATATAAACGAAATTGTAATTCAGTAAAATTAAAGCACAAATTTTTACGTTAACAAAAATTACAACAAATAATTTAATTAATTTATAATTAACGATTATTTTATTTTAGACAAAAAAAATTATTCGATTTTATTAATTACACGATTCACTTACTTTTTAATCCTTTAATTCTTTAATCTCTTATTTTTTAAATTAATTATTTGAAAATATTCACATAGAAAGTTTTATGAAGAAGTCCATTAGTTTATTATTCAATACTTAATTATTTATTATTAATTATAATATTTTGTAATAAGTATTCATTTTTATTAATAAAAAGAATAGGGGTTTTTTTGTATTGTTATTATAATTATAATTATTTATTATTTATTTGGCATTTTTATTATAAATGGCGATATGTTTTCGTCGTTTTAAAATTTTGATTAAATATAATCCACTCATATCAATTCACTGATTAAAATTACTATCTATTTAATAATGTTGAGAATATTGTTGCTGTCGATGAAAATATAATAATATTTATGATAGCAATAAGTTTGTGGATACATAAATAATCAGCTGAATTACTAGCTGGAAATAATTGTGTAAATTGAAAAGATTCTGTAAATGTAGAAATTTAGGAGAGTACTCACCCTGAACCCTATCAGCCCTTGAATTACTAACATATGCTGTGTCTCGAGATTCTTGTATTTCTGGAGCTTTCTGCAGTCGATCACCTTCAACACTTTCTTCGTTGCTTCTCCAATAAATACTAGCAATGGTTGCAAGACACTGAAAACGACACAATAAAATAAATAACAAAACTTTAACCAATTTTCTGTGGAATTTAATGTATGGCCAGTCGTACTTTTAATTTCATATCTCCTCGCCGGAAATGTTTAGGACGAACTTTAAACTCTAAACCCGTAATTGTGGTCTCAAGACCTTCTCTTCCTGTTATTATAACATCATATGTTCGTTGGAATCCTGGCTCAGCCGGTTCACCATTTATAAACCAACTTAAATGTGTTCTTGGCTTAGAACGACCAGAAGTACAATTAACTTTTACTGTATCACCAATTTGATAACGTGGTCGACCACCAGTAATACGAGGTCCTTCATCAGGTACGGCTGTAAAATTCAATATAAATATGTATTTATTTGGTAAAAATCATAAGCGATTTTATCGAAATTCTTTAAAACTATTAACTTATCACACAAGTGTTTATAGTGAAGAGTTTTTCTGACAACTAGATAAATTTGTGTTTATTTTATACTTAAATTGTCTATAAAATCTAAAACTATTTTATTATCTGTACTCTTACTATACATAAAAAAAATTATTACTGAGTTTTTTATTTGTTTATAAACTGTATTTAAATTTTGAACTTCAAAAACATCGACAATATTTCCAATATCAAACTTTCAATAGGAAAAAGTTTAAACAAAGTTGTGTAAATACATTTTTGTTTTTAAATTTTATCCTTTTGAGCTTTCATAGTATTTTTTGAATTTTATTATTGTTAATCGTGTTATCATTTTAAAAAGCTACTTTTTTTTGCAGAATTAATGAACGCTTAAATATTCACAAAGTGCACAAATTAAAAGTAATAAGAGAACAAATTTAAATTCTATTATTAAAAATGATTGAGAAGATTTAGTTTAGTCAGACCATTCTCTTTTGAATTTTGAAACTCGAAGTTCATCAAATGTTAAAACGCGTTAAAATTAATAATAAACCAACAAAGAACATTGAAACAATAATAAGTTCTACTTATTGTTATAAAATAATATATTTGTAATTATGTCTACATAAACTTGGCAGGATAGATATTTGCTGAAATAGAATTTATGTCTGATGTTATCTTTTAAGTTCATTCTTATCAATCATTTTTAATTGTCATAATTGTAAAAAGTTCATTCATGTTAATTAATAACTTTTTCATTTTTCATCTTTCATTATCAAAATTATGCAAAGCAAAAATAACTGAATACGAAAAATAAAAATGAAATCAATTATATTACCAACAACAACCATGTCACCATGGTCAGAAACAGTCTGAAATGATGGAGCTTCGCCAGAGACTTCACATCGATATCTACCGCTTGAAGCAAGATTTACTGTTTGTAAAACAATAACTTTATCAGTTGAATTGTGTAGCTGAAACATTAATGATAAATCTCAATGACTTTGTCAATTGTGAAATGTAATTCAACATTTACATCAACAGATACACCAACCACTGGAAATATAGTTGCTGGTGGCATATCACGTGGTACATAACGATAAAATTCATGACCGTCCTTATACCATTTCACTGAATACAAATCCTCTGAATCCAATTCATATTGGCATTCTAATCTGGTTGAGCTTCCACGTATCGTGTGATTGGGAATTATAACTTCATTTAAGCGAAGACCCAACGATAATCCTGCAAAAGTAATAATAAATTTTTGGTTAATACAATTATTTGAAACTTCAATCTAGTTTTTTGGTCCATAGCGATCAAATTAAAAAGATTCAAGTTTCGTTATTTACTCAAAATTAGAACTAAACATAAAATCTCACGACTTCCTTTTAAGACTGATACCGAGTCTAAACGGGTGTTATCTTAAATATTTAAATTATTTGCACTCTTCCCATTAGGTCGAAACTGGAATTTTACAAAATTAAATTTGTACCATTTTTTATGTATAATAAATAATCAATTTTTCCAATATTTGAAAATGTAAAAATACAATGACAACAACAATCAGCTTTAATTTAAATTTTACCTGAAAAGTATAGAGATTCGAAAGTTTCAAGATTATCATAAAATACGATTCCCGTTTGTTGAAAATTTCTTTAAAACTATTCATCCATTAAGATATTAAATCATCCATAGAGATTCTTACAAATGTTTTTCAAAACAAACTTTATTCAAAAATAAGAAGAGAAAAAAAAGGATTACAACGAAGAAAGAAAAATAACGCAAGGGTATAAATCTCTGAATACTTTCTATTTAAATTTTCTATTTCATTATTAATATGAGACAGAGACTGAAGGGGATAAGGATAAAAGTACTCTTTCTGCCGTTCCATTAAGTATAAACCAAATCCTTTTTAGACCAAAAAAACAAAAAAAAAGAAAGAAGAAAATAATAAATAAAAAAATAAGAAGAAAAATTGAAAGAAGAGAAAAATTCAAGGCTTGTTGTTATGAAACAACCCTCGTAACCGACAAAGGTTACCCCATTAAAAATTTATTAGTTAAAGTTAATTATTCATAAACTAATACTATATACATTATAATAAATCTTTTTTAGACATAGCACAGGATGTAAAAAGGTTTTTTTTTTTGATTTTAGTATCTTAAAATTAATCAAGAACTTCCATAACACAGATTTATTTACACGTGAATTTCAAGATGACCCTATATATGATGTTAACATATTCACAACTAATGACATTAAAAGTTATATATAGTTTTACAACAATCCAATAATAATTTGGTAAAATATTTGTATTTTACAATTTATTTAGTCGGTTAAAAAATTTAAAGACAACAACAGCAAAAAACGTGAAGGGTTAAAACTATAAAACTCCTACGATACTTTTTTTTTTTTTGACTAACCCAAAGATGAGATAATCCTTTACCTATTTTTATAATGAAAACAATAATGCTTATAATCCGTACGTTGACTAATACAATAGAAAATAATAAACTGTAACGACAACAAATTTAAAATTACAACACCGACCAAAGTGGTAGCATGGGAACATAACATCGTTTGAATTGGTGAGTTACCTGGTTCAAATCTAGACCGAAATAACAACTGGGAATAATAAATAATGTTGGCAACAAATAAACACAACGCAACACAGAAAAGCTGAATAGATTTCATCACATTCTCTAGATGAATGTTAATACCTAACACCACACCAAAACTATATTTTTCCCCCATCAATTTATATTTATTTTCTAATTTTTATTGAAATCCACAAAAAAAAAACATTTGTCCAAAGTAAATATTTTTCAATCATTTGACCACAATACACTGCATTATTATCGTTTAATAAAAATCGTAAAATTAGAAAAAATTATTTATAAGAAATTTACAAAAATATAAAAGTCTGTAATAATATTTGATAGGCTAAAAAAAAAACAAGTAAGAAGGGAAATGGATACGCCTGAAGACATTTTAATTTCATTATAGATTTCCATCTTTCACATCTTTTTCTTATTCTTCGTCTACTTTTTCTCCATTTTTTATAGAAGAAAACAAGAAGAAGAAAAAAAAATATGATTTGACTAAAATAATAAAAATGCCAGAAGCTAACTTTTTTTTAATGTATTTTTAACGAAAATGATCGAGAAGAAAGAAAAAAAAAACCTTTCTATGTTTTTCTTTCTTTTCTTTTTTATTCAAAAAGATTTTAATTGAATTTCAATATTCAATGACTTTAGTGCGTTATGTAATGTTTTCTTCTTACTTTTTTTTTTTTTATAAGACACAAAATCAAATTATATCATCCTCACAATTGAACCAATAAATTCTTATTTGCATATTATATAAAAAAAAAAAATATATTTTACTTCGTAAAAGTCGTTTCAAACAAAAGTCACCTAAGTTTTTTTTTTTTTTCTTTTCTATTTCCTTTAGTAGACAACAGAATATTTTAATATAATCAAAATCAGTAATTTGTACACAACTCGCGTTCTTTTAACTTTTTTTTTTGTTTTTTTTTTTTTTGTATAACACAAAAAGCTCCCCTTGCCAATATAAAATAATCAATATCCTTACAACGATATAAATACAATGCTTTACAATTTTTATATACACTTTTTTTTCTTTCTTTTCTTTCTTGTAACATATTTTTTTTTTTTCTTTCGACTCTTCTGTTCTGACATTAAATAAAGACGAACATTTTTCTTGTTCCTTTTTTTTTTTTTTTTATATCTTTTTTTTTCTTCTCTTTTTCATAACAAAACAGAAGTAATCGAGGTTCGTGTAAATGACTCCCTTTTGGATCATTATTTGGATAATCGAACTGTTTTTTGATTAACAAAAATACAATATAAAAACGATTTTATTTCACTTTGAAACTTAATAAATTTTCAAACGCAATATATTCAGTATTTTTTTTTGTTTCTTGTTTCTTGTTCTCCTTTTTCTTCTTCTTCTTCTGCTTCTTCATATATAGACATTTACATGAATAATAATAAAAACAATAAAATTGTTCAATAATAAAAAAAAATTCAAAATTCAAAGACAATTTTGGTCTTTAACCATTTTACGTTAATCACCCGCCCGTTTTAGCAATATCAATTCATCGTTTTATAGCGGTAATAAGTTAAGCAGCACAATAAAAAGAACACTTTGAACCTTGAACAACCAGAACAACCTGAACACCTTCAAAACCTTGAAAACCTTAAAGACATCATTATATTTCAACCACATCAATTGAATGCCAGCAACTCGCTCGCAGTTGGAAATTTTAACAAACCAAGATGATGGTAAAATCTACTGTCTAATGAACTTATTTGTTTAACCGAAAAATATAACACACTACTCCATATTTTATTAATAATAAAAATCTCTTTTAGTAAACTTTTTTATGTTATTGAATTTTTTTTCTTTTTTTTTTTTTATTATTTTCCTTATCAGAATGTTTTGTATTTTTTTTTTCTGTTTTTTTTTTTTTTGTTATTCTTGTGATAAGTTTTGTATCACATTTTTACTATTTTTACAATATCAAATATGTTTTTTTTTTGTCGGTTAGTCTTGATTTCACTCTATATCGTTGAGGAAGAAAAAGTTTTTGTATTTCTTTGAAAGATGTTACGTAAATTTATATTTATTTCTTTGTTTTATGTTGCAGTTTTGTGTAAGTAAAATCTGTAGATAATTTTCCTAGTTATTTATTGATTCGTGTGACCTTAGTGACAGATAAAATAAACATACGAAAAATAAGAAGAACGAGATATTAGTGATTAATGTGGATTATTTTAACTAAGTTTCTTTTCGTTACTTTAAAGCTGCAGCAACAAATAATTCTACAACCGAATCACCACAATTAGTAGCAACAACTTATCGTAGTCGATACAGTCTTCGTAGATCAACCACTAAATCTCCCTTAGCTAATACAACAACATCTACCATACTTAACCTCACAACTCTTAATATTACAACAACGCAAATACCAATTGAAGAAATTACATGTGGTGAAAGCACTGACAATAATCATCCCTGGATTGCAATTCTAGAACATACAAATCCAGACAATGCACGTTCAAAAAAAACACTTAGCAAGGGTGTTCTAATTAGTTCTAGATTTGTGCTTACAACTGTTTCAAGTATCCATCATTCACATGCATTTTGGATTGTGTAATTTAATTATAATTTCAATTACAGAATATAGTATAATTTATTTAGAATTTTACGTTTAGTTCAGGCGTTCGTTTAGGTGATCCTATAACGTTTGGGTCAAACCAACTAAATACAACTAATGGTACTTCACCAACAATCAGAATAGAAATTGATGAAGTTTATCTTCATCCTCGAAAAGACATTGCAATCATTAAACTATCAGAAGCTGTTAATTTCACAAGTAAATTAAATTGTGTTCACAATTTTTGGCATAAGACAAATATGTGAAACTAATCCAATTTAAAAAAAATTATTTTGCTTTAGAATCAATTCAACCAGTTTGCCTTCCCACATCAGGCAATTATAATTTCCGTGAATTGTTTCTTCATGTTTGTAAACGGCAAGGCAAACTCAAAAAGATTAATTTTTCATCAGTCTTGCCTATTGCTCCACAAGATTGTACAACATTATTTCACAGACAAAATAGTGATTTTGGTACAGAAGAATTTTGTGCATGGGATGAAGCAAATGATGATTGTGCTGGTGATCTTGGTGGACCACTAAATGCAAATGTTAATGGAAAATATCATGTTCTTGGACTAAATTCTTTTACGAATTTTAAGGTATTTAATAATTTCTTTAAACTTTCTATTAAAAAGATTTAATTTTATTTAAAGGATGAAACAAATATTGTTGGATTACCTGGAGTTTACACACGAGTTTGGGGTTATATAAAATGGATCAACTTAATTATAAATTCAACAGATATTCTTTAAATACTTCAAAATACTTTCTGTTGTAAGAATAAAATTTGATAAGTAGGTCATGTTTATTTAGTTTATTGTATGAAATATTGGAATAAAAAAAAAAACAATAATTTTGAAAAAAAAAACTAGTTTAGAGATAATAAAGAAAACCCAACGCAAAAGGTCAATTTATTAGTATTTAAGTCTATCAGATTAATAAACCTCCTATAAAATTACTTAAAATTACTTCGACAATTTTAATGTTTGAGATTTTCTAAAAGAATTTTTTTTCTTTATGCACAAACATAAACTTTATAAATTTATTAACATGTGACCCACTTAATGAAGACTTCAATGAACTTCAAAAGTTTAAAACGAGTCAATTTATCTATTTATAAGACAAATATTGCAATATTGTGATATTTTTATTCATTACAAAAATTTTTTATTCATAAACAAAAAAATAATATAATAAATGCTGTGATTTTTTTTTAAAGCAGCATAAGGTCATTTTTAATCTTGAATATTTTAAAATGAAAGAGTTTAAACTCATATATTTGTAAGATTAAATGAAGACAACATTTTCAGTACACATTAATATAGTGTCAAGATTATATTAAAATTGTATCCAATAGTTTTTATTTTGATTTATTTCGACTAAAATTATTAAAATTCATTCTGCACAAAATATACGCTAACCAATGGTAACTTTTATATGCCTGTATTTGGTAAGATTAATTTTCACCACTGTTTCATAATTATACTTTTTTAATCCAAGGTTAATAATGATCGGTCCAAAATTTTAACTGAAGTTTGGTGGGTAAGTTTACGGTATAATCACAGCATGAAAATTATACAATTATTGTGTTAATAGAAAAGTTAATTTTTTAAAGGTGCCACCATAAACGGATTTCAAAGTAAGCCTTACCTTATTAGTGTTGGGATTGGCTTTAAATAAGTCAAAATTGCACATTTGTGATGTCACAAATTAGGGAAGATAATAATTTAGCTCACATAGTATTATTCATTAATTAATTCCAAATTTTGAAGTCATATAATTAATGACAATGGCTCACTTGAATAATCACAGTTGAAATATTTAACCTATACATAGTAAAAAAAAAGTGATTTAACCACATTACGATGATTGACTAGGAAGACGAAAAATGGGTGTACAACTAAATTATAATAAATCAATTAATCAATGATGGAAACAATTTTATATTCATGATCATGTTTTCTTCATTAAAGGAAAAAAATAATAATAATATCATTTCAAAGTTTAAAAATTTAATTTAATTGTCGTAAAAAAAAGTTAAAGTTTAATTTTAAAAAAAAGTGTAGAATATTTTTCTAAAATATTAGTCATATAAAACAGATGTGACTAAATACAATACAGAAAATAGTCACGTGCTGTTGTCCATCGATTTGTGGCATCCCTATGAGTACACACAAAACAAAATATCTATATCGTTATATGCGTATACACAAAATATAGAATGTTTTTTTCTGCCAAACCCTTAAATATATTACGTCACGTATGATCCCTGACTTTAGTTGTCTTTCTTTTTTCATTTTTTTTTTTCTGTTACAATTTTAGGGTGTGGAACATCTGTGTTTTAAAACTGCAGTAATAATATTCGATTCTTGTAGAATAGATGATATCGATTTGTTTATCGAAAGAAGAATATTTATTCATAAGACATGTTTCTTGTAAGATTTAAAATTTTACGCTCATGTAAAACATATTTTATAGAATGTATGAGAAATAAATTATACAATTCTCAATTAGAATTTCAGTGTAATAATAGAAAATTAAAATTCTAATAATATTCTGTTACTAAATTTAACTTATTATTATCAAAATTATGTATACGACATTTTAGAAGATAAATGTTTACGACGTTTCATTATAAATTGTGTAGAATTTTGTTAATTTTTTAAGGGCAGATAATGTTTAATAAAGAAATCGATTTTTCTCCCTTACCAAAGTATTTCATTACATAAATAATTTAAAATATTTCATTTGACCAATAAAAGTTAATTTTGTTTATTTTATTTATTACAACCACATTCAAACACAATTCTAAATTGAAAAATGTTGAATATTTTCCCATATGAAGTCAATGGACTCAATGCACTCAAGGCACTCAATAATAAAAAAAAATTATGTTAACATATTGAGTGAAACATTAATACAGAAGCCGATAGAAAAATGTAATTATTTCATTAATCTCTTTAAAATTATTTAATTAATTTAATTTAAAATCAAAGTGTAAAAACTAAACGGTTCACAATTTTAAAAAATGTGCTTAGAATTTTGATTAGAAATTGGTTTAGTTCATTGATAGAAGTCAATTTGTTTTCGAACATATCTCTCTATTAATTATTCATAAAAATCATAAAATAATAAATTAGTTATCGCATAAAAATAACAGTAAAAGGATCTAATAAAATTATATATCGTACTCAATCATAATTATATTTTTAATTACGGAACTTAATTCACGAAATGTGTGTTTTATTTTATTTTTACTTTTTTTTTTTCTTTTTCTTTACTTACAACTTATTCAGCCACTTAATTCAATAAAAGGGTTTCCATAATCGTAAATACGAATGGTCTTGTAAAAACAAAATAATTAGGGACCATAAGAAATAATATTATTGGATTCTATTCGCAATTTATTGTATTTTTTATTTAACCCAATTCTAAAAATTACTAAGGGTACACAACATCTTATATTGCACAGTGATGCACGATCATGAAATTTAATTAAATCCCAATGGAATATATTTCTGGGGAAAAAAATGTAAATTAAAATTGATGTGGCAGCATCCTAAGTAGAGTTTACTGTTCTAAAAGATAGGATTAAGAAATTAAGTGATCAAATATCAGGCCTTGACTTACATATTAAAATATATTTTCTCATCTCGAACTCATTTCAACACGGTATTAGATAATTCTATTCCTTTAAAAAGTTAACAAAAATGAAAATGAAGAGAAAAAAAAATGTCACTGACTCATCGATTTTTCTTTCTTGTGTCAAGTAATTGCATTTGTTTCATTTTATTATCTAATAAAAGAAACGATCCTACTAAACAATACAACTAAAACATTATTTTTGTTTTATTTTTTCAATTTAAGAACATAAATATTTTTATTCAAATCGTCCATGATAGCCTTATGATTGTTGAAGATAATTTACATGAGTTGAATATATTTCACTTCATAATGAGTTACAACGAAATAAAATAGAAATTTGAGAAAAGGAAACATTTACTATGGTTTGTTTATTTAGGCAATTTTTTTTATTTTTTGTAACAAAATGAATTATTCATTAAACGCGTTTTCATTTATATTTCTTTTTTACCAAATTAAATAATACAATTTTGATTCAAATATAAAGTAAATTAAAATACCGTCCATAGACTATTGTATGATAGTCGTAAAGTATATGCGTGTTTGTGAACAAGAAACAAAACAAAATTGTCACATTTTTGACATGCTATTTTAATGATTTAATTGAAGCAATTACTAGCAATCATGTTAGTGCAATTGAAATTGCATTTTACTCTCCATTTATAAGCAGAATATCAAATCGACTGACTGCACAAATAAAATATTGCTTTATAGTTGAGTGAATGGATATGGAATGTGTAAAGTAGATTATTGTTAATTTTACTGGTTAAAGTAAAATATGCTGAATGAAGAATAATTTATCATTAAATAACTGACAATAACAATTTTTCTTTTTGTCGTACTTACAATTTTATTGAAATCAGCAAAGTTATTTTATTTATTATACAAAAGCGTTAAAATTATAAAATATTTATATTGAAGATTTTTTATTATGTAAATAAGAAAAATCTAATAAAAATCATAAGAGAAAAAAAACATAAAAATTATTCAGCATCGTGAACTGTAAATTTTATAGTATTTTTTTTTTATGAATCAGAATTATTTGAAAAATTTCACAAAATTACGCAATTCATTTATTTGTGATCCATATCACAATTATTTAAATATTTTGAAATTTTAAGTTTTTTAGTTTAGAAGAATAAATTTAAAACTTTTAAACATCTGTTAAGGGATTTTCTTCTTTTTTTTTTATCGGTTAATGCACTGAAAAGAGATTATAAGTAAATAGATGTGAAATTGTCTAGATAATATGCTACATATATATATAAACAGAGTATAAACAAAATAAGAATAATTTCAAGATATTGATTTTGATTTGAATAAATAAAACAACAAAAAATAAACAGCTGTATTTATATTCTGTTTCTTTTTAGTTTTCAACGTCCTTTTTAAACACTCAAAAGTTATTGTAGAGTGTTGTCTTTACCTATCAATCATCATGCACTTCATTTTACAATTTTCTAACATGAAATACTTAAAAAGAAACCAAAAAAAATTCTAACATAAAACCAAATTGTCAAATAAAACAAATTTTCTAAACAAAAATTAAAGTGCGGTAAATTAAGGATTTATTTTGTATTTATTATTATTGTCAGTGTTTTTTTTTATTTATTTAAATTCAAATAACACTTCCTTATATTTGTACAGTCTGTAGATTTCACAGTATCTTTTTAAATTAAGTTATACCGATGACAGATAATTGAATTTAAATGTAAATAAATATATTGTGTCTGTAATACCTTTCTAACATTTTAGATGAATACAATTTTTGTACGATATAACTTTTGATATTTATTGTTTAGAAAATAAATTAGTGTTAAATGGATATTGTTTTGTGCCTATCCTATTATAGCACTTTTTGTTTGTATCACTCAAGAGAAATAATATTAAAAATTATAATGTGTTCTTGAACAATTTCTAATCACTTTAAGTAATTTTTGGTTGTTGATGATTTCTTTTCTGTTTTTTTTTGATAATATAATTTTGCTGTATTTAATTAGCAATTAACTTAATTTTTATTTATTTAATTCTCAATCCTATAAACATTAAAAAAAAAATACCTTCAAATCATTCAACATCATCCATCAATCACAGTCATTCTTCTATACACGCATTTACCACTTTCATGATTCGTTAACCGCAAAAAAAAACCTTCTATAAATAAACCAATGAACTATACCGATCAGTCCATCATCAAACCTCATCATAAAATAAATTCAAATAATATATAGGATAATTTAAGCCAATTTGCCTTCGTTTTTTTTTTTGTACATTTTATGTAAATAACGTCACCATATCTGTCTAATCAAATATTATGTCTGTTTGCGTGTTCTCAACAAGAAACAAAAAAAAAATAGTTAATAAAATTGATCAAGAAAATATTATATAAATAAATACAAAATCAATGTGAATAATGTAAATAAAATTGGAACAGGTGTTTTTGGACAAACGCGTTATCATTACATTTTTCATTATCACATTACAGTATAAAAGAAAAATGTGCGTACGTTTATGAATGTACCTTTTATTTATATAACACAAGATGAATAATAAAGGTGTGAACATATATATTTATTTTTATCATGTTAACTGATCGTATTGCATTTTTTATTCTTTTCATATAAATTTATTTGAAATTTAAATTAAAGAACAAATTAATTCTTAAATAAAGAATTTTTGAATGAAAAAAAGTTTTAAATTAATTTCTATTCGAATGGAAAAAAAGTCAATTTATTGATGTTGACTTTACCAACACCGATTAAGGAGAGACCGATTAATGAGAGAGAAAAAAAAATACCTGCCCTCATATACAGTCAATAGAATATAATCAAAATGTTTGAATAAATGCAGATTATTATTCAACAATTTCACTGTACAGAAAATAGCTAAAAGCAATTTTTTTTGCCTTGTTTTTTTTTTGTAACTCAACCATCAACTCAGTGTTAACAATAACAGAAATAACAACAGTACCTACAAAATCAATACAGAAAAAGTTAAACATTAAATTGCAAGTGTAGGTACTATCTATTGATCCTTTTAAAGGGCAACTTTTTATTTATATAAATATAACAGATGAAGAAGAAGAAGAAATATTAATGTTTAGGGTGGTTTTATATTGCAGAGGTCGTATTTTATATTATATACATAAATAGTGAAATTTAAACCCAACATATCACATCATAATATAATACATAAGCTGAACTCATCGTCATGCATGACTACCCTTCTTTAAGTGAACCAATTTCCTTATACTTATTGCAATAATATACGTCTTGTTTTTTTTTCTTTCTTCTTCTTAAAGAAAAACTCAAGTTTTGAGTTTTGAATTTTCACTGGTTTTGATATAAATTTTAAATTTTTCAATAACCAAACAAACGTTGTATTTCAATCACGTTTATTTTGCAGAATAATAATACACAAAATCTATAACATCAAGTATAAGAGGAGATTTATATTGTTTATCGATGCAGATTTTAAATTAAATAAAGAAGATTTTAATATTATTGTAATTATATTTATTTATTAAAACAAATGACCTTGTTTCAACTATAGAAGCTCTACTAATTATTGTTGTTCACTAACTCATTACTAATTGTTTTTGTGGATTATTTTCATAAAATTTTCTGCAATTAGTTGAGCGGAATTGAACTCTGATATTATCCATTGCAATGGAAATAAATTTGTTTACTATTTTATATTTTATAGAATTTTTGATTATCTTGATTTTCTAAAAGAGTAAAATAATGAACACAGTCAACACTGTAATAAAGATCTATTAATAAAAGTTAAAAGTTTTCATAAAGGAAAAAAAAATATACAAAACATTCAATATATTTTATTAAAGGCAAAACAATTCAAAAAGTCTAATGAAAATGAACTAGATTTATAGGAAAATTAGGAAATGAAATATACTAATCATTAACATCATTACAAATTAACTCTATTGAATAGTTCAATGATCGTGTTTATAATCGATTAGTTTTTATACAGCAAATCAAGAAATTTGCATTTTGACACAACAATAAAAAAAATTTCCTTAAAAACTAAAAGCAAACACAATAAAACCATTATCGAATCGATTTTGTTATTTTATACCTTTTTTTTATATTTTGTTTTTTCCTTTTATTTTCCATTGAAAATTTGAAAACCAAAATAAAAAAAAAAGAAAAACGTTTATTATGATTATTGCCATTTACCATTTTGACCAATAAAAATCTATTTGATTTCCTTTCTTTTATCCGAATACTCGGAGTAATGACAAAATCATTGTATTTATATTTATTAATTGTGACGTAACAATCCAAATCAATAAAATTAGTTTAATATTCTATAAAGTCTAATCTAACATCGATTTTCACTTTATTAAGAAATTCAACATTTTTCTTAAAAACAAAAGCACAGAGTGAAAGGGAGAGAAAGAGAAAATAAAATAAAAGAAAACAGAAAAATCTTTATTATATCGTATCCTTTTTCTCTTCTATACATTTTTTATACATTTACTCTGAATATTTTATTTGTCAATTTTGTAAAAAGAAAGAAAGAAGAAGAAGAAGAAGAAAATGACGACAAAAAAAAAGGATTGTTTGTTTATCCTCTTCATCTGTACCATTCCAATTTACCACTCAAATACAAATAAATGCATACACACACACTTTCATACATAAACACACCCACACACACAACTAAAATATAAAATATACATCCCATTCTGTGTATTGTATATGTATGAGTTCCCAATATGTGTCCTCTCTGGTGTATTTCCATTCGATTCTATATTTTATGTTATATGAAAGAAGCATTTTTATCCCTCAATATATTCGCATAAAATTCAATGTATGACATAAGATATAAAACATTAATGTCAAAAAGTCGTTCTTCAAAAATATTGATTTTTTTTTTTCTTCTTCTGAACTTACCAACAACAAAAACAACAGCACAAAATACCGAAAAATGAACAAAAAAAAAATCATGTTTTTCCTCATTTTGTTTTTTTGTTTCAAATAAATTCATGATTTATATGAAAAAATTTATTGTGAGTGTGTGTGTGTGTGTATGTAATGTATGTTGCTGATATTTTATTTGATTTTTATCTGAAAACTATGGAAGTACATAAATATTCTATTAGGAACCGGATGTGAGTATATTTCCATCAATAAATTAAATTCAAAATAAAACATTAAGCTTAGTGACAATTGAAGTTTTGTTATTAGAAAATTTTGAAATTGAATAATGGACTATAAAACATGACTCATTTTAGCTGAAGGGACCCCAAAGCTACATTACTTCTATTTCATAAATGTTTGTGTTTACCAATCATTACACTAAATTTTAATGTTTCATTTCTCCAAACCCATATTTTGTAGTCTGGTACAACTCACATTTTATAATTTTTACTTTTTACTAAAATAGTATTTTTTAGTTACTTTGATTAACATTTTACTACAATTAATTTATTCCTGTAAAATAAAAAAAAAAAAAACAAAACAGTAAAGTGGAGAAAAAATGTAACTTAACCGAATTTTTTTTCTTTCTGGTTTTTGTTTGTTGTTGTTTTATTTAATTTTTCCTTCTTCCAAAATATACATAAAGCCCAACTAACCAACTAATACATAAATAATTTTATCAGAAACACGAATATTATAGAAAATAAAAATCGATTCTTATATAATTAGGTGTATAAAGAATAAAAAAAAAGCACAACCTTTGTCGTTTAATATTACAACAACAACAATAAGAAAGAGAGAAGAAGAAAAAAAAACGAAGGAAAATTTATCAAAAAAAAAAAAAAAATTATAATTACATTTTCGTTTTTCATTTCCTCCTAAGAAATTGTTTCACAAAGTGAAGAAGGTAAAAAGATATTATTTCTTTATAAGAATGACAAAATTTTAATCGATTTTCTAAAATATATTCGCTTTATTAACCAACTCAGGTTAATTAAAAAAATAAAATATGTTCATTACACAAATAATATTGATAAATTTTTATTCATCTTGTTGAAATGTTAAATGTGTATTGATTGCAAATTAATTATGAATCTTAAAATACTAAAAGTTAATAACCCCCTATTAACCCCACCCCCATACAACTTATGTCGAGAATTGTTTTTTATTTTCTACAAAAGTTAAAAACGAAAATTAATGTTGGTACTACAGACATAAAATTGTTGTTTTAGAATATTTATTTTGTGTGACTGTATTTGCAATTCGATCATAAAAATTTGAACAAAAATGCAGAACAAATGCACGTTCGATGTTTTATGTAAAAATCAATTCACTTTATTCTATCAATTGAGCTGTTCAGATTTATGGGTTTTTGTGTAATAAAATATGTTAAGTATTTATTGTTTTTTTTTGTACGTGATTTCTGTAAAACCAAGAATAATTGAGAAATGATTTCAATCGAAAATTTAGGATCTTAATTTTGGGCATCTTAAAAATTGAACGTCGTTTGGTATTTGCTAAAATTTTCACAATTCAAAATAAAATCACATCTTTAGTTCAGTATTATTGATACTATGGACAATATTCCAATATTCTAAGAATAAACTAAAATCAAAAAAAAACCACCGTCCTTTTAAATAAAATAAAAGAAACATTAAACAACCAACTAAAAAGAAAAACAAAAACAAAAAAAATAGAGAGCCAAACATCGGGAACTCTTGTTGTGTGGTCTCATTAATCAACCCTGCATGTAATTAAAATAATTAATTATTATAATAAAATACGAGACAAATTTTAGGGATAAAAACATATTATTATACATAAAATGATAATAAAAGTCCTTACACGAGCCCTTACATATATAATAATGGCATATTATTATTATTATTATATTTATTTACTTTGTAAACAAGGACATTTATACAATAATTTAACGCTATTTTAAACATAATTTACATAATAAAACCATTGCATGCAAACGAAGACGATTTAGTCTCTTTCTTTTTTTTTTCTTTTTTTCTTTTTTGTTGTTAAAATAATTACACAAAAAATTTCATATTCCAAATGTAAATCAATTCCATTGTTATGCTCATTTAGTGTAATAACTTTAATTATTTTTCATCAATCAATATAATGATGGAGGAGAGTCAGTTAGTACTCGAATTTAATACATTTTCATGTTGAGTTTCTAATGGAATCCAATAAGAATTAAGATGGAATATACTTTTACAGTCCTCAAAATTCTGAAATAATAAATTGGATTAACTGAAATTGAATAAACTTGCTCAAGTATGTTTGGGGAACTTTATAAAAGTTAATAATAAATGCATGT
The DNA here is from genome assembly GCA_963082725.1 of Pedicia rivosa. Taxonomy (NCBI): domain Eukaryota; kingdom Metazoa; phylum Arthropoda; class Insecta; order Diptera; family Pediciidae; genus Pedicia; species Pedicia rivosa. Next base: position 30,057,143 of record OY720154.1, read on the forward strand.
TTATATTCTGGACAATAATCATTTCATCGATAAATAATCTGCATTCAAGAATCAATCTATAAAATTCTTAACTGAACTTTAATAATAAGGTTCACCTAAAAAAAAAAAACATAAATAAGAAATTTAATCATTAATTTACTTCTATTCGTAACGGACAATAGAAAAATGGTTTATGGATAAACAAAAACAGACAGAATATAGAAATATTGTTTGACATCACAGTTGTTTACTTTCAATAATAAAAGGAAAAAAAAATAAGAATGTAATCTTCCTTCTTTTTCACTCTTTTCTCTCTTTTCACTTTTCTCTTTTCATATCATGTTATTTTGTTGTTATTATTATTTTTTTTTTGTATTTGGTCATGCTGTGACTAAAACTCAAGGAACAGATCTTTACAATAATTTTCTTCTTCGTCGTTTTCTCTTTTTTTTTTTTTCTTGTGATATGAAAGGTAAATCGATGCGGCATTTCGTTGCCCTGTTTTGTTATCTTATAAATAAGTCCTGTTTTTCTTTTTACCTATTTTCTTTTATTTTATGCTTATTATACGTCCTAAAGCGTATTTTTATTTTTCTTTCATTCTTTTCCTTTTTTTGTTTCCTCATTTTTTTTTTTTCATTCATTTTTATAAAGCAAAATAACAATAACAATTTCTGTTTCTGACTTTTTGAGAAGCAAAAAAAAAAAAAAACTTTTAACAAATGGAATATCTTTTTCTGTGTTTGGTTTTTATTTTCTTCTTCAAAGTTTACCAAGAATTTTCTTTTGTTTTTCTTGTATATTTTTTTTTTTTTTTTTATTTTTAAATTTTTTTTTTTTTTTTCAGAAAAAAGTTACAGCAAATTGTATTATGCCTTTGTAATAATAGGAAAAGCAAAAAGAAAAAAAAAAGAAAGGAGAAGGGCAACAAAAGAAAGCAAAAAAAAAAAAGTGTACGAAAAGTTTTTCATTTTCATAGAATGGAAAAAGTTTCAGTTATTTTTCTGTTTTCATTTTCTTCATTTTCTTCAAAATATAAAATATTCCTTGCATTGTCGCCTTTTCTTTTTCTCTACATCCACACTTTACACATTTAACCAAGTTGGACATTTTATTACAGAAATGAATTTAATATGAGTTCACTCAGAATCGTTTGTAGAAAAACAAAAACAAAAAACAAAAACAAAAAACAAAAACAAAAAAAAAATGTAATCAAATAATAATTTTCAAAATAAAAACTTCAAAGTGATTTTATGAAATATTTCTTGTAATTGATTTTCAGTTTTAATTTTAATTCAGTTTTTTTTTCTCTATAAAATTGGAATAACAACAAAAAAATATGGAAATGAATTTTTTTATACTTTTTGCTAAATTAAAAATGCAAAACATGAATCTTTATATTATTTATGAAAAGAAATTTTCCATTCACCAATATGAAAATATTTTCTAAAAGTAAAATCATTTAATTTTTTTTTTTTTTTTGATTTTTCATTTATTTTGTTTTTTCTTTTAAATAGAAAACGTTAACGATTAAATTTTTGTTTACATTTTAATTTCCTTTATGAATTTTATTGCATTTTTAATTGAAAAATAAAAATATTGAGGATTTATTCAAACACATATGTAGGCATGTAATACAAAATTTTTAGTGGACTTCTGAAATTCTGTATCGTTAAATTTTGAATGAAACAAGAGGACAGTTGTAGGTTTGTCATAAAAAATTTCGTACAAGTTTCTAACTGGAAAACTAAGCAAATATACAACAATGCCCGCAAGTGTTAAAAATATTATTTATGATCCAACTAGTGAAATGATTAATATATTGGTGAAGCATATTAAAAAAAAATAACTGGAAATAACAATTTCGAATCAGGGACTGATTGCTTAGTAATCCAAGATACAATATTCTTCAATTTGAAGTTCAAAAAGTTGTCTTTATTTCACATTATAAAGTAAAATTTACTATTCTTGTTTCATTCAAGATTTGATGATTGAGAATTTATTTGGAATGAATGTTGTACCATATCGTCTCATTATTAACAAATTCAAAGAAATTAATCCGTAATAATTATTCATTTGTTTATTATAAATTACAACAAATGAAAGAATTTATTTAGGATTAAATTTTTCCGAATTTCATTTTAAATTTAACTTAAATTAATTCTTTAAATTTGTGTTTTACAGTGCGCTGAAATAATGATCAATCAAACCTTTTCTAATAAATTGTTGACGGAAACTATTGTTGCAGAAACTATTCCTTCAATATTCTCTGCTAACTGGTTACACCAAGTGGATTGGACTTTATCCTTATATTCATAATCAGAACTTTTTGTTATCTTTCATTTGTTAAAATATAAAATATCTTTTACACAGTGTAATAATATATTTTACAACATAACGATTTGAATATCAAATGACTTTTTTTTTAATTAACAATAATAATAATAATTTAGAATTTATTTTAATTTCTTCCATAATAATTTTAATGGAAATTTCTGTAAAGAAATTTAATTTAAAAATGGGAAAAAATAAGAAAATTTTTCACAATAAAAACTCATGTTTAACTAATAAATGTCGTAAAAAATTTTCATTATTATTAATATGAATTTTATTATTAGTATACTTTTTGATTTCAACTTAATGCATTTTCATAATAACAAATAAAAATATTTATAAATTAAATTTGTTTAAAAACATTTTTTATCCGCAAGCAATTTTCCCCGATAAACTTTTAACATTTTCGAATTGTTTTTAAATTTTCTTTTTTTTTTAAATTATTTACCAAAAATTCAGTTTTCTTTTATTAACAAATAAAAATTAGAAATTTCTATAAAAACGTCTCATTCCTTAATTTAGAAAATTTGTAAAGAATTTTAACTTTAATAAAAGGATTTTTTCATAAATTTCTCTTTTGTTAAATAACTTTTTGTTTTGTAAAAGTTATTCAACATTATTTTGTTTAGATTGAGTTTATATGCGAATATCTTTGAATATTTCTATATTATTTATGTAATTATAAACAATTATAATGAAATGCTAAGAAACACAATAAATAATAAAATAATTCATTTAATTTGTTCATAATTATTAAATAATTCACACTTAACAATTGTATTTGGTTTACATTAAACACAATTTTATTGTCCTCTGCTATATAGTTAACTGTGATATTTAATTGATTCTGATCCTTTTACTGTTTGAGTGAAAATATAATTTTAACTTAACGTTTAGTTTATTTAAAATTTTAAATCAAATAAAAACTAGTGAGAAGAATCGCCACTTCTTGTGTCTCAATAATACTTAATTTGAATTCCACAAATTAAAATAATTATTATGGACCATGTAATTTATTCCAATTTCAATAGACAATACTTTAAGATCTTTGCTTATACAATATTGCATATTTGCTTTTTAATATATAATCCATCATGAACATAGAATATACCTACTCCTTCATCATCAATATTGATTCATAATTAAATTAAAATTTTAATTACTAATTCTCAGTAGATAAAAAATAAAATTCATATTTCTGTACTTAAAAATGAACAAATATTTATAAAAATTTCATTAAATCAATTCATTGGTTGAAATAATTTAATTTTGATTTTTTTTCCTAGAAAAAGAAAATGCAACAACACAAATCTAATTATATAAAAAATGAACAATATATTAATGGAATTTATATCGAAGGGCAGACATAATAAAAAAAAATCAACAAATATATTGATTAATAGGTTTGACATAAAACATAATTAAGTACTTAGGGTCTTGAACATTTATATTTAATAAAAATTTTAATTTCTTTTTTTCAATTTACTAGACATGTTACAAAGGAACATTGTTGCCCTTTATTAATTTAATTTGCAGGTCACTCATCGGACATTGGTTAAATTAAATAATTTCTATTTAATTGATATAATTAAATGTTATTAAATTACTGGATACTAATCGATTTTAATAATTCTCTAAATAGAACACAGATATAACTTTATATTAACTCTGTCAATACAACTTGTACATTTTTCTATCAATTATAATTATTTTGCAATGCAATGATTGTTGATACCCAATAATTAAAATTATAATCCTAAGGTGTCTTAATTAATCGACTGTCATCGACAGGATTTATCATTATTATTTCGAATAATTGTTTTCACCAAATACTTTCAATGCTGGACTAATTAGTGTCCACTTTGTCATTTACTAAAATGAATTATGAATGTTATAGGTGTTCAGCGTGCTAAATAAACTTAATGGTCATATCATTAAACCGTGACCCCTTTAATTAAGGATTTGAAAATTTTTTTTATATATTTCAGGAATTCAATTATACTTTCATAATGCCGATGATGGATAATCAGAAATCAGGCACGTGGAGCAAATTTTACATCATTCATAATAATCTGATTAAAACAAATTATCATTGTTTCCAATATGCATTTTTGTAAACAATAACATTTTTTATTATATTAAGTTTGGACAATGGGAAAAAATTTTAAACAAAACAAAAAAGAATAATAATAATATTGCTGATTTTATAAGCTTTTAGTATAAATATTTTAAAATTATACATACAGTTGTTCCCTTTCGTTGTTTATTTATTTATTTATTTTTTTTTTTTATATAATGGACAATTAAAAGTAAAATATAAAATACAGGTACACACGTATAGGTGAAGGTTTGGATGTAGGTATGGGGTTATTGGTAACAGTACAAAAAAGGTATTAAATAATAATTAAAAAGATACATTATTTCATGAGCTTTACACTTCATATATTGTCACCTCATTTTCATTGAATTGTTTTAAATTAATCTTACATTTTTGTTGTCATATTTATAATGTGTTTTTTCTTTATTATGTTTTATGTTTTATGTTTTATGTTTTATGTATTATTATTCAGAACATTAAAAAAAGTTAATTTAATTAAAAAAAAAAAAAATTCATAGTCATTGGGATGGTTGTTGTTCTTCCTTTATTTTTATTTTTTTGTGCTCTTTTATTTAATGTTTAATACTAATAAAAATATATAAAGAATTAAAATTTGAATACCTTGAAAAATAAAGAAATAAACAAAATGTAAATATTTTTTTAATAATTCCATTTGATCCTTTAATGTTTTTGAATTTATCCTTTTATTAATCCTGGTGATTATTTCTATATTTATAAACTTTTCTAATTTCACTGTCACTTCAGTACACTTAAACCTCATTATTTTCACTGAAACTCATAAACTTAAATATAAATTATTACTTTTAAATATTACAAATTGTTTGTATAACATTTTTTAAACACTTCAATAAAAACAGTATAATTAATTAACGCAAATTATAAAGTGTAATTGATATAAGTCTATTGAATAATTGTAAAATTATTTTAAATATAAATTAAATGTGTATTTTTATTGTGAGTAGAAATGCGTGAAAATCTTCTACAACAAACATTTATTAATACAATCTATATTTAAACACAACCGATCTCGTATAAAATCGAAATGAAACTAAAGTTTTTTTTTTCTATTTTGTATTAAACGTAGATAAAAAATATCGTACATTTTACACGACCAAAAAAAAAACAAAGAGAAGCGAATGTTCACTTTATTATGAACATTTTGTTTTCCCCTTTTTCTTTTCCTTCACGCATGTCAAATACAATAATTTCTTTACTTTTAAAATCTCTTTTGAAAATATTTCAATTATAAATGTATTTCGATAAACCGAACTCGTATTATTAAGAAGATTTTCGTTTATTTTAATGTTTACTTTTTTTTTATGAAAAATGAAAAATAAAAAAAAACAAAAAAATAAAAAAGAGTCGTATATTCAGCGCTGTGTTTAAAAACAAAACTGTTTGGTTCTCAAAGATAAGGACAATTTTTTCTTTTTCAACAGTAAGAATTGAATGAAAATACAAAACAAATCTTCTTAAATCAATTTTTTTTACACGTTTAATATTCACCCTTTATATTTATTTACCACCCACCATCATTTGTTTCTTATTTCTCCTACTCGAATAGACCCTAAAATAATTTCAATTTTTAGTTGATCTAAAAATAACATCAATTTTATTATACGTTATTCTAAACTTACATTTGATATTAACAGATACTTATTATTTTATCTGCCCAAATCAAAATTGTAAGGTTTGTCCGGAAAATGAAACAAAAGCAAATACAAAAACGATAATAGAAAAAAAAAAGAACAGGAAATTGGATTTCTAAGAATAATCATTAAAAGGGTTAATTATTATTATTACAGTTGAGGATATTTAATCAGGTATTCTTTCTTAAAGGGTACTTTGCCAAAAAATCAAATTATAGGGTCAATAAATTATAAATAGAATATAAATTCATATTACAAAAAAAAATTATTTCGCCATTACTTTATTTTGCACAAGAATTTTGTTGTTAAATGAACAACAAGAATTTTTTTTCTATGGAATTCAATTATCAATAGTAAAAATAAAATAAATGAGATCAACATGTACTACAAATACAGTATTGTACTATATTTATATCTTTTTCTGATAATAAATATTTATTACTAAGACAAAACTGTTTAAATCATTGTAGTTATTATTTAAAAAACACGACGGGCAAGTATGGCTGTATGCTTCGTCAAATCTTATGCGATATTCATTTAATTATTATTCACGCATACCTCGAAAAACTTTTTTTTTCCCCCTCCCCTAGGGTTATTCTATGTGAGAAAAAAAAACGTTGGAAATTTTCTGTCAATTGTGTCTTTTAAAAATAAAAAAAGTTGAATTTCAAAATTTTCCATTACTAGGTATAGTCGATTACGCCGAAGCAATATATGTTCCTTATATATTAAACCCGGGTATTTTCCCGGTTTTATTTTTCAGGAAAATTACCCATCACTATAAATACTACACAACAACACAATATGTATGTAAAGTCCAAAAATAACAAATTTAAACGTAGTAGGTGATTGTACTCTTATCGATAGTTAATAATAATAATTATCTCTGTGATAAAGATTGAATGACTCTTTTAGTGATAAGATTAAACTTATTTAGATACAAAAATAATAATTATTATTTTTGTATAATTTTACAGTAAATGTGAATCCCCGATATACCTTTCTGTTGAAAAAAGAAAAAGAATTTGCAGTCAAAATTATTTATAGCCATACACCATACACAAATAATACAATATTCTTAAAAAAAAACAATCGCAATACAGTCACAACAAACTTATCTAAATATTAAGCGCACACACTATGATTGTTTTTTATGTAAGATGTTGGCTCAAGTTGTTGGCATATAACAAAACGGCCAGTGTAGGTGGCAACATTTTATCCGTTTTTTAGATTATGCTTGTTTTAGATTTAACAATGGTCGTATTTTTTAAGAATTAAAAATTAAAATTATTAAATCATAATTTGGAAGATGAAGATGGATAATCAATTATATTAATATTTATTTCAGTATTTTATTTATATTGAACTGAAAAAGATTCACGAGCCGCCACTGTAATAAGCGATAGCTGTAGGTATTGACTCATTCAAGCAAAATTGTACAATAAAAATATAAAAAAAAACTTTATAAAAAAAATTAATACAATCACAAATAAAACCGGCTAAATGCAAAGTTTATTTGTATTCAAACAACAGCACATATACATGCAATTGTAAATTAACTTAAGTTTTATACTAAATACAGAATAAGATATAGATAAACATATGTGTAAAATTGTTATTATTTATAAACATTTCCCCATGAACAAAAATGTTTCGTTACAAGATGATTTAGTTAGAAAGTGAACCAGACCGTTTTTAATCTCTTTAATTTATTTTACACAATTCAAGACGAAGTGTTTTGTTCTAAGACTCAAAAGTAAATATTTTATTAATCAAAAAATCAATAAAATCAATTTACAAAAAACTAAAAACATAATGAATGCAATTCACAAACTTGAAGTTCATTCACTTTTTTTACTATTTATTGTATAGAAAATTAATTTTTATTAAGTTTTTTTTTTGTATCATAGCAAATATTTTTGATAAGGATTTTGAATCTCTTATGCTAGTGGCTAGATTAATTTTATAAGCATTAATAAAAATGATGATAGTATTCGCCTCTTGGTTTGTTGGGTTAATTTTGTGTGCCTGTATTTTTAAATCAGAGAATTGTCGAATACATTAGTAAATTTCTATTTACGTATGTTAGTAAAATTTATACAATCAGTTCAGTCTTAGACTTGACGTAATAACATCTTACATTTCTTGCAATGAAATTAAGTAATCGAAGAAAGGAAATATAAAATTTAAATCTGTAAAAGTTAAAAGTTATAAAACCAAAGAAAGGAAATATAAAAGTTAAATCTGTAAAAGTGAAGTGAAGAAGTGAATTTTGTGAAAAGAAAAGAACAAATATTTTTATAAACATTAATAATGAATAAACGCCAAATGCCATTTTTATCGAGCAAATGTAAATTACATTGTTCTAGCAGAGTGATTGAAAATAATGGATGGAAAATTCAAATTGGATCTTGCATAGGTATTTCTTATTTTAATTTGTATGTGCTAATTTACGGATTGTAAGAAATCATTTGAACCAAAATAGTTCTGGAACTTTTTGACCGAAAATTCACGTCATATGAAAATTATCTATATGCTACCAGAATTATCAGATAAACATAAGATCGAAGAATATTCTAGAAACCTCAACTCTTATTGTTTTTTTTTTGTATTAAATTTTTTATCGCACATTAACTCTTATAAATTGATAAAAATTATGGGATGCAATTGTTTTTAATATTCCTCAATTATGTATGTGTGTGGAAAAATGAATACATATATATTTAAAATGAAATATTATTTGTTTTTTTTATATAAACTTCGACGTGTGTGGTTTAGTGTGCCAATAAAAATTTGAAGGAAACATATTCAATTTTTGTTTTTTTATTTTCAGATCATTGCAAAAATGGGAATATAACATTTTATGGAATTAATCTAAAAACTGGACAACCATTACATATAACTCAATTGGATTTTACATTCAATTATTTAAAAGAACATATACTAAAACTAGGCATTAATGGTAATTCCTTCTTTTTTTTTCTTTTGTTCAGTGGTTAAAGTAAATGAATTTTTTTTAGAACTTAGAATGAGTAGTTTGTTCCTTGCAGGACTAAGGCACAAAAATGTAATACCTTATGAATCAATTATGCTGATTAAAGAACAGACAAAATTTTCTATTTACTTGGTTCAGGAGTTGGTTTTTGGTATTTAATCCATTAATATTTTTATTTCACTTAATAATAATATTAATATTAAATTGTTTATTCAGGCACAAGTATACAAAATATTGCTGATACTTTGGGATTGAGTTCTAATTCTCTCAGAAAAATAACAAGAGAGATTTTAGATGTGTTAATATTTTTGGAAGGCTATGAAATTACTAAGGGTTCATTAGATAAAACAAATATTATTTTAGATAAATTTGGTGCAATAAAATTAACAAATTTTACCTTTGTACCATATTTTCAAGAGACAATAACAGGAGAGAGTGTTGACAAAGTAAAAAATATACAGGCTTTAGGTATTTTATTAGAATCTTTGTCGTCATCTATACATGATGATACGCATATGATCGATTTTATTGAAAAGTAATTTTTCAAATGTTCTTTAAGTCATTTTAAAATTAAAATATTATTCTTATTTAAAGATGTAAGTCAGAAGAAACTTTAACAGCCACTGAGCTTTTGGATCACCAATATTTAACTCATGATTTTATTCAAAAAGATCGTCTATCCCAATGCACCGCGTCTAGTCGAAGAAGTGATGATGACTTTGTATTTATTTCCGACATTGGAAAAGGAGCATATGGGAAAGTGTCTGTAGTTAGACATCAATTGGATAGAAATATTTATGCTTTAAAAAAAATACCAGTGTCAATGTCGGATTTAAATGAAAAAATGAAAAGGGAAATATATTTTTTATCAAAGTTGGATCATAAAAATGTTGTAAGGTATTATCATAGCTGGTTGGAGAACCGAGATAATGAATTAGAGGTATATTTTTATTTAATAGAATTAAAATAATTTTAAATAGAAACTCATTTTCCTTAGCAGTTAATATTAAAATTATATCGATCACAATAACCTTCTTCTTTTTTATATAGTCTTCAGATTCTTCTGTTTGTGACGGTAGCTCATTACTTCAACCCTATAGAAAAAAGTATTTCCAGTATACATTATTAATTTTAAACAATAATAATTATAGATTATCATTTTAAAAGGGTTACTTTTAATGATTCAACCTCTGGCGGAATAGTCATTGATTCTGATAAACAATCATTGTGTACTTCATTTAAACGACCGTGCTACACTTACAATATCTTTATTCAAATGGAATACTGTGTAAATAACACACTAAAGTAATTTTATAAAACTTAAACAATTGATAAATATAATAATTAATAAATAAATATCATTAGAGACGCAATCAATGAAAATTTACACATGCGTCCTCAACGTGTTTGGAGGCTATTCAAAGAGATATCTGAAGGATTATCATATATTCATAAACAAGGAATTATTCATCGTGACCTCAAACCAGGCAATATTTTTTTAAACAAAGATGATAACGTTAAAATTGGTGATTTTGGTGTGGCAATAACTAGCAGCTTAGTACATCACAGACAAAGTATGGGAATGAATTTTAGATAAAGTATTGAGCAATATTTAATTTTTAGATCAAAACGTCCCCGATCTGACGATAACAAGTTCTAACCATCATACAGAATATGTTGGTACCACACTATATGTAGCTCCTGAGTTAACCAATCATAATGGAAAATTCAAATACAGTGAAAAAGTAATTTTATTCCATTTAATTAAATTAAAATTTTATATTAGAAATGATTTGTTTAAGGTTGACTTATATTCTCTTGGAGTAATTCTATACGAAATGACTTTTCCTCCATTTCAAACTGAAATGGAACGAATTGAAACTCTTAAAAATATTCGGTTGCAACTTCCAAGAGATATGCGCTATAAGGCGAAATATAAACGTCATACACTAGTTATACGTTGGCTTATGAAACATGATCCATGTAAACGTCCTACTGCCCAGGAGTTACTTCTATCCGAACTAATATCGCCTATTAAATTAGAGCCATATTTATATAACCAAATGGTGCGTCTCATTAGTATTGACGAAAAACCTTTAAGCCCAACTGAATGTGCTAGTGTAAATATTTTCTTATTAATTAATCAAAGGGTTTTTTTAACTAATAATAATTATTATTTCACAGAATGCTATAGTGAAAAAGCGAGGCCATAAAGTAATTCAGAGATTCAAAAATTTGTTTGAACCAAGGGAACGATCAAAGAATAAACGATGTCGGCGTCGTAGATTTAATCAATTAAAATAATAATATTAATTATATTTAATCAACCATAAATAATTAGATTCGATAATCGAATTATTAACTCCCTTTTTTTTAATTAAAAATTAATAATAAATATTCATAAATATTGTATTTTATCCCATTTATTTGACCACTAAAATTTCATTCAAAAGTATTAATGTTATCAATAAAATTCATAACTAATTTTTATTTGAATAATACTAATCAGTATTTAATTAATTACCAGAATTTATTGATTTTAATAATATTGATTTAAACATAATATTAACATTAATAATTGTAAAATATTTTAAAGAAATGTTTTAGGTTTTTCCAAAAACTCCACGGACCATAGACTCCTACTTATGTTTTTTTTTAAGCAAACATTTATTACTTTTTTATTTTCTATTTTAATATTAATTTAATCAAAAAAAATTAATTTGTTACAAATCTAAGTTCTATACTCTCTGGTACAACTTAACAAATACAAAATATTAATTTTTTCCTAAAATAAATTTTGCCTCCATTTACTAATATTTGAACATAAATTTAACGATTAAAATATCTATGTAATAATTTTTGTATGTTGTTTACCTAAATTCACATAAAAATAGTTCACATTAAAAGTAGAACTCAATACTATTATTTTACAAAACGAAATTTTAACACTATTTGCATTTTCTTTTAAATTTTAACAAAATATAAAATTTAGGTAATATTGTTTATAATTTTTGTACTTATTAGTTCTTAAAGAGGAACATAACTAATTTAACGCATTCATTTATTTTTAAGAAACTTTAATTATAATTTTAATTTGTAACAAATTTGCTTTTTAGTGACTGAATAAATTTATTATCATTTTTTAAATAAACAAAAAAAAAATCTTCATTGTTTGAAACTCATGTTTTCTCAAAATTCGATTATGACAGATTCAATATAGCTGAAGGCATCAATGCATTGATGATATATTTTAGTATATTTTTTTTTTGTAGTGTAATAAAAAGAAAAGCAAAAAAAAAAACATTGCCAGAAGAAAAACAATCAAATTTTATCTGTCGCTATTGGAGAACAAGAAATTAGATAAAAAACTATTAGGTATAAATTCATGATTTTTTGGCTTTGTCTTTCATTAACAATAAAAATAAATTGTTTTGTTTTTTTTTTGTTTTATTCACTATTGTCTTAAAGGAATCTTTATTTATTTTATATGTGATGACATAAAAAAAAATGTAATCCTATAATCATTGTATATACTAAACCAAGTACCAGATATTTACGCACATTGTGATTTTAAAACTTCACTACGAACATATTATGATTTAAAAAACGGAAAATGTGATCGTTAATACATGAAAGCCAGTCATCATAAAATATTTTATATTTTGTGTTTTATTAGAAAATTTTGTCTGGTATTTTTTTTTTTTTTAAAGAGAAAACATTACTACAGTACCTTGAACTGTTAGCCTTGTGATATCCAATCTTTGAAGTACAAAATTATTTTCTTTAAATAATTTGTTAACAAAATCTCAAAATATTTTGTAATATTTTTTGTACTTGTGATGAAATTTTATCATTTAATTTTATTAATATTTAATTCTTTTTTTTTACTTTTTAATTTTACTGAATCAACCAAGCCATTTAATTTGTTTCTATTTCAAATAAATATTTTAACGATTATTGCATATCGATACGATAAATAATTGAAGGAAAACTAAAGCAATTGCTTCATTTAACGATACAGAAAAACGTTCGTCCTCTTTCCAATTTTTTTTTTTCTGTTAAACGACAATTTTTATTTTTAGAAAACTAGTTCAACCGAGCTATTCTATTTAAAAGCACAAACAAACAAAACAAAAGAAAAGCATCAAGCTCTAGAAGAAAAAGAAAATTGTCGTAGAAAGACAATAAAATAGTTTAAATTGAATTGAAATGCTTCAATTATATAATAAAATTCTCAAATAAAAAAGTTTCCTCATTAAATTCAACGTCAGCAAAAAAAAAATAGTATTATTGGGGACCACGATTTTAACTCTTTTTCTAATATTTTTCGCCACATCATTTTAACATTCCAACTTTTAGTTTTCACCAATATTACGTACAGTAAATTACGAATAATAAATTCGGATAAAATAATTAAATTATTAACAATTTAACATTCATAACATAAGTTTTAAATAATTTAGAAAAAAATCTATCTCTAATTATCTGTAAAATCTAAATTCATTTATTTTTTTTATAGGATTACCGTCTAGCACGTTGTTCTCGTTTATACTAACTATAACAATTTAACAGAAAATTCATTTAAAACATTTTTACAGATGAATGTGATGGACTGTTAATATTATTACAAAATATAATAATGTGTCGTTAGGAGACGACACAATTACAAGCTGACACGAATATAAAGTAAAAAAAATATATCTTCAGAAAAAATTTACAGTCGACAAAATTAAAAACAAAAAAAAAATATACAAATACAAATTTCGACGTGAATTTACTTTAATGGACTATCATTAAAGACGTCACATAAGGGACGAATCTCTTTTTATTTTATTTAAATATTTTTTTAAAGATTATTGTAAGTTTTTTATTGTTTACAGTTCACGGTCAGTTATTTCTGACCTTCAATAGGTCGTTCACTGCGATATTAAAAATATTATCCAGAAATATAAATTAGAATTGAAAAACTATATTCAGCATCAATGGAAATTCTGTAAAATGTAGAATGCATAAATGATTGATAATTTTATTCTAAAGAAAATAGGACAATTTATTATACTCGATTAATTAATCAGATGGTTTAATTAATTTATTGTGTAAAGCCAAAGTAGTGTTTGTACTTTAACTTAATATTATTTTATAGTTGTTAGTTTTATTATTCTCATAAAACCAAAATTTTGATAAGAAGGATTAAAAATAAACATTTTAGTATGGGTTTCATTGGATTTCAGCTTAATTTTATACGCAACGTTTTAATCTTAATTTGTAGGACGATTTTATGAAGTTCCAGTGACATTATACAACTAAAATAACTAAACCAAGTTCTTCAATCATTATTACTTTGAAATTGGTTAACGTTAATTATACAAATGAAATTTTTACCTAAACAAAAAAAAAACAGAAAATAAAGAAGACAAAATATGTAAGAGAAATCTTCATTCCTAGAAATTATATTAATATTGATTTCAAACTCATCAGTGTTTATTCGCTATTTAGCATAGTGTTCGCTAAACATAATAAGGAATTAACTATGGCTTAAAATATATTAAAAAATATAAAAATTGTAAATTTACATAAAGCTTATACAGTAATTTTTCTAAGATGGTCCCTACCTAAATATAAATTATTTATGTTGATAAATAAATAAAATATAATTTTACAACATTCTTTCATGTGCCTTCCTCATCTTCATCCCTAAAGGAAATATTTCAAATGTTCAAAAAAAAAAACCTTGAAACCTTCTTTATCTTATAATACAGAGCCCGTATATTTTCTGTAACTAATTGAGGATAATAATTTAAGTGTTTGAATTTACTTGCGTAAACATAAATAAATTTTTGTGTGTGCGGGTAAAATGACACTTTTTTTTTATCTTTTGTAGAATTTTTCTTCTTTTTTTTTTTTTTTGTTTTGTTTTGTACAATAGATAAAATTTATTTTTTGTGATAAAATAAAAAATGCTGTTTAGCTAAAATATTTCATAATAAATAAAATTTTATAAAGACTGACCACTACAAAAGATTAGCCCTTTTATAATAACAGATGCTGATTGCTGATGAGTCGTGAATAGAAAAAAAAATTTTGAATTTATAAATTTGACCTTACTGATGACAGCCCAGACTAATTGACGAACATGAGGGTAGATTATGGGTTGGTAGACTCATATTTTTCAAATGTTCATTATTAAATTTTATTTTTTTCTTTAATGGCCGTTTTTTTAAAAGTAAAATCGTATAATTTTGTTGTTTAAATTTCATTTCAAAATGAAAAAGGTTGATTACTGTGTTCAATTTGATTAATGCTAAGTAAGTATTTTTAACGATTTATTCTTAAGCAACTCATTTACTACTTCATTGAAATAAACTGAAACTATTGGCTGCAAATCAAGATACAACTACAGATTGTTCAAGAGTGCATAGAAACCTACATGCAAATATGTTCATATTATTTATTCCAATAATTATTTTCATTGATTGTTTTTCATAGAAAACTTAAAAATAGAAAAACAAACAAAAACAATTATTAGACATTCTTTTGTGTTTTACATTTCAGATTATATTCTTTGTCAAAAGTTAACATATATTAAATTCAAATTCAGCTGTCAATCCATTAAATATAATAAAAATCTAAACCAAAGATTGTGTTATGCATATAAATACTTTCACCAATAAAATGTCAAATAAAATGTACACACGCAATAAAAAAAAAAAAAGAAAAAAAAAACTCCAATAAAAAATCCTTTAATAGAATATTGGATTATTTCATTTTATTATCTAAGTTGACAGATTGAAATATTTTTCTTCTTCGTCTTCTTCTTTTTTTTTCTTCGTATATTATTTTCAAATATAATGTAAAGTTTTTCGTTTCCAAAAAATAATGTGTTGATATTTATATGAGACAAGGAATATTATTGATAAAAATTATTCAAATAGAAAAAAAAAATGTTCATAGCACTTGACTGACATGACATTTAAATGACAGAATAACTCGAACAACTTTTATTTATTTTTTTATTTATTTAATAATTTACACTCTTGTATTTGTATCTTGGAACTAATAAATAAAAATTTCCAAAAATCACAAATTGAATAAAAATATAAAAGATTGATCGAATAAAAGTTGAATTTTTCTTTAAAAAAAAAATAAGAATTTAAAGTTACGTTCATATGAAGCTATTGCGATAAAAACGTTTGGCCAAAAAAGTTTTATAAAAAAAAAAAAAGGAAACGTATAAAATGTGAGAATAAAGATAAATACGCGGTTGTTTAGTTTTTTTTTTTCGTATCCAAAATTTTTAAATTTAAATTGACTCGAGAATAATATTTTATGTTTAAATAGAAAACTTGTAGGTTATCTAATCGATTGAAAAAGTTAAAGTTAAAGTTTTTCGCCCTATTTATAATAATATTCAGCATGACGTGATTTAGTCAAACACTTTCTGTGGTATTGATTTATGATTTCTTTTACCCCTACAAAAAAAAAATATATAAAAACAGTTTATTTTTGCATTGAATATTGAAATATGAATTTGTACAACTTTTTTTTTTTATTTACACAATATTTTTAATATTATTTTGTTATCTGTATTTTCCCTCGTATTTTCCATTCAACAACAGAAAAGAAAAAATATTTATAGATGAGGGTGAATGGATGCTGTTGAAAATAGGGAATATTTTCAATATCGTGTAATGAAAAAGGAAGAAAAAAATGTCTTAGTATTTTGGTCAGTACAAATAATGTCGATGCATTCATAAGGAAAGATAATAAATAAAGATTAAAAATAAATATGTTTTTTTTTTGTATATATCGCAAACTTATTAGTTTATTATGAAAAGGTTTTGAGTGAATATTTATAATAAAATTTCCCTAAACAATTTGTTATCACTATTTATGGTATACATCGCTTAAATTGTGAGCTTCAACTAAAGTGTGCAATGCATATAGTAAGATCTATGACCCTCGGACGGTGTGCAAGACTTACGTTTAAACCGTACGATTTTTCTTAGGAAATTTACATGTTTTCTAAGAGCAGGCAGTGCTCCGAATCGAATTATAAAATGTATATACAGATCGTTCAAAGCTCACCATTAAAATAGTAGGTCTCGTCCCTATTTAGGTTAATAGTGCGTTTTTCCGGTTGCCCGGTTTCCTGGTGCGAAACGGTGGACGTTAAACTAATTAAATAGAAAAAAAACTATAACTAAAGAATCATCTAACACTTTTGAAATTATTTAATAAAATGTTATAATAAAACAACTCATGATTGTAAAAATGTATTCCAAATTCATATATAATAATAGGTAACAAACACAGTTAATAATTATGCCTACATTAACAATTGTATATTTCCATTGCTACGTAGAAAAATCATAATGACAAAATAATGAAAAAAAAAACAAAATCAAAAGTTCATTAATAAATGTACAAATTTGTTTATTCTTAAATTTTTTCAAAAGTTTTACATTTTGGAAAAAAAAAATATTAAATAAAATAATAAATTTACAAACTAGGTAATACCAATATATAATTATGTAATAATGCCAATGTGAGAAATACTTAAATAATAACTAAATCAATTATTAAAGTTAAGAAAACCAAAAGGAAAACACCAATCAATGTATAGAGTCAGGAGATTTAGTTCCAGTTAAACTTCTTGATCTTGATGAACTTGTGTTATAATTTACATGCACTGATTTAATTCTAACATTTAATCTGATTGCAAATTTTATTTCTTGCATAAAAGCTTCCCATGGTGTTAACTATAAAAGATTTTAAACACAAATTAAAAAGTTAAATAAACAGTTTTTGTTAATAATAAATAATTGTTTATCATTTTCTACCCTTTCAATTACTGCAACTTTTTTGACATTCCATAAAAATTCTATAATGCCAATTAATAATCCTGTTAAGCATCCAATTAAGAGAATAACAAATACACCACCAACATGACCAACGCCTAGTTCTGTTGTATCAGTTTTTCGACTTCTTGTATCAGTACCACATGTTTCTGTATGTAAAAAAAAATTGTATTGTTAGATTAACAAAAGCTTTTTGATTTTAAATAAAAAAATTTACCTCCAGTATCTTTATTTCTCCACCATTTCTTTTTTATAATATCCAATTTACCGTGCTCTTGTAATTGTAAAATGGCAGCATTAAATTCTTTACGATACTTTGAATCTGAAAATGTAAACATAATAGTTTAAACGGCAATAAAAATAGAAAATTTTATTTTAACTCATTGGCAAAGCAATTCCATATCCTTTTGTATCTAAAGTACCACCAATTCTTGTAAGTTCACAATTTTGCTCCATCATATAATCTAATACTGATGACTCCATAAAAAATGCGTACTTCTTTTTACTTTTTGCTACACGATCGGCACCTTGTTTATTACTTTCAGTAAAAACAGAAGGTTTCTCATTTTCCATTACCGCCCACATTTTTTGATATAACGTATTATTTGAATTCTAAATAGTTATTGTTGAAATTGAAAGTTACTTTCTTCAATATTGAATTTCATTCATATTTTACTTGAAAAAATCCTAATGTACTGCCACGAAGTAATACACCATATTTTACAGTACTTTGACTAGCTAATTGTTCAACATTATCAATTGTTGATCCCATACGATCATTTGTTAAAAAAGCAGCCAAATTTGCGGTATAAGATGATAACATAATTAATGCAAAGAACCACCACATTCCGCAAACAATGCGTGTTGAAACGGCTCTTAATTAAAAAACAAACATTTATAAAAAATTGGTTTCGAACGCAATTTTTGTATTAATCTTTACTTTGGAAGAATATCTGAACCTTGACCCATAATTGATCCAACAGTCACCCAAGTACAATTTTTTAAATTCCAAATATTTTCAACTTCTTCAGTCATTTCATTACATGGATGAGGATTTAACCATTCTGCAGGTGACATTCTGAAAGAAGAACAGAATTAATTTAATTTTGAATTGTATTATTATAGAAGCTTTGGAAATAAGAGTACCTTGCCAAAAAATATATCATTAAAGAGACAGCTAAATATGCGGACGCAGTATATAACCAAACTTCTTGTGATAATGGGGATAAGAACGAGAATAGATTTGGTGGTACTTTAGGAGGTGCTGTATATAAAATGCTAATTCCTTCACAGAATTAAGAAATTTAAAATATTACTTGTACAAAACATGCGTTATTCCAAAAGATATATACCCAATGTCATATAAGGTACTGTAAAATCAACTGCCGTACGCCTGTCATATGTTATTGTTAGATCACAAACTCCAATATCAGCTTTCTATTATAAAGTAAAATTTAAAAAATTAAATATTCACAAAATAGGAATGACTTAAAATATTACCCTGTCCATAATGTGCCTTACAACACCGTCCCATTCTTTCTTTTCTGGATTATAATTACCAAAGTTACCATCGGGTACAAGTTCAAATTTATAAGTAAAATGTAAAATTTTTGAAATTTCTTCAACAAGATCTAATGAGTATCCTTCGTATCGGTCATTTCCATAGAAATATTCTCCATCTTTTGGAACTCTTAAGATTATATTAACATGAAAGCTTTTTTAAAAATATCATTTATTTGAGTATGGCATTTTACCTTTCCATTAAAAATGGTTCACCAAGCTTTGACACGACCGTTACAACTTTATGCTGCAAAGATTCCAATACATCGGAAACAGTAGCTGCTGATCTTGTATAATTAATTTTTTTCGTTGGATTCCAAATACCAACTTTATTAAAGCCTGCTTTTGATAATTCAATTATATCTAATTCAAACAAAATTCTTTGACCCTCAGGATTTATTAAAATTGGCCCAGTAATTCCATTAAATTGATTCTTGATTATTAAAAAATAATTAAATAGAAATTGTTTAATAATGTTAATTGTTAAATACCTTTTTAATTTCATTAGTTATTCGTTCGCCATATTCCCATTCATCGTTGTATCTGTAATTCAAGCTTCTTACCTGAATCTTTCTTTTTTCATTGCATTTTTTAAATGCTTTTGCAAATACTTGAACGGCATCGTACATAAGCGCTGATTCACTCTGAAATATTTTCAGTTCAAAATAAATACTGATGGTAATAAATGTTTTTGAAAAAAAAAAATACTTTAGCATTCTTTGGCGACAATGTATAACTTGAATCAATTCTCTTTTGTGTTTGCTCCCACTCACTAATCGCATGCATTAATTCAGGACTTGCAGGATTAAATAAACGAAATGATGAAATATTTGACTTTTCTAAATGAGCATCTTCTAAATCAAAAGTATGCGTATCCAATGAAATTAAAATAAATCTCTAGGAATAAATAAGAATCACTTAACAATAATCTAAATATATTCATTAAAAAAATTTACCTCATATTCTCCCAAAAGATCTAAATATTTAGCTTGTTTCAGGATTTTTATTAAATTTTCCGATTTACATTCTAACAAAATATCTGTACTTCCAGATTCACGAATTTTTTTAAATATTGAAACATTATCACGATCAGTGCCAAGTTTTCGGACAGTAATTGGTTTATCATTTGGTCCATGAATTCCCAAAACATCTTTAAATTTCATTAAACCTAAATTCATAAATTTAAATAATTAAAGCTCCTAAATTTTAACGTGAATGAAGATTACATATTTAACTGATTGCGTTCAGCTCAATATTAAAATTTAACACAATACATTAAATAATTTATAATAATTTACCTTCGTCAGTTTCATAAATAATTGTATAACCTTTCCATTTATTATCAACAATAACTTCTGAAAAAGCTCTAGACAATGTGTTACTATCAGGATACAAATTAATTGTCATATTTTTAGTACGAGTTGTAAATCGAACTGGTTCTGGAACCCAGTGTGCAATAATATATGGTATTTTCAAATTATTACAAAGTGACTCAACAATTCCTAGAAAATTATAAATAATTTATATTATTTAAGTCGTAAAATTAAAACCTTGATTATTTAACTACCAGATGTTTGTGGACCAGTAACAAAAATTGCCGCAACACCCATAAAAACAAATTCACATGCTAAAATATTTTGTTTTATATAATTATTGAACAATAATATAATTTTATTACTCTCACAATATAATAAATTATTTATAAATAAAATATTGACCTGTTTTTTCAGCTTTAAAACTATTTGAACTTGTAACATATTTAATAATTGGTACAAATTGAAAATTTGTATCATGTATATTAGCACGTTGTATTGATGCACGAAATGCAATTTCAATTTCTTGACTGTTCTCATCAAAGATTACACCTTAAAGAAAATATTAAGAAAGAAATGTAAAATGTATTTATTAACAAGAATTATTAAATTTTCACAAATACAAAAAAATGTTCTGTTGTTTTCCAAAAAAAAAAAAAAAATAACAAGATAAATAAAAAGCAATTAAATTTATTTTTAGAGAACATTGAAACTGACACAAAGTAATGAAAACTCTTTCTACTTATTTCTATTTTAAATTTTATTTTGGATAACTGAAAACTTTAAAAATGTTTTAATATTTTTTTTTTTTGTGGTTTTTTATTAATTTTCAATTAATTAATTTAATTCAATTAATATAAATTTAATTTAATGCGAAAAATTTTGTACAAAAAATAAAAAAAAAAAGTTACCAATTGGAATTTCCGTTTTTCCACAAATTAATTTAACAGAAATGCACAATAACAAAAATAATTTAAACATTTTCACTGCTCAATGTTTACTGAAATGAGAAAAATTAATTCACATAGATTTTTCCCAACTAAAATAAAAATTAAAAAAAAAATGGGAAGAAAAAATATGCATTCTAATTTCACAGCAAACATCGTTAACTTTTTTGTTTTTTTTAAACTTTATAGATTTTTTTTTATTAGACTGAACCCAATTATTTCTAAACTTAAAAATAATCTTTTTCTTCCTATAAACGTGTTTTATTGAGTTTTTTTTGTCTTCCCAATATAATGAAAGTAATTTGGATAAATTAATTACAAAGAAAATATTAAAAAAAAAATTACAAACTTTGTTTCAATGGCTAACAACGAGATCACATTTTCTTTTAAAAGGAAATAAAAAAAAAATCTAAAATTAAACATTTTCAATCTTGTATTAAAACTTTAAAGAAAAAGAATACAAAGAAAAAAAATGTAGGCGTTAATACAAACACATATATGCATTAACAAAAATACAAATATAAAATGTATATTCAATTGTTTTTTTCTTTAAAATTTTATCTTATGAATGAGATGAGTATGTCGTTTTGGGAAATTCTCTAGTAAAATATTTTGTATTTTTTTTTTCTTTATTTGTTTACAAAAATCATATGTTAATTTAATTTATAAAAGTGTTTGTGAAAAATGTTATTGGTGTCAGTGTCATTGAAAACAAAAATTTTCTATATAGTTAAAGTATTTTTGCTATTTTATTTAAGATATGGGACATACCGATGATGATGATCAGATCATATTCACGTTAAATATTTATTGTAACTGATCATAGTTATTTGGAGACATTACTTTACATCGCATAATAAAATAGAGTTGATTAGTTTCTTGACTTACCTCACAAATACTAACAAGATGTTTGCATTGACATTCGAACATCCTAAGGAATTTAATTTTCATATATTTTTAGGAACTTGGGAAAAATGTTGCCAATATAAGATCTTTCCTTTCGATTAGTATATATTAAAGATCAAGGAGTTAATTTAAATGCTGAAAATATGCTTGTATGATTTTTAGATCTGGTTTTTCTCTTACTAAGATTTAATTTATTAATTTCCCATTACAAAAATAATGATGATTAATCGGAATTTGACAAATGGAACAAATACATTCTAACAAATAGAAATATGAGTTCAAATCTTCCCAAATAATTCTACATAAATTCTGTTCAAAGAAAAAAACATAATTTGAAAATAAACAAAAATGTAACCCATTAGTGTGCACTACTTTTTCATTTCTCCACAACCAATCAGTGCTCATATTTAATTTCAGAAGCAAAAATCTTATTACGCATTTCCTTTTATCAATTTATAGATTTATTTTAAATTTTTACGAGTATCATTATTGAAAGTGCGTCTGTCACTTATATTTAATGAACATCAAGAATAAAATGAAAATCATAAAAATCTGCCTCATCTAAAAAAGAAAATTTTAAAATCATTTTATGAATTTCCTAAAATAGTCACGTCGAAATGTCAAAGAGTCACATCTTTAAAATGTGTAGAGTTTTATAAACATTTTTTTTTTTAATATTTTATATTTTAACTTTTGACTTTTTTAAATTATTTGTAAAAATTAAAATAAATAAAAAGAAAACAATTGAAAGATGAAATTCTAGGAAGAACAAAAAAAAAATAATAATATTTTTATTTTTTTGTTAATTTTTGATGAGTTCGTTGGCAAAGATTTTAGAATATTCTGTATGAATATTGAATAATTTATTCGATATATTTTCTTGGACTTTTATTTAAAATTTATTATAAATAAATATGTAAGAGGACAAAAAAAAATGATTTCCGAACAGAATTTTCAGTTAAATAAAATTCCAAGAAAAATATAAAATTCCAAATAAAGGAAGAAAGCAAAAAAAAATAAAAAAAAAATTTCTAACCGAAATGCTTTTAAAAATAAGTAAGTTTATTAAATAAAATATAATTTTGAATGTAGGAAAAAAAAAGTTTGTGTTTGGGACCAAAATAATATAATGAACATAAATATAAACCGATTATATTATATATTTTACACTTGATTTGACCATCAGAATTTCTAAAGTAAAACCATTAAATTTTCTTAATCTACTTTAAAATCTTAAGGATTTTGTTAAATTATATATCGTTTGGGATTTAACAGGAAGGGTTTGGGAGGGGGTGGTTGGGTCATAAAAGAAGCTTTAAGTTTTAACCAAATTACAAACATTTTTAGATATCTGGGATCTTATATTTAGAATGAAATGGAAAAGGTTACACAACAAATACAATTTACATAAAATGTTATAATTTCAAAAATTGTATAATTTCACATAAAATTATTTTTAATTAGAACAAAAATAAAACAAAAAAGAAAAAAAGGAACGAAGTTAAATAAAGAATGAAAAAGATTTTGGTTTCTTAATTAGTATTATAATAATTTTCAACTTCATAATAATAACACTAAGAATTTTTGTTTTCTTCAATTATTCTGTGCGCGCCGCATCTAAAAAATTAAAAAACAAAATTATTTATATTTTTATTATGAAAATTCATAACGCGTTTTTGTAAATGTTTTTTTTTTTGTTTCTCATTCTTTCTTCTTTTATTTTTATGAAACCGTATAACATAATTAAAAAATAAAACTTAATGAATTATTATCAAAATTTAACATTATTAAAATAATTCAATAATTTCTGAAAACAAAAGAAAAAATAAACATTTTTTCTTTAGGTAAAATATTTTCATTTTTCTTTTTTTACATTGAATTAATCAGGTCGAGTTATTAATTATTTCTATAGAGTTCTTATGTATATCATATTTCACTTCATTGTTAAAGATTAATTTAAAATTTTTGGACACAAATAAAAACTTAATTGAAAATTTTACAAAATACAAAAAAAAATATAAGCCAAAAAATTTAAATTATTTTTAAATTGTTTGAATTTTGTTTGAAGTTGGAAGAAATTTAAACAAAATAATTGAAAATTAAAATCACAATTTTTTAATTCGTAAGAATTTATATAAATTAATAAACTTGACCGAACATGAATAGCAATAGAATAATACATCAAGTAATAAAAAATATTAATGTTACAAGAATGATATTTACTTACAAAAGTGTCGACGTCTATTAATTTGGTCAATTTAATATTTATTTATAAAATAAAGTAAGCCGCGATACAACGCGGTTTACTCGTAAATAATAAATAGTCAACAATTTACGAACCAAACATCTTTTGTACGTGATATGTGTCTTGTATAACGAATCGCGAATTTCTGTGGAACTTAACCTCCGTATTCTACCAGGGCTTACATCATAAACAAAACCAAAAAAAAAAAGGAATTATTGAATGTAATACATTTTTTATTAATTCTTACATTTTAAATACAAAAATAAATTTAATTATTATTTATCCTTATCGTATATTTCGAAAAATCTAAAGAAAGCTTGTCATATTTATTTTGAATTTGTTTTTCTTTTATTTATTTGAAGAAACCAACAAAAAGAAAATTCTAAGAAATAAATTTTAATTTGAAAGTAAATAATTTTTAATTTATAAAAAAATTCTTATTATCAACTATTTGAAAATTATCCAAGTACTGATTGAATGGATGTTGAAGTTTCGATGACTGACTCTTCATAATATTCTCAGAATTGACTAAAAATAAAATTATAATATCATTAATGGTAATCATTTGAAAAATTTTACTTTAATTACCATAAATTATTGTTCAGTCACAATACATCATTACTTAGCTACTTTACTCATTAAAATTTGAATGATTTGTTTATGTTGACATTCTGTAGCGATAATCAAAGGTGTTTTCTCATTTGGTGTTCTTACATTACCATCATAATTATCCAATTTTAATAAACGTGTTAATACTAGTGGATGATTAAAGGCAGCAGCTAAATGTAGTAATGTAAATTTCTTTTCATATTGTGGAATGCATGTTTTCGAATAACGTTTAACATTTATAATGAATTTATATTGATAGGCAAAATTCATTACAGTATTGTAATTAGTTTTTAGAAATATTTCATAATCTTCATCCTTTATATTGTTGTCTGCACAAATTTCATCAATTTCATTGTGATATCCTTGAAGTGCACAAATTTTTATTAATAAATTAACAATTTCATATTGTTCGGTAACAATAAATAATTGATTTACTAAATGATGACACAAATTATCAATCTCCACTAAATTAAGATTAGCTTTGACTACATGAAAAAGTTTCTCAACACAATTCATCAACTGTGGACTGCGAATTATTTTATTACTTTGATGATTCATAAAAAAATGTATTAATTTTTTTGGATCATTCTCAAACATTAAATTAAAAAATGTTTTCCTCTGAATATCAACTCCACGTAAATTAAGAATTTTGTAGAAATAACATAAACTTCCTAGAGGATTACACTTTATTGCATTACTAATTATCGTATTTTCTGATTTATATAATTCAATTTTTAAACGACTTCGTTCTTCAAATGAACTGATAAAATTACAATTCTGTGAATAGTAAATAACACTGTTAGGATCTGATATGTTGAATTTCGATTCTTTTATTAAATTCGCCAATTTATTTGCATTGGCAAACACTGATATATCAGTTCTAAATGGTAAAATATCATACAAGGCATCACCATGAGCTAAATAATTTCTTAAGCTTTTTGTTGACATTAAAGGAACAAAACTATCTAATATATCAACTTTTGTCTCCATCATTCCTAAATCAGTTAAAATATTGAAAAGATTTAGTACAAGAAATTCAACAGCCATTTTGTGACTTTGACAAGAGTCTTTTATAAATTTCAAATATTTTGTATTTGTCGGTAGCAATTCATTTAGCATATTAATACGATCATTGAAACATTTCTTTAATTCTATCCTTTTATTTTCATCTATTTGTTTAATTACTTTTGGACTTCCCATTTTACAAGGACTGAAATACGGGTTTTGTATTATCTTTGTAAACTTCATAAATTCATCATTTGAATTCAATTTGTCCCGATTTAATTGCTTTAATTCTTCAATAATTTTTTCTTCTTCATTATTTCTCTGTTGATTTTCTTTCTTCTTTCCTTTTTTATTTTGTTGTGTAGTTTGTTGTACAGTTTGTTGTACAGTCTGCTGTAAATATTGTTGAAATTGTTTTTGTATATTTTGCTGTACATTTGACTGCACACATAATGACAATTTACGAATCTTAAGTTTTGCCACAATTTTTTCTTTAACTCCAATTATTGAAGTAAACAAAATTTCATTACAAATATTTTGAATATTTATAAAAATTTCTTTACGAATTAAAAATGATTCAATTTCTGTTGTTTTCATAATTTGTAATATAAAATAACCAATATGTTGAAATGGTTCAGTGCTTTCATTTTGTATTTCACCTGTTTGTAGCATTACTATTGTTTCATCCCGACGTATTCTATCTTTTGTACTAAAAAAAAATGTGTCTGGATTACAAAAGTTATATCCAAGTGATGAATTTGATTTTGCATTTAACAATATTGCATCAATTTTTGAAAACATAATTTCTTGATCTTTTGTTTGAAATACAAAAATATCTTTTAAATTTTGTATAAGGGTTTTAATTTGAAGAAAATTATCACATTCTGTTCCAATTCTACGTTTTATAAAATTGAAACATAAATCATTTAATTCATTTTCTGTTTTACAATAAAACATATTTCTTAATAAATTTCCAATATGTTTTTCACGTTCAAGAAATATTCGATTAATTAAAAATGTTCTTGTAATACGTAGATCATTCTGAATTTTAATATAAAGTTCTATATTTGATTCCATATCTAATATATTTTTCATATAATCACTATGTGATAAATCATTACGTATTTTTGTTAAACAAATTTGTAAATATCTTGATTGTGATGTGATATCATTTTCTGTTTCCTTTGATATATTCGGTGACATTTCTGAATTTTTAATATATTCACCAAATACTTGTATTGTTCTCATTATTACAAATATATTTATTTTTTTATTATCCCTTATTTGAACATCAACACTTTTATTAACATAATGAAGAATTTTGGATAATGAATAAAATGTTCTGACTGCTTCAAAATCTTTGTTTAAATCTTTAAATTCCTCATTTTCTTTTATTGTTTTATTTTTTGATTGTTTTCCTGTTTCTTTCGTTACAAACATTTCTTGTATATCTGTAATAAATGTTTGAATTTCATTTAAACCTGCATGTGTATATTCTGGTAATAATTCTGGTTTCTTTATTACAGCATTTAAGCAAAATAAACCTACCTCTATTAATTTGACTTTTAAATTTTCAACAAATTTTTTTAGATGATTTTCAATTCGTTTCTTATTCAATACAATTCTGTATAAAAATAAGTCGCATTGATTTTGATTTGAATAAATTGTAAGAAACGAAATAAGAATGAATTCTATTTTTAGCCAGGGTAATTTTATGTATTCATTTCCTTTTAATTGACTAATATTAATTATAATTTGTATAATATTATGATATAGCTCGGTATCAATGTCACCAGATTCTGATAATTTATTAATAACTTCATTTGTTTTGCAAATTAAAAATACAGTTTTATCTTTAATTCGTTGGAAATCTACTTTAGGATCCTTTGGAGAATGAGGCAAATTATTCTTATTTTCAACTATTAAATCAGAGTCCAATAATATCTTTTGAAGAGTAAATTCCATTTCTGGAGTCAACTGAATTCCAGACATTGAAAACTCTTCAAATAACTTTAGTAACTCACTTGCTCCATATCGTGATCCGATCAATGATTCGTCACCTTCGAAAAAATTTTGATTTGTTTCTGTTGCCAAGATACCGGAAATCTTCTTATTATCTCCATCATTGTTAAAACACAATTCAATGAAATTGACATCAGCTTTTGAACAACGTGTTGAAATACATTTCCAAATGATTTTATAATATGATTCTTCTACAGCATAATCTAATGCCGTTTTTCCACAATTATCAGGAATAAAAATTAAATTATTCGTGCTGATTATTAAAAGGGATTCAAACATTTGTAATTTCCCCAATTCGCATGCAATATGAAACGGTGTTCGCCCCAAATTATTCTTCTTCATTAATTTTGGAATGAATGCCATTCGGATACCTTCATAAGAGTACTCCAACTTTTCAGGATTAAGATCAAAATGTTTAAGTCCACAATAACATTCCCAATCATCAGGTATATATTTTACAGAATAATGTAAATAATTGTTACCATCTTTATCAACCGCCTCAATATCAGCATGATTGTATAACATTTCAAGAAATTCTAAATCACCCAATGTCATTATTATTTTATGAATCACTGTACGTCCAAAACTGTCAACAACATTTATGTCAATCGAATGACCCAATAAAAATTGAAATAATTCTGTTGAACTTTCATTTCCAACTCCCAAATGTAAAAGTGATGCATCATCTTCAGTTCTTTTAATATGAATATCATCTCCAATTTCAATTAAATTTCTTAATAATATAAGCCAACCTTCACTATATTCATATTCATAACTTTCAACAGCAATTTGTAATGGTGTCTTTTTATTATCAGCTTCTGTTCTTTCCAAATTAATTCCAATTTGTGTTACAAGTTTGATTAATATTTCTTCATTGAATCTACATAAAGCACGCATAGTACTTGCTAAATCATAAGTGGTTAAATTTTCCTTTTGACAGTATTCTTTGAATCTATTGTACGCATCCAGTTCCTGAATAAATTGTTCCGTTTCTTTTTGCAAAATAAAGAATGTTGCTTTTGAACAGATTTGTTTAACTTCATTATTAAAGTATGAAAATATTTCTTTATTTTGAAATCCTGCATATGCAAATGGTGTATGTCCAAATGAATCTCTTTTCAAACAATCTGTGGGATTTTGTTTTTGAAAATTTTTAATCACACTTTGATCTGAAAACTGTATAAGATAATGTAGCAGTATACGACCATACGAACTTTTTTCGTGTTGTTTTCGTTTAATTAATTCATTAAATTCAAATGTCTCTCCAGCCATATTCAAAATTTCTAACTGATCAATGGCGTCATTTTTATCAGAGCAATGTGCTCGTATAAGAAAATAATTATAAAAAACTCGTTCAATCCAAGAATCATTTGTTGATTTATTCACAAATATGTTTGTGTCTGAAAAGATAATAAACTTCAGTTTAAAAAATAATTAAATAGACTTAGGAAAGGTGTTGATTGAGCAATAAAACTAAGCTTTGAATTATTCATGTTAATTCTTTCTATCTGCATTGGAATTTCAATAATCTTGAAAATATTTCTAGATTTACAAATCGGATTTGGATATTCAATTAAATTAAAAAAA
Source organism: Pedicia rivosa (assembly GCA_963082725.1). NCBI lineage: Eukaryota > Metazoa > Arthropoda > Insecta > Diptera > Pediciidae > Pedicia > Pedicia rivosa. The sequence continues at coordinate 30,087,271 of OY720154.1, forward strand.
AAACATAATCTTGAAATCAATTTTGGAATATAAAATAAAACAACATAAATTTGGTGAAATTATATTTATATGCTAATCAATGACTTACCTTTATCCATTAATTCTTCCAGTAATTGAATTATATTAATTTTATTTGTTTCTCTCGCCAGATTTAGAGCGGTTTTGTTATCATTATTTTTCACATATAACAGACGATGTTCACAAGACTCAATTATTTTTATGATATAAGAAGATTCCCAATCATCAGTTTCATAATTAATGTCTGTATGATGAATAACAGCTAAATGTAGACAACTATTACCATCAATATCAGTTGAATTAAATTGTGGCCATGTTTTTATAAACCAATAAAAATATTGATCCTTTTTATTAATAATAGAATATTGTAGATCAGTTCTATTAAAATTATCTTTTGGCCAAGCATACGAAAAACAATAATAAAGTTTATCAAGAAAAACAAATTCCATATTATTGTTAATAACAATTTTCGATAAACTCAGTCCATCTTTTGTGATTGCATTAATATTTGCACCCTTATTTATACAGCCATCAATAAAATAATTAAATGTTATCCAATTTCTATCTAATGGTGGGCAATTCATAAAAATTTTATGTAAAATTGTATAACCATTATTGTCAATATCTTTTACATCAATGAAATCTTTTACGACATCAGTAATAAATCTAAAATCTTTCGTTTGATTTGCATATAAAATTAATTCAAAATCATCAATAGTATTTTTATTTAATTTCAATACAAAATCAATAAAAAATTTACGAGAACGAGTTGAATGTAAATCATTTGGTGAATCAATTGATTTCGTATTAAGATAATTAAAAATTGTATCATTAAAATTATCAGCATAATAAACTGATTCAAGATAAAAATTATCTATATAATTTTTAGTAACCTCATTTAATTCTAGTGCATCAATAATTTCAGTATCCTTATGATGTACTGAGTAAAATAAAGGGGTCCTTCCATTACAATCTCTAATATTGTTGTCAGCCCCATTCACCATTAAATATTTTACCAATTCCAATTTTTCATATTTGCAAGCCAAATGCAACAAACTCAGATCGGAAATTGTTGTTCTCGCATTAATGCCATTGGTTTTAATTATTTTCTTAACTTCATCCATATTTTCATTAAAAATAGCATTACACATTTTGTCCTTTTCTTCTAGAGTGTCCCTTATTCTTGGATCCCAAAGCCATTTGGCTTTCATCACTTCAAGTTTTGAATTCATTTTTTCGCGTTTTTATCACGCAGGATTTTAAATTTCGACACAAATCAAAATGGAATGAATCTAAAAACAAAAATTAAATAAAGATCATCATCTATTAAAGTCAATCATAAATTTAATTAATTCGCAGATATATATAAATTTTAAGTAGAAATAAATTTAAAGAGCAAAACAATATTTTTAAGTACATAATTTGTCATTGTAATTTTATTCCTAACTTAGAATGTTTACATTTTTTTTATCCAAATCTACAAAATTAAAAATATTCGTGTAATTCATAAATCAGAAAGACTTCATACCCAATAATTTAGTATTCCATGGGAATAAATTAATCAATCGCATGGTTATTTTTATTTAAATCAAAACTCAGAACAAAATTTTAAAATGAAAACATAACTTAATCTTAATCTCTTATTATTAAAAATAAATAAAATTTGTTGAGGGTTTTTCTTAAATATGGTTTTAAAAGATAAAATGAAATAAGAATTATTTTTGTACTTCAAATTTTTCGATAAAGAAATTTTTGTGATTTCTGTTTTATTTAAAGAAAGAACATTTTTCTTAAACTTGTGTAATTTTTTAACTAAAAGTAATTTAATTTATTAAGTTTATTTAATCTTGAAAATGTTGTGTTCACTTAAGATTACGCTCAACCAAAATATTAAGATTAATACAAACGCAATTAAATCAATAAACAACACAAGAACCTTCTTACAAAAGGATAATCAAACGAGATACATTATAAATTTTGTGAATTATTGCACATATTATTGCACAGTAATTACCAAAAAAAAAAAGTTATACAAAACGTACAAATTTATATGACTGGATTTTCTAGAACAATAATGTATGATGAAATGGGCGGTTCCATTATACCCTAAGTGTAAGTGAATGCATTATAATATGTGGAAAATATTAGTTATAACTTTACCTATTTGGATTTAGAAACAAAACTGAATTCACTAAAATATTGTTAAAATCGAATTATAATAATAATAATAATTCCATAGAGATCACAACACTACAAATATGACCTTTGTTGGAATTAAACAAAATAAAAACCGCAAACAGACATAAATGTTCACTTAACTAAAAATTCATGATGAAACTTATAACATCACAACTATATTTTGACACTTTTATTATCTACATTGAAATGTCTTAACAAATTAATAATTAAATTCAATTATTAGTTCAATTAGTTATAAATACAGAAACTTAGTACAAATAATATTATTTGTTGAAATATTATTGAAAATCAACTGATTTTAAACAGCAATTGCAACAAACTATACTTTAGTAAATAATACTCTTCTATCAACTTTTTCTCTACTTACAACTAAAATATATTTTTTTTTAAGATTATTATTTTCACTCTCAAGGTTAAAATGAAATTTTAACACAAACATCATTTTGTATTGTGATATTAGCATTTATGTAAACAATTTAAATTCAAATTGGTGTTAGTGTGAGTATATGGGGAATACCCAACCTTAGTCAAATATATATTTTTTTTTCATTATATTTTATGGTTTTTCTACACACATAATACTTTATTATTATTTATTATTGCATCATTCATTTTAGGCAATAATTGAGAGAATGGAAATATTCTGTTTATAAAGAAATTTTGATCTTTTATTTAAAAATCTTGAAAATAAAAAACGAGTCTTCTTCAATAATTTTAATGAATTTTTTTAATTATTATTTTAATTAAACAAATAAAAAATACAATAAATGACGAAAAGAATACAGATTTATTTATTTTAAATTAAATGAAGGAATATTTATTATTTATTTAAAAAATGGATGAACAAATTAAAAAATATTTGAATGACTACAAATATTGGTTACATGCGGATATTATTCCCTATTACAGATGTATAATTATCTTAAACGTATTCTTGAATAGTTTAGAATCGATCATCATATAGATTTTATTTAACATGGACAATTTTTTATTGTTATTATTAAAAGTACATATCGAAATTATTACAAAATAATTAATGTATTTTGATTAGTACAAAAAAAAATTAGCACAAGAAAAAAAAAATACAAAGGAAGTTACACTTTATTTAAATGTACGATTAAAAAAAATATTTACTGATTACTGTATTTAAATTTTATTAATAATATTTTGTACTTTTGTTATTTTATTTGAAACTCGGTTTAACAATGTGTGTTGAAAATACAAATTTAAACTTATCACAAAAAAATATCAAAACAAATTGCTTTAAATTCCATATTTCGCAAAAAAAAAGAAATTATACCGAGTCTCACAACAATTTAAATTGTTGTTTATATTTGCTATCTTCCATTTTTAAATGAAATTATTGTGAAATCTAAGCAGTCTCTATTGAACATCCTACACCTAAGTTTAGAAAATCATTATAAATTCGTCCATCAATTGTTTTAGCATTGACATCAGCACAATTCATAATTAAAATTTCAATAATATTTGTATGGTCACAGTGAGCTGCAACATGTAAAGGTGTTTTCATATTTTTAGCTTTTATATTTACATCATTTGTTCCCAATTGAAGTAATCGTGTTAATACTAGCGGATGATTAAATGCAGCAGCCAAATGAAGTAAAGCGAATTCATTATCATATTCTGGAATAAATAATTTTGAATAACGTTGTAAATTAATTACGTACGAATATTGATCAGAAAAATTCATTAATGTTTTGTAATTCATTTTTAAACATTTCTCATATTCTTCATCATTAAAATTAATGTTTGAACAAATTTCATCGATTTCACTATGATATCCTTGGAGGGCACAAATTTTTATTAATAAATTAACGATTTCATAAAATTGTGTTGTCACATAAAGTTCATTTACTAAATAATGACAAATGCTATCAACATCCATCATATTAATATGGGCTTTTGTTACTTTGAGAAATTTAATGAGATAATCAATGCTTTGTGAGCCACGAATAATTTTATTATGCTGATTCATAAAAAATTTTATTACTGCCTTTGGTTTATTCTCAAACATTAAATTAAAAAATGTTCTGCCTTTAAAATCTATTCCACGTAAAGCAGATATTTTATAAAAATACAATAGACTTCCATAAGGATTGCACTTAATTGCTTTACGAATAATAGAATCTTCCTGTTGAATTAAAGTCATGTTCAAATGATATCTTTCGGCAGATGATAGAATTGTGTTTGTCAGATCATTGTAAGAAATCATATTATCTTCACAAAAAATGCTAGATTTTGATTTGTTAATAAAATTTAGTAATTGAAATCCATTAACAATAACTGATATTTCTGGTTTAAAGGGTAAAAGATGAAATAGGGCATCACCATGGGCTAAGTAATTTCTTAAATGTTTCATTGTAAGAAGAGGCAAAGAACTTTCTAAAAAATTACCCTTTTTCTCCATCATTTTTAGTTCATCTAACATCTCATAAAGATTTAGAACAATCAGTTCGACAGCCATTGTTAAAGATGGATTTGATTGTTTTAAATTTTTTTTATATTTATCATAATCTGGAAGAAGTATTTTTAATTGATTAATTCGATATTCAAAACATTTTTTAAGTTCATTTTTTTTATTATCTTGTAAACATTTAAACTTTTCTAAAAATGCTTTTAATGGTTTTATATAATTTTTTTTCTTGAAACTATTTTCAAAAAGATGAAAATATTTATCTTGACGTAATTGTAAATTTTTAATAAATTTTATGTCAGTTTTCCTTGTGATCTCATTAAACTCATTTCTGTAATCAATAAAAACATTATTTAATTCTTCAACTTCATTTTCGTTTTTATTTGGTTTTGGAACAAGTTCTATCATTTTATTAAAAATTCTATTAATATTTTGATGTTTTCTAAGAGTATTTACAAATTCAATTCTGACATCAACATCCTGAATTCGACCAACAAAATCTTTAAGTTTATCATTAATATCTTTAGTTAACTGAGTTCGAAATTCATTCGTATTCTGATTAATAATTTGTTTTGTAATTTTTTGCCTAACACCAATTATTGATGTTGCCAAAATTTCATTGCAAATATTTTGAATTTGTACAAATTTAGGAAAATATTTTGATTGTGTTAATTTTTGAATTTTTATTATGTAATAAGCAATAAGCTGAAGTGGTTCATTGCTTCTTTTTGGTGCTTCACTAAATTGAAGAAATTCTTTTGTTTGATCAAGACTTATTTTGTCATCAGTTTTTAATAAAAAACTTTCTGGATTACCAAAATTATAATCAAGAATTTGGTCTCTATTTTTATCTTGAAAAATATTATCAATTTTATAAAATATTATTTCATCCTCTCGTGTTTTATAAACCATTATATCTTTAAGCTGTTGTACAAGAATTTTAACTTTATGAAATGCATCACACTCAACGATAGATTCTTTTTTTATGAAATTAAAACACAAATCATTCAATTCAATGACAGTTTCACAATTGAACATTTTCCTTAGTAAATTTCGTATACATTCTTCACGTTCATCAAATAATAGTTTAATAAGAAATGATCGTAAATGACGTAGATCATTCTGAATATTTATATAAAGATTTGTATTAAATTCGATGTCAAGTGTAGTTTTCATATAATCACTATGGGATAAATCATTTCGTATATTTATAAGACAATCCTTTAAATGTTTTGTTTCAGATGAAATTGCATTATGTATTTTTTGTGAAACATTTTGTGAATAAGATGATTTTTTTATATATTCACCAAATACTTGCATTGTTCGTTGAATAACTAATATTCCTAATTCATTATTTTTAATATCAACCGATACACTTTCATTAACATAACGAAGTATTTTTGATAATGAATAAAATGTTCTAGTTGCTTCAAAATCAACAAATAATTGTGCAAATTCTTGATTTTGTTTTTCTATTGATTTTTTATAAATGTCTAACGAAATTGATTTATTATTATCAATCATTTCTTTCAAATTATTAATTTGTGATTTAATTTCATTTAAACATTTTGGTTTTTTGTCAATCATTTCTTGCAATGCTTTTGTTGATTTTTTTAATTGGATGAGAATATCATCTACTGATATTTGTTTATTTGGAAAAATTAATGAAGCTGTTATTGTATTTTTGTGTTTTTCTAAATGTGTAAGGAAAATTTGAAGGTGAGTTTGAATACGTTTTTTATTTAAAATCGTTTTATAAGCGAACGTATCTATTTCATTAGAAAATGTATAAATTGATAAGAAAGCAACAAGTATAAATTCCATTTCAGCCCATGGTAGAGTTATATATCGACTTAGTTTATCTTTTAATTGACGTATTTTAAGAGCGATATGCATAATTTTTTGATACATTTCGATATCAATGTCCAACTTAAATAATTTAGTGAGAGATTCATTAATCAATTGGATTAAAAATGAAACTTCTTCCTTAATTTCTTCAACGTATTTTTCTTGATCAATATCAGGTTTTATTAAATTCTCTCTATTTGTTACACTTAAATTGAATTTTAATTTTTCAGTTTGAATATAAAATTCAATTTCTTGTGAAATTGGAATACGACAAATTGAGAATTTTTCAAATAACTCATCGAATTCCTTTAGTTTATAATTTGAGTCTTTTGCAGATATGCAGCTGTCTAAGAATTTCTGATGTAGATCACTCATACCAGAATTATTTTCAGTATTATCAACGAATAATTTAATAAATTCAGAATCAGAATTTCCGTGACGCCTCAAAATATCTCTGGATATAATTTTAAAGTAATCATTATCTGCGGCGTAGTCAAGAGCTGTTTTACCAAACTTATCCTGAATTAATATTAAATCATAAGAACTTATTGTCATAAGCAATTCAAAAAAATGTATTTTTCCATATTCACAAGCAACATGAAATGGTGTCTTTCCATCATTATTTTGTTTAATAAGTTTTTCATTAAAAATCATTAAAAAACCGTCATTCGCATAATTTAAACCATCAGCAAAATTTTTTACAAAATAATGCAAATAATTATCACCATTCTTATCAACTGCTTCCATATTTGAATTATTAAACAATACCTCAAGAATATTCAGGTTATTTTGTTTTTCTAATAATAAATGTATTGCTGTACGGCCATAATTGTCAACGGCGTTAATATTAATTGATTGACTGAAAAAAAACATAAATAAATCTTCAGATTTTTTATGTGCAGATGCTAAATGAATAAGTGTACAATTATTGTTAGTTTTTACATTAACATCATCACCAATTTCAATTAAGTTTCTTATTAACATCACATAACTCTTTCGTGATTTGAATTCATACATTTCAACAGCTGTTTGTAGTGGTGACTTTCTGTTATTATTTTGTTGTTGTATTTTGATTCCTACTTCTGTATAAAGTTTTATAAATTTGTTATCATTAAATCTGCATATAGCATTCATGTATGTTGGCATATCAAAATTTAGTAAATTTTCCATTTGACAATATTGCCTAAATCTACAATATGCTTCCTCCTCTTTCACAAACTCTTCAGTTTCTTTTTGTAAAATAAAAATGGTGCCTTTTTGACAAATTTTTGCAAGTTCATCAATAAAATTAGAAACTAGTCCTTTATTGTAAATTCCTGCATAACCAAATGGAGTATGCCCAAATATATCTCTTTTCAAACAATCTTTAGGATTTTGTTCATACAGAATTTTCACTTTTGTTTGATCCTTAAACTGGATTGCATAGTGTAATAATATTCGACCAAAAACATCTCTTTCATTTTGATTTAATTTAATTAAATCCTTGTATTTAATATCATCTTCAGAATATATTTCAGCTTCTAATTTATCAATTATATCATTTTTATTGGACAACTTTACTCGATAAATAAAATAACTATTTAAACATTTTTCACTGCATACACCATCTATAAGTTTTGATTCAAAATCAGCTAAAAATAAAATGTTTTATTTAAATTCAATTCTAAAGTAAAAAAAAAACTATAACTTTACCTTTATAATCCATTAATTCTTCAAGTAACTCATACATTCTAAATTTGTTAGTTTCTCTGGCCAAATCTAATGCTAATTTATTTTTATTATTTTTTATGTAAATTATTTGATGTTTACACAATCCTAATATTGTTATTAAAAAAGATGATTTCCAATTATCATTTGTGTAATCAATATCAGGTGTATGAATAACAGCTAAATGAATACAAGTGTTACCATTAATATCAATTGAGTTAAATTGTGGTAAATTTTCAATAAACCAATTAAAATACTGATCTTTATTATTAATGATGGAATATTGTAGATCAGTTCTATTAAAATTATCTTTTGGCCAAGCATAAAATAAATTACTATAAAATTCTTCAAAAAAGGCAAAAGGATAATTATTTTTAATTGCAATTTTAGATAAACTCAATCCATCTTTTGTAATTGCATTAATATTTCCACCTTTTTTTACACATTCATTTATAAAAGATATAATTGGATCCCAATACCATATTAATGGTAAATAATTTGAAAAAATTCTATGTAAAATTGTACAACCATTTTCATCTGTTGATTTTACATCAATAAAATCTTTCACAATATCAGCAACAATTTCGCAATCTTCAGTTTCCATTGCACCTAAAATTAATTGTAATTCATCAATTAATTTTTCTTCATCTAAATTAGTCAAAAATTTAAATAGAAATTTACGAGTATCTGAAAAATATAGATTATGATATGTCTCAAAACTTTTATCAAATAAAAAATTTGTAACAATTCTACTGTAATTCATTGCATAATAAAGTGCTGTACGCATAAATTCATCTTTCCAATTATAATGAATATCATTTAATTCTAATGCTTCAATAATTTCTGTGTTATTATGATGAACAGTATAAAATAATGGTGTCCTTCTATTACAATCTCTGATATTGTTGTCAGCACCATTTATCATCAAATATTTCACTAAATCCAATTTTTCATATTTACAAACCAAATGCAATAAACTCAGATCATAATATTTTGCTTTAGCATTAACACCATGTTCATTAATTGTTTCAATAATTTCATCCATATTTCCAATCCCATTGAAATTAAATACTTTAACACAAATATCATCCTTTTCTTCTTCTGGACATTCTAATTTTACACCCCAAAACCATTTTTGAAGCAACTTGTCAATCATCACAATTTTTATTTTCTTTTATTTTTTACGTATAAAAAAGAACACAATTTACAACTTAAAATTTTTTTACTGTATGATTTTGTTTTTGTTTAAAAATATTTTTTTAATCGCCCAACAAAATATCGCCTCTGTGTGACGTCTGGGTTATTCACTTCTGCAAACAGTTGAACTAAGTAATGTAGTAATAGAAGGTAATTTCATGTAAAACAATTGAAAAATGATTATATGTTGTTGTTTACTAAATTAACAAGATAATAAATTGTTTACGTTTTTAATTCACATAATTTTGAATAGATAATTATTACAGAAATAAACTTTTTTTTATCAAATTATTATAAGAGAAAAATAATTTCCATTTCCAGTATTTCAATACCATTTAATTTAAATTCAATAAAATGTCTGTTTTAACACAAAATTAAAAAACAACATCAACTTAATAAATTCACAGCAGAACACCATTGACAGTGACTACTTGCATTAATACTACATTAATGATTCATTATGATCGTGGTCTACGAACAGTTTATACCCAAAATGTTGTTTCCAATACATATATACATTAATCATATTGGATTTAATAATGATCTCTTCTACTTTGCTATATTTTTTTTTATTAACGTGAAATCAAAAGTCAAGAAATGATGAATCAGAAAGTTATTTTTGTTTACACAAAAAAAAAAATTGATGTAAAAAAAATAATATTGTATATTTTGAGTGTACAAAATTGGCCAAAAAAATTAAATTCATAATTATTGCAAAACGAAAATTTTTGTTTTAAAATTCAAGTCAAATTTTTTTTATATAAAAAATTGAATTCATTTGTATAAATGCGAGTGGACAACTTATATTAAATACAACAATAAAAAAATATTGTTAATCACACAAAACACTTTTTAAGATCCTTCAGGTAGCAGTTCATTCTTTTTTTGTGTAACAACAACAACAACAACAACAACAACAAAAGTAAATCATGAAATAAATACTATTATATTTTAGCACGCAATTCTAAGAAATCTCACAGTAAGATTTTTTTTTTGTTTTCTTCTTCTTTCATTATATTTCTTATTGATTTATAGATATTAACAAAAAAAAAAAGGTTTTCACACAGTTAGATTCTAAGGATTTAATTGTAATTGTGAAAGGATTTAAGGGTAAAAAAAAAATATGTTGTGTGGTAAATATTTTGATGCGCGCGGGGTACGCATGGATGTTGAAATAAACGCAGGTGAAGTATTTCCCATAATACCGCACTGATAAAATAGGGTTTTATCATCAGGTCTTATCAATTTAATTTCAAATAAATTTCATATATAGACTGTGAATTTTTTTTTTTTTTTTGTTTAATAAAATTACATAAGAAAAAATAACAGCAGACACACACACAAGAAGCTTTTATTGATTATATAAAATCAGTAAATATAAAAGTTCGGTATTTAACTACAAGATTTAGGTACAATGAAATATTATTAATCATTTGATAAATTATTACGGAACAAAAACTAATAATCAAGACATTAAAAATTAACATAAAATGATGATAACAATAAATTTATTTATAACAAAATAATAATAAAAATAACAAACAATTTAACTAAAAATAAAAATGTATAAAAATAATTAGGAAATTATCCATCGTAATAGAATATTTTGTAGATAACAAATTATTATTATTTATGATCATATTTATATTTTATGTGATTATTTAAAGCCAGAATTAAGGTATAATATTTTTAATAGGTTAAATTATTATTAAGTATTTTTTTTTTATTTTATTTTATGAAAAATCCTGAAAGAACAAAAAAATATTATAAAACGTTGAGATTTATTTATATTTATTTTTTCTTTGGTTGTTTGGAACAGTTAAAATTATTTATGTTTAAATTTTAACATTTTAAATATTAAAAATATTAAAAAAAAAAAAACAACACACATAAATGTGCCTGTTGATGGAGGTGTTACAATGTTTACCTAAAATATTATATAATTTATTTGTTGCTTTAAGTATTATACCCCCTTAACAAAATTCCCAAAAGAAACAAACGGCAGCAAAAAAAAAAATAGAAAGAAAAGAAAGAAAGAAAGAAAAGATATTATGTAAAAGATTTAAGCACCATCCTACATTCAGTTTTTTATTTTACCCTTATTATCAAACTTTTCTCCTTTTTTTTTTATATAAATGGAAAATCCGTGAAACATGAGAAACCTTTTCTTTTTCTCCTATTTGTGTCTGTTGTCTCAAAATAATAATTCAATTGATTTTCTTTGAATGTAACAAAAACAACAACTTTTTTTTTTCAAAAAAAGAAAACTCATAAAACACAACAACAACAACAAAGTTTTGATATTCGTTAAACATACTAATTAGAATTGTTCCAGAATAAACAACAGCAACAACAACCACAAAAAATAATTATTTAATATGATAAAAATTGATGTTACAACCGGGATTTGAGACCACGGGTCCTTAAGCTTACCGGATGACTACTCATCCTTTACATCAGAGATGAAATTGATATAAATTGTTATTACAATCAAAACAAATGAAAAAAAATAAAATAAAATAAGAGGAAAAAAAAACATAGCAAATTAGATCCCAGAATGAAAGAAAAAATAATATAACGAAAAGACAAAGTATAGTTTATATTTTAATTAGTGACCAAAGTAATAAAGGTTTTTACAGAAGGATTACAACTATACTTGTTTAGGGAACTTAACCCAACAAAATAAGAAATGAACAAAAAAAATTCTGTTGTTGTTGTTGTTGTTGTTTTTGTTGTTGTTGACTGTATCGTGACAATTATATTAATCCTTACATGGATTCATTTCCTTTCATAATTAAACATACTTTATATAAAGGAATTGTTGTTTTATTTTTTTTTTATTTGAAAACTAAATAAGTTTTAGGGTTTCATCTTATTGAAATTAATTTTAGTTCACGATATTCTCACACTGTCGATTTAAAAGAAAAAAAAAAAGAAGTCACTTAACAAAACAACATTTAGGGAAGTTTATTTTTTAGCAATAAAGCAGTTGAGGGATTTTGTGTTTAAAAAAAAAAAATATTAAAAAGCTAAACCATTCCTTCAAATGGGTCCTCCAAATTCCACTTAACCTTTATGAGAGTCCTTTTAACACTCTACTGGACTTAAATTGGCTTTCTTAAGAATTTTTTTTCTATTTCAGAGAACTTGTTTGTAATATTTAAAAAAAAAAATAAACTTAGTAAATTAATGTACATAATTTTTTTTTTTCTTTATTAAAAAGAAAAAGTTTAGAAAAAAAAATTAAAAAGTTCTTACGTAAAGTCATTGAATATTTCATTGAGTTTTTTTTTTCTTCGTTAATCAAAGAATAAAATTCTTGTTGAAAGTTTATAAAATAATAATAAGTTTTCAATCATGATTAAATTAAAATTTCTATAAACTCAATTAAAATTCTATAAAAGGAAAAAAAAAATTATATTTATGTAAAAGGAAAATATCGGACAAATAATAATGATTAGCTTTTATGTTTCTCTAAACTCTTTGTTTATATTTTCTGCACTTAATTTTATATATTAATTAAGAAATTTTACTGAAAACTAGAAAAAATTTAATCATAAAATATTTGTATTTGTATCCTTTCACTGTAATACATCAAACCCATTCGTTCATAACTGATCAGTCAGCGAAGACGAAAGCATCAAGATATTGATGCTGATATTATTTTAATTTTTGATTACATGAATAACTAAGGTTATTAGTAACTAATAGACCTACAATTTTTTAACTGGGTTCTAAGCCACCTACCATCTGCATATGAATTTTTATTCGATACGAATACGTTTCGTGTGGTTAAAGTTTACCAATTTAATTCTATTCTCTATACTTAATTCTAATCGTTTTGGTCAACAATTTTTGTGAAGAGATATTTTGATAAAATGTGAACTAGAAAATATAACGTAGGATATTTTCATGTTTTCATTATCAACTTATTTATTTAGGTAAATTAAACTACGTTCACACAACACATGTTCTGATTTTATTGATAAAATTTTGTGTTATTTATTAAAAATATATCAAATGTGAATGAAAATTTATGTCTAAATGGAAAGATTCAACGATATTGTTTTACATGATTTTTTTATTGTGTATAGATAATCCTCTGCGTCATAATAAATTATTTACTAAAATTGTTGCACCATATAGCTAAGGATATTAATTGTCCTGTTTTAAGGCTTTATCACCTATTTAGATTTTAATTTAAAAAGAAGGTAAATGGAACACTAACTTTCAACTGATTATTTGGATTATTAAATTATTTGAAGTTATTTTACTTGTTAGAGCTTTTTACTTAAGAATTTATTTTAGTCTTTTATGATGCACTTATGTTAATTCTAGAATATTAGAATATATGAGTATGTTAGAAGAAAATAAAAACAATATGAAACTATATATAAATAGAACTTTGGTAAGATTAAGGTAAAGAACAAGCAATACATAAATTGAAACTTAAGCCTTTTAATGTACTAAAAAATGGTTGGGTTTGTCTTTTATTTATTTTTATACTTAAACCATGAATGGTAGGAGAAAAGAAATAGTTCTATTTGTACGTTTATCTTAGACTTTAGAATTATTTTTTTTTATTATTTTCACTATTTTATAACGATATAAGATTATGTTTATAAATTTTCTTTGTTATTGTTTTTTATTTTCTCTGTTTTTTTTTATCTTTTGTCTTTTATGAAACAGAGAAAGAAAAGATTAAAATGAAACGAGGGCAATATTCTTTTGAGATCCCAAGTTAAGACAATAACAAACAAAAATGTTTTGTCTTAAATAATTACATACTAAAGAAAATGTAATGTAGATAAAAAAAAAATAACATATAACACAAAAGACAAGAGTTCAAGATGTCACGTGATGTGATCAACAATTAAAATTTAATTCGCGTTGACATTTTTTTTTATTCTGTTATTTTGCCGACAGTAAATTTGATGATGATACTTTTTATTTATTCACGTCTTGATAATAATGCTAACTATATTGTTCTAACTAACTATACCACTTGACTATATTTTATATTAAATTTAATTTTGTTAAAAGAAATTACAAAAAAAAAAAATAGAAATGTTCTCATTCATAAATGTTAGAATTGTAAGTGACATGAATTAAAATTTTATTTGATTCCATTGAAAATATGGGAAAATTTATTTCTTATTCGTATTTTGTGAACTCCTTGTAATTGAACGTGCATCATTTATAATAAAATTTGAACAGTTCTTTGCAATCCTGGACCTGATTCTAATATCTGTGATGGTATACAAACTAATATAATTGGGAGTGGTGTGTGGTGTGATCTGTTTAAAGTTTTGTAGAAATTTAACAATTATTATTATTGACTATAAGTGCATATAAGTGATAAGTTAGATAAACTGAAAAAAGGTCAAATGATAATCCATTATAAAATAATATAAACTTAAGAGTAGAAAAAAAAATTGGGACTGGGGTAAATAAAATAAAATGTTCTGCTGATTCTGATGGATTTTTATTTGAAAATTTTGTTACATATAATTGAAGCAATTCAATTCAATTTAATCTATTTTATTATCTTCAATCGACATTTTTTTTCGGTTTTCTTTTTTATTCTTCATTCATTGTTGTTTTTGCTATTTTAAAAATAGAACACTTTGCTGAACTACTTTTATTTGTTTTTTTTTTTTTTACTTCTAAAAATACAAAATTGTCGTTTTTATATTGAGAAGATTAAGAGACAGAGAAAAGAACGTGCATGATGATAAAATTCGTTTTTATTTTTCGATTTGTCCATTCCCAATTTAATTTATATAAAATCAGAAAACCTTTTAAATGGAATTGGTTGATTATTTATGTTATTTTTATTTCAACTGATATTATTGCAGATTCTTGTGAAGGTTTATAGGGTATCCCTTATACAATTACAACTAATATAAGCTTTACAACTCATGACTTCTTTTTTTTTACTACATGAAAAAGATATAAAATATTTTTACGCTATCTTTCATAATAATAATTAAATTACAGAAAAAAAGTAGAGGATATAAAATAGGTAATCAAGATAATAAGAAATTACCAACAATTAAGATGTTCTCTTAGAAATTTTTACATAATATGAGAGGGTTAAATTGTATCTTACTTCTTACGTAGTCTGATAATATAATTTCAGAATTTTTATTAATATATTTTATTAAAAGACACAACGCAAATATAAAGTTAAAGGTTTGTATAATATTATGTTTGTTGATTGTAGGTGAATGAACCAATAACCAAAATTTTTAAAGTCATAGAAATAATTAAGAATTTTTTAATTAAGGAAAAATTGGAGGGTTCACCATTATTGCTGAACTTTATGTAGATCTGGATCGCACCCAATAAACACTTTTGGTAAATAAATAAAAAATTCTTATGTCCGATATAAAATTTCAACTCGAAATTAAATAATTAATTCCAAAAAAATTAAATGAAAATGCCTTTAACGTTTTTGGTAAAGGATGAAAACGATTTATTTATCAAATTTTCATTTGTAATTAATTCTATAGATCGTCAGCTGAAAACTTTTTGTAACAAAAGTCGTTTGCTATACTAAAACAGTTAAAAAATGGAAGAGTTTAAAAGTGAAGTGGCTTGTATATAATTTTTAATATTTCTATTTAATTTTAGAATGATATTTTAATGATAAAATATTCACACTAAAATCCTATAATTTGGATCCTCTGATTTGGAATACTTCCTTTTTTCTTTTTTTTTTTTTGCCTTTAACCAATTTAATTTGATGCTGCAAAAATAATATAACAATTTTAATTTTAAAGGAAATTTCCGACTCACATTAGGGCGGCTCCACCAAACAATTTTTTAATAAGGGCCTTTATAAAGGATAAACGAGAAAAGAAAGAAAAAAAAAAGAACTTGTTCATATTTTATAATTATTTTTTAGGGTGCGAACTGAATTTTGTTTAATACAAATTATTATTTCTTTTTTTTTTTATATATATTTTTTATTTAAGAAGAAAAAAACGAAAGAAAAAGAAAAGGAAATGACCTAAGAAGATGAAAAAACTTTATTATAAAAGAAAATGGAAAATAACCTCAAACCAAAATGCTTCCTTCCATTTCTTTTCTTCAAACAATTTATAAAGATGTCAAATTTAGATATCATCACGCCTTCGTTTCAAGTTTGTCCTTAGGGTTTTAGACTTGTTTTTTTTTTTCTTCCCTTTTTTCTTCTTCATCTACTTTTTCTGTTCCTATATAATTTTTTTTTCCATCTTCCTCTTGTTTAGTAATTCTTTATGAAATGCCATAAAGTGTGTATGTTTGTTTGTCAAATTATAGAAGTATGTTCATAAAAATGTTGTGTTTATTACGGTTTAAGAGTTTTTCCCATTTTATTCAGCACAAATATTATAAAATATATTTTATTTTATTATTTTTTTTTTCGTCTTCTCCTGTTTTTCAAGAGTAGGTGTAAACGGAATATTATGAGATGTGGATCAAAAAAAAAAAAAACACAGACAAAAAACTAACAACAACAAAATTTCTCTATATAATTTTTATTTTCTTACATTTTTTCTTTGGTTAAATATTAAGATTAAAATTGACATTTTTATTATAATAAATAAACGTGTTATACGTGTTACTGTAATACTATACTTAATTAACTTTAAAAGTTTACAGAAGTTTCCTTTTTCATTCTGTATATTTAATATAAGTTATATTAAATCCCAATCTACTAATTTTTCCCCATAGGCTTAATAAAAATAAACAAAAAAAAAAGTTTGTTATTTTTTTTTTAACACGAAAATATACTGACAAAAATACACACACACACTTATAATCTTAAATATTCACAACAATATTTAATAAAGTGGTTAAACACTTTTCCCTTATTATATGTTTATTTTTATTTACAAAAGTGTAACATTCTTAATAATAATTGAAGTGTCTATAAAAACTTTCTTAAATAGTATAAAGAATCTTTTCATAAAATAGAAAAAAAAAATGAAATGCTAAGTAAAACAATATAACACATTTTAAGTGTTCTATACATGAGTACCAGTATAACATCCATTATTATATTTTTGTTATTTTATTATTTTATATAAATAAAAAATCAGTAATTACGATAATATATCCTACCTAACTAACTAACTAACTAACTAACTAACTAACTAACTAACTAACTAACTAACTAACTACCAGTAGTAGTTTATAATTTCATTATCATAATTTATTTTAAACAAAATTTCATACAATTTTTATATAAAAATGAAAATCTTAATGATTTAAAAGAAAAGCCCTTTTTTTGTGCTTGGGATATTTTTATTATAATAAATTAACTTTACAAATTTTATTTAAAAACTTTTGTAAAACTTAAAATATTCCTTTTTTTATACTAAAAATTTATCTATGTAGATTATAAAAGATTAGATTATTACAAAGAATGTGAAATAGATGGGAAAATAAAAAAATAAGTTTTAGACTTTAGATGTTAGAGTTTAGAGCCTTGAATAAATAGTGTTGAGTTTGGAACTATTGTGTTCAATTTAATAAAAATAATTAGATAGAAAAAAAAATGTACATTATGGAAAATGTTTAACAAGAACAAAAATCATTGGCCAATTATTCATAGTGGTTGCCTTATACTATCGGTAGAGTTGATCACATCTTTTGAAATTAAAATATTCAAAGCTCAAAGATTTCATTTAAACAATAATCGATTAACTGAACAACCACAAATAATGACCGGGATATAAAGACAAAATTATTCGAAATTACAGAATAATTAGAATTTGTTTTAACTCAACAATGGAATTACTTTGAATTTAAAAAAACATTGATTCTTTAATTAATGTAAGTAGCATTATTTTTCATAGAACAATTTTAGGAGGCTAACAAAATTACTCCTGTGGTAAAATTAATTTCTTTGAGGTGCTACAATTTATATCTGTCAAAAAATACAATTCAAGAACTAAATTTAATAATATTATTTTTTCTATAAAATTATTCTAACAAAAAACTTTAATTAATTACTTAAGGTTCTTCATGGTATTCCCAGGAAAATAATTTCAATTATATCTCCTTCTTTCTTCCTGCTTAGAATTTTAAAATTTTCTTCTTCGTTCAACTCTCTCTCTCTCTTTGCCACATTCACAATTTCTCACTCTCTGTCTCTCCCTCTCTCTCTGTCGCATTCTCTCTATCTCACTTTCTTCCTGTATATTTAGAATTCTCTTTTGAAGTTCCCTTGAAATGTTAAATTTGTTGAACGTATAATTTCAATGTTTCATGACGCACCCTTAAGGTAGGTAAAAAAAAAAAATAAAATTAACAAGCAAAGATCTAAACCAAGCAATCTTCGTATCTTTTTCGGCTGATTGAAACTACAAAACGAAAATAATTTCAACAAGAGAATAAAATTTATAATGAAAACAACAAGAAAAAATAAAGAAAAGAAGAAATAAACGCATGCGTGAGTGGAAAAGGGGAAAGCAGATGTTCAAATGTGAGAGAATAAAAATGAAAACAAAAAAAAAACTGACTCGTTTATAATAAATTTTAGAAGGAAATAATATACGATATACAGAATAAAAACGAAAATATTTATGTTTAGTTCTATTTCGCTTTTAAACGAGATCGGTTGTATAGAAAAACAGTTGTTGGTACTACACGTACAATTTAATGATATTCAAATATTTTGCGTATTAATCTCGTGTATTAAAAAAATAATAATATTTTCTTCAAAAAATAAAAAAAGCCTTATTATAAAGTTAACAATATTTTCTAATCAGAATCTTATTTATTTATATTTTGTGTTTTAAAAATGTTAATCGAACAAAGTGAAATATTTAAAAGTAATTATTTATATTTAAGTTTATGAGTTTTAGTGAAAATAATGAGGCTTAAGTGTACTGAAGTGACAGTGAAATTAGAAAAGTTTATAAATATAGAAATAATAAAAAGGATTAATAAAAGGATAAACGCATATACATTTAAGGATCAAATGGAATTACTAAAAACATATTTACATTTTGTTTACTTCTTTATTTTTCAAGGTAATAATTTAACTTTAGTAAATCAACTGTAATAATTATTAAATAATTTAATTTACTATTTACACTTCTTCATCAACTTCTTTTTGTATTTGACGAATATCAAGTGATTGTTTTTTATTAGCTTTTTTAACATGTGCCTCTTATATAATCAGTTAATCAATTTTCTTTTTTTTTTCCTTTTTTTTTTACCTTCACCTCACATTTATTGTATTTCTATTTGATTCACTTATGTATATATTTTTTCAATCCATCTTTAGGAACAACCAAAAATAACAAATCGAAGAAAAAAAAAGATTAATATTTATTTCTATAAAATAATTTAATTAAAATAAATTTTACATTGTCAAAAAAAAATATTAATAAACATTAAGATTAAATTGTAAAACAAAAAGAAAACAACTCCCGATTAAAACGTGTACAAAACATAAAACATAAAAAATAAAACATAAAAATAAAGAGCAAAAGTCAAAATTAGAAGACAAAAAAAATATATATAGCAAACACGTGAAATTGTGTTTGATGTATCATCTTTTTTTTTCCTTTTCCTTTTTGTTTTTTGTTTTTATTTTATTTTCCCAGTTTCCCATATTCTCATTTTCCCGTTTTCCCATGTCCCCGGTTTCTATTATAATACAGCAAGAGAGAGAGAGAAAAAAAAAGTATATTTATATAGAACATCATAGAGGATGATGGATACAAAAATGTGTACATAATACATAACTAAGTCATTCCATTTTTCTCTTTTTTTCCCCCCACGTTTTTTTCCTTTCTATATTTTTTTTTTTGTTTTTCTTTTATCTTTTTTCTTTTCTTTTCTTTTCTCTACTCTTCTACATTTTTTGTTAAAGTTTCAGTACATTTATCGGATGGAAAATACACAAAATTATATAATAATGTTCACTAATTTACTAACATTTTCTATTATTATTCTACTTTACGAATTGTAGTTGTTACTTTTTATTTAATCTAACACTAACTAATCATTTACACACACACCTAGTACACACACACACACATATATAAATACATATAGAACGTAGACAACACACACATGCAAAAACATAAAATAAATTGAAAATTATTAATATTTTCTTATTCTTAGCTTTTCTTTTCATAGTGGATATATTTTTAATCTTTAATCCATTTTATTATGCCATCTTCAGTTTTTTTTTTTCTTTGAGTTTATCATAATAATGTCTAATCCAGATATGTCTATCAATAATATTATGTTATTTTGTAGAATGTTTAAAAGATATTTTTCTTCTTCTTCTTCTTCTTCTTCTTCTTCTTCTTCTGTTTTTTTTTTATTTTGTTTTTTCTTCTTTGGTTAAATTATGTTGAAATTTTTGGTAAAAGATGTCAAAAAGTTTATTAAAACAAAAGTCAAAGTGAAATCTTTATTTTATTATATTTTCACTACATTACATTAAGTCGTCGTATGTATAGGTTTTTAAATGCAGGAAACGACATCACATATTTTCATTGGTTATATTCTGTCTTAACAGAATAAAAAGATTATTGACTTTTAGATAGTTACAAATCGTTAGAATATTAATTGAACTCCAAAATTGAACCTTAATTTACAAAAATGTAGTTTGGCTTCCAGTTTTGCATAAAAAAATTATATAAGAAGCAACAAAAAAATATCAGCATTAATCATCAGTCAATAAAAATGAAGACAATAGAAATTTGTCATTTTCTGTTAATTTTAAAATAAATTATCATGAGTCATGTAAATATCAACAAATCGAAACATAATTCAATAAAAACGACACTGTATACACAAAGTTTATGAATAAAATTAAAAACACCCGGCTTTCATCAATAAGGGGTCGGGTTAAAACCTCAGCGTAGTAGAATAGTTCGAAATTCCAATCTTACTTATGTTAGCGATTGATAGAAAAGACGTTAATAAGGAACTAAAGTAAAATTTAGAATTAAAAATGTTAACTTGTTTAATGCAGTTTTAAATTCAACTTAAATTAAATATATGTCTGTCTCTTTCGTTGTTCATTAAGAGTCACTTTAAACGCACATTATTCCAACAATTGAATACTGAGAAAGCAGCAGTTGCTATATAAAAAACAACTTAAGATTATATATTCTTCTCTTTCATTTAAGACAGAGATCATTATAGGAAGTTTATGTTTTTAAATTTATTATTCTCATCTCCATATTGCATAAATATCTCTACAACATAACATCCATCAAAAACAACTCTTTCTAAATTATATATTCTTAAAGTAAAATCTAAAAGATGCATTTTAATGTATGTTTACATTAATAGATTATACGATTTCTTGGCAAAGTATCTAACTAGAACAGTGAATATTTTGTTAAATTAAAATTCAGTTTTATTACAGAATTTTAAAAAATATTTCTATTTTTAATTCTGTTTTTTGAAATAAACGTAAAATTATAATTTCGAATAGTTTATTAATTAATTAATGGAAGGAAAATTAAAAGTGACATTATTTTTAGTTTTTTTAAACGAATGACAAATCCATTTTAAATTCATTCAATTATTTAATAATTTCAACTACATGGTCAATGAAATAAATCGCTTTAAAAATCGATTTAAAAAAAAACACAAACATAAAAATTGAGCAACCTAATTAAATAAATTTTTCCCCTATTAAATTTTAATTAAAGAAATCATCGGGTTTTTATTCTATTTTTATTGTTTTATTTAATATTACGAATTTATTTATAAATAGATTTTTTTCTTTTTGGTATTCACCCCCTTCGTTTAAAAAACTCAATTGATTATGTAAATTTACTAAGTTAGGAATTTTTTTTTTGTAGAATTGGTAATTTTCTTTTTTTAGGTTTTACATTTGCAACAATCAAGTCACAAGGGGTTTATTTGCTGAATATTATTAATTAATGATTTAAGAAGAGACTTCTGATATTCACTCCATTAATGATGATAATTAGTTTGATTGAAAATCTAACAAAAATAGATTTTATGTTATTTCTAATCAATATGTTCGCCTATCAACTTAGATTTCACAGTACCTACTATTTTACGTTGAACATTTTATCTATTCTGACACGATGATGCTTAGAATAATTCAAGGTTAAAGAATAAAGATAATATTGACTTTTAATTCATATTTTATTAAAGAAAGTATGATAAGATGTTCTTAGGATTGCATCGATACTAAAATCCTATAACGTTGTATTTATTTTTGTAACTGGGGCACGGTGATTTATATAATTAATTTGTTCCTCTCTTTACTTATATTTTTTTGTTTAAACTTAAACAAATACAATATTAAACTTTTTACAAGGAAAAATTTAAGGAATCGATAAAACAACAAATAAATTCAATTGATTTTAATTAAAAAAAAAACAGCGTAAATCTTAATTAAAAAGTAAACTATCAAATTAATTTAAAAAACACAAAAGAATTTACTTCAAACAAAAAATAAACTTTTAATTTGTCAAGCGTCAATAAAATTCTTGTTCTTGTCGAAAAGATTTTCTATTCGTTACAATTTCCATTTTAAACCATTCCAACTATCTAAATATAATTAAATTATCTAAATAAACTAATTTTTGGTTAATTTCAAACTTCTTCAATCAAACACCAAACACCAAAAGTAACAACAATAAAACATGAACCACAACAACAACTAATTTATATTATTATATAAATTTTTGTTAAGAAATGATAATAATAATAATCTTATATAAATTATAAAATTGTGTTCATTTATTTTCAATGTAACGATGACAATCAAGTGAGAAATAAATTCTCATTTGTTAAAATTATATTCAAATTATATACCATTTCACTTCATTAAATGACAAAGGATGTTTAATTGTTAAAAGGAAACAAGATGAACAACTAAAGAAAGTGTGATGAGAAAATGAAAGAAAATAAATTAGAAGAATATTATTATTATTATTATTATTTTTATTATTATTATTATTATTATTATTATTATTATTATTATTATTATTATTATTATTATTATTATTATTATTATTATTATTATTTTTATTATTATTATTATTATTATAATAATATAAATTACAAAAACAAAAAACAACAAAATTAGAAAGCAAGCAAGGCGAGAGAGAAATAAAAAAAAAACAACAAATAAAGCAAACTTGAATAATGATAAGATATAAACTAATTGTAAAGTATATTACTAATCATCACCTAATTTAGTTTCATATTAGCTCTGCTATAGACGTATTATAATGATGTCTTTTGTTATAAGTAATAAACTTTTCATCATTATTTCATTTTTGGATGATAATAATAATATAGATTTTTGTTGTTTTTTTTTTGTCTTTATCATAATCATTTCCATTTTCTTCTCTTTCATTTCATTCATTTTGTCATTCTTTTCTGATGGATAATCTTATATAGAAAATATAAGATAAATTTTATGTAAAAGATGCGGTGCGGGAGAAGAAACAGGACGAAAAGGCGAAACAGTAAGTTTAAAGGAGAAAAAAAATATATGAAAACAGGAAAAGCATGAAACAGAAAATCTATATTATAATTTATAAATTTTTATATATTATGGAATAATGAATGAAAATTTTCAAGTTAAAGTCTTTAAAGACAGTGGGAAGGAAATAAGAAGAAAAGTTGAATGATTACTGAGTGAATGAGTGAGAGAAGAGGGGGAAAAAGGTTTTGAATTATAAGAAAATATTTATGGACGAAAAAGAACTTGTTAATGATGAAAGTTTATCATTTTATAATACAAAATAATAAAAGATATTTAACTTTTTCATAATTATAAATGAATTTACAGTAATTTAATCATAAAACTATTTTTTCAAAATTTTCTTTTTAGAGAGAAACAATCAAAGAAAATTTAACTCTGATGTGAATGAATGCGTTTAAAACGTTAAGAAAAAATTGATTGTTATAATTTAATTTAATGTGACTTATTAATTTTCGCTGTCAGAAACAGAAATTTATAATTTATAGAAACAAATTCATCGATTTGAATGTGAGTTTAACTGGATGTGTGTTATCCACCAAAACAACATTAAGATGAACAAAAATTGTAAGGTTTAAAGTTTAATCAAATAAACTTAACTCTGTTAGATTAAATGACCGCTTAAATAAATATAAATCGGAAGCGGTTTTATTTTCTTAATAATGAAGAATAATTACAAAATCAATTGCAAAGATGATTTTATAGAATCACGAGAATACTGAAAAGATTTCAGATCGTACCCAAACAGTGACCATATTCGCTGTAAATATTAATTTGTGAATAACGAACATAAATTCCAATTACAAAATAATGTAAGTAATAAAAATTTAAAACAAAAGAAAAAAAATTCTCGTAAACGTAAATTAAATTTTCATTTGACAACTTTTCCATTTTATCTAGATGAAAAAATATATAGTTCATTAGATTCTATATTGAAGATCTAATATTATTTCCTTTTTTGTTTTCACCAAAAGAAAAACACACACACACACACATACACATACAACTCGAAAAGAGCAATAAAAACCACAATTAAAAATCAATTACATAAAAATATAAAATATAGAAAAATAACAAAAAAAAAAAAAAACTCTTTGAAGTTTATTTTTATAAAATTAAAATTTAATTGCATTTTTTTTTTTAAAAAAAAAAAACGACGACGACGACTGAACTGAAAAGAAAAAAAAAGGGACTCTTATAGGGAACTAAAATTAAATTCATTTTTTTCTATAAAATTTTACTTGGTAAAATTAGAAGTTAAAAGTAGGTGGATATAAGGGAGATGGCAATATACAAAGAAAATTACTTCAATAAAGAAAGAAGAGAGAGAGAGAGAGAACACTGAATAAGAAATGAGAAAATGAGAAAAAAATTAAAATGAAAATGAAAAAAAAAAAAAATAGAATAAACTTTTTCAATTCTAAATGAAAAGATGAAATAAAACAGAAAAACTTTTTTTCTCTGCTTTCTTTTTTCTATTATTATTACAAAAGCATAATACAATTTGCTGTAACTTTTTTTTTCTCCCTTTTTTTTTTCTTTTTTTTGTTAAACAAGAATAAATACATATAAAAAACAAGAGAGAGACAAAAAGGAGAGAAGAAACAAAAGAAAAAGAAAAAAAAATTTCGGTATAAGCTTTTGAAAAATCAAACATATAAAGAAGATATTCCATTTTGTTAAAAGTTTTCTTCCCAAAGGTTAGATAGAACCAAACACAAAAAAAAACACATAAGAAGAAGAAGAAGAAATACAAAAAAGAAGAAAACAAATAAAATTGTTGATTTTCAGTTGTTGTTGTTGTTTTTTTTTTTTGTAAAAAGGAAATATTGTTGAAAATTATTGCGATCAAAAAGAAAATCAAATTGAAATGAATTTCTTATTTCAGTACAAAAAAAAAATATCATACAACCAAAAACAAATAAATATAAATTGACTTATTTCCACTTATTAAACATACAGAGACAAATTTTCTGTTCATATCAAATTTTTCCGGTAATGATAAAAGTGAAAATTCACTTATAATGAAATCAAGTGAATTAAAATTGTAAAATCAAATTATTGTGAAATTATTAAAAATGTATAAATAAAAATTCTAATTAAATCAATTGAAATTAATCGAAAATTCAATACGTTTGAAATCATTTCAAAATCTTTACGGAAATCAAAGTGAAAAAACAAATGTAAATGTCTTAATATTCATTGAAAACGAAAGAGAACAATATTAAAGAATTAATTAAGAAAATGTCCGTGTTTCTGTCATTACTGATTTATTCTATTTATTATTCTATTATCTATTTGGAAAATAAAAGGAAGATAAAAATATTATCTAGGAATGAAGAAATCGAAAGAAAAATCTGTAACATCAGTAAGAAATATTTTTTCCTTCTCACTCATTCTTACATTATTTGACCATTTGTTATTGATGAGATCCCAGGAAGTTTCAAATATAAATAAGAATATTATTATCCACAAAAGAAATAGAAAGAAATTATTAAAATCCATTTTTATTTTTGTTGTTGTTGTTTTTCCATCGAATATAATTATTTTTTTCCTTCTTCATGGAAATCTATAAAATATACGGTCCAATGAACTAGAACACTCTAAATGATGCTACAAGAACAATAAAAAAAGATTTATTTCGGTACAAAAAAAAAAAAATTATTTTTATTTCCAAGATTTCAATTTCTTTTATTTTTTTTCCCCCTTTTTTTATTCTTTTCTCTTTCTTTGTCTTTTTTTTTCTCTCTTGTCTTTAGTCTTAGAATTTTGTTTGTTCATTTGAACAAAGGAAATGTGTATTAACTTGACCATAACAAACATATAACAAACGTATAGACCAAACGAAGAGTTTTAAAATAGTATCTAAAAAAAAAAGAAAATGTTTTGTCAGTAGTTTGGTTGGTGTAGCTCTCTCTCTCTCTATGGGTGTTTTGCCATAACACATTCACTGAATTTCTTTCATTTCTTCTTTTCTTTTTGTATTTTTTTTCCTTGCTGTTTTTTTTTTTTTTACTTTTTTACTTTTCGCTCGTAGATTCTGTATAGTACGCAATCCTCTTTAGATAATGAAAAAAAAAAAATATGACGTATAATTTTGTGTACCGCAGTTTTATTTCTTTTTTTTTTATTTACAATTTTTTCTGTAGATTTTTTTTTTGTTTTTTGATTTTTTTCTATAAAAAGAGAACAAAAGAATTTGACCCAGAATGAACATTTGAAAAGCTTTATGTCTTTTTATTTTTATATATTTTCTATAAAAAAAAAAAACAAAAACCAGTGAAAATATCTTAGAAAGCCGCTAACAAACCAAGGTGAGATTTCTTATCATCAAATTACTTAAATAAATGGATAATGTTACAGTACAAGTTCATTGTTTTGATTTATTTAGAAATAAATGGAAACAATGGAAATTCATTTTGATTTCATTCTTCTAGAAAATAATTTTAGTTCAATTGACTTTTCTGTTATTAAAATGTAGATTGAGACTTTTTTTTTTGGTTTCATTTTTGTAATTGGAATTCAATTTAATGAATTGTCCAAAAAAATTACAAATTCATGAAAAATTTCACGAACCATAATTATTGATGTCCTTTGAAATTTTCTAAAAGTTGTATTAATATTTTTCTGAAATTAATTACGATTGCGTAAAACTTCAGTCGTTTGTTAATATTTATTTAATTTAAATTAATTAATTATTCTAAATCTATTCAAAATTAATTAATCTGATCACACAACAAAAATCATTTTCATCGTATTTACTTCCTTAATTTAATTTTGTTTTTTTGTTTTTATTCCTATTTTACGCTTTTTTGTTTTATATTAAATTTACTTCTCATATTTACTAAGTTGAATCAATTATACAAATGTCATCCAATAATAATTCAGTAATCCTTCAAAAAAAAAAAGTATAATTTAATATCGGTCGTTAATCAGACGTCATTCATAATATTAAAGTTTATAAATATATTAACACAGCATGATCGTGAATTTATAACAGACCATTGACAATTATACATTATACAATTTTTTATTAAAACATTTTTAATGAATATTTTTCATTTTATACAAAACGTAATAAGTTAAGAATATCTTCTTTTTTTTTTTATTGTTTTTGTTGTTGTTGTATAAAAACACATTTTTTATAATGAATTTAAGTCTAGCTTAGGTAATATTTTTATGCATTATAATAATCAATCATTCAGGATCATTAACTAATTCCTATATAAAATATAATCAACATAAAAAATAAAATCGTTAAAAATAAAATCGTTGAAACTTTAAATAATTACAACCATATACAAGAACAAAAAAAAGTTTAAACTGTTCAACAGCTAATGACTGTAAATTTCAATGTTAACTAATTATAATTTAAATTTTATAAGAATTTTTTCCATTTAAGACAAAATGCAAGACAATTATTATGAAAGAACAAAACACAACACAACAAATAATATTTAAATGTAACCAAAATAAACGTAAACACGATATTTGCTTTTCTTATTTACGTTTCTATAATTTGGATAATAATATCCAAATGTTCAAGCCACAAAATACTTAAAGTATTGTTAAAAATCTGTTAAATATTTTTCCATAGGAAAATTTTTATTCATTCATTTTTCAAATCAACCAAAAAAAAAAAATAGAAAATCAATATTTTTAAAGAATATTTTTAACATTTTTATCTTTTTAATATTTTGGTGTCATATACATTAAATTTTTATTTTATAAAAAATATAAAAATACACTTGCAACAAGAAATAAAAATATATAAATATATTTATAGATATATCCGGTTGAAAATACCTGGGGAAATTCAGTAGAGAGGAAGCATATTGTGTAAATGATTATATTGGGTTTTATTTTTTGAATGAGAAGGGTGTAAAAGATAAATAAACAATCCTATCTCAAAATTGACAAATAAAATATTCATGATTTGTTATGTCTTGCTTTAACTCACGTACAACAATTTATTACGATTACTTACAATTGTATAATAGGATTGGGTTAATCTGAGACCATTCATAGGTATATAATTAAATAATCATCAAAGATACTTTTTTTACATTTGTTAGTTCAATGATTTAATTTTTTATTTACTTTTCGCCATTACCTTATGTAGAGAAAATTTATTTACTTTATAATTTTGTACTTCAGGTTAAAAATAAAAAAAAGAAAAATTATGATTGACGTAATAATTTTTAATCATACTTTAATGGTACAAAGTTAATGAAATAATTTGTTAAATATGAGTTGAAATGTAATTTCTATTTATTTATAGTGATTTGTAGTTGGAACTGATTCATAATACTGACGGTTGTATTGCTTCACGTGTATTGAAGGCTGCCCTCTGGAAAATTTATAAATAAACACCAACAACTTCTATAATTGGAGGCTACCTATATTTTTTCTTCATATGCCGTGGTAGTGTGCTAATCCTAGATATCCTTTTAAGTCAATTTAATGCCATCAAATTCATTCATTCTTAAAATGAATTCCTTTGTACGTTAAGATCAATTTTGATATAATAAAAATTTCTTTTTGTAATTAAAAGAAAAATTTAAATATTTGTAAGGGAAAATCAAAACTATAAATTATTGTATCGTATAAATATGTTCGATTAGCATGACATGACGTCTCACAATTAATATATCGATTTTTATCGTATATAGAAGAAAAAAAAAAAAAAAACATGAAAATCAAATATATTTTTATTGGACATTATAACACTATCGTTTCGATATAAATATAGTTTTAATGGTTAACAATAAACAAGTTGAACTTTAATCGTAAAATTATGGAAATGGATAAGAAGAAAAATATAAATAAATTGATCTGCGTGTTATTTTTTTTTTATTATTATTTAGAAATTTTTGTTATTTTCCCTTTTTTTTTTTTGCT
This sequence comes from Pedicia rivosa, assembly GCA_963082725.1. Taxonomy (NCBI): domain Eukaryota; kingdom Metazoa; phylum Arthropoda; class Insecta; order Diptera; family Pediciidae; genus Pedicia; species Pedicia rivosa. The sequence goes on from OY720154.1 coordinate 30,117,072, forward strand.
TCTTTCAAACAGAAATTTCTTAAATAATAATCGATTACAGACACGATTTATGTATGTATATATATATATACTGCGGTATTACTAATTGATGATGTCATAGATTAATTTAGATTTGATTTCTAAAAGTTTATTATTATTATTATTTTTTAAATTTTTATGATGATGATAATGATGATGATGTTGATTATGATGAAAATATAATGATAATGCTGATTTTGTAAATAGAAAAATTTATACGTTATAAATATATTTATATGCATTTCTTGTTTGCTTCTTCAACAAAATCAAAACAGAAACAAAAAAAAAAGATAAAACTCAGCAGTATCGACGACTCTACACAAAACTAACCTCAATAAAAAATATTTTATCTCAATATATTTTTGTGTATGTATGCATGTGTACATGCATATGTGTGTGTGTATATATACTGCAAATAAACGTGATTGAAATACAACGTTTGTTGTTGGTTGGTTGGATATTTTTTTGTTTTTGTTTTTATTTTGAAATTTATATAAAATCCGCAAAAACCCAAAAGTATTGCAATAAGTAAGGAAATTGGTTCACTTAAAGAAGGGTAGTCATGCATGACGATGAGTTCAGCTTATGTATTATATATTATGATGTAGGGTTTAGATTTCACTTGTATATATAATATGTAAAAATATAAAATACGACCTTTGCAATATAACCCACCCTAAAATAAACATTTATATACAGAAAAAAAAAAGAAGAAATTCTTTTTGGTCCTTTTTCTCTTTTTCTCTTTTTTTATTTTTTTATTTTTTTATTTTTAAAGGCAATCAATATACTTTGCAATTCGATGCTTTAGCTTATGTATAAATGTATGTTGACTTGAATATATTTTTTCTCTCTCTTGTTGACAATAGCAACGCCGTTTTACGTACTCAAAAAAAAAAAAGAAAAAGAAAAATAAGAAAATGTTGAAAAATAATCTGCATTTATTTGCTTTTCGACCTCGGTTTCATCATAATATGAATTTTGATCCCTGATGATTTTTTTTTCTTTCATGATTTGTTGAAATTTTTACCAAAAACCCTTAAAGCAAATATACCTACCTTTATACATGTTTACCGGATATTCAAGAGGTAAGATTAGGAAATCAATTTTCTTTTAAATCTTATTTCAATTCAAAAATTAATTTTAAAAAATAAAAATAAAAAAATAAATTATTTACTTAGAAATGTTCTTTTTTTTTTCTTTTATTGAACCAATGTAAATAAATGAAAATCTACAAGCTTGTGAGAGTATCAATCGTTAATATCAGGGTATTTTAAAATATACATTATTTCTTTATATTTTAAGATGTTCATTTGTTCATTTGTTCATTTTTTATTTATTTTACAATGGAAATATTTTTTGCTGAAAAACCTTTGCCAAAATAAATTTTTTTTAATAATAATTATTATTAGCAAAATAAACATGGGAACTCATAGTGATCACGGGTTCATTGTGTTTGGATCCACTGATAATCGAAAATAACAAATTCTATGAAATATCTTATCATGCAAAATAATCTTAAGTATATAAATGTCGGAATATTCCACTTGTATTTATCTAAAGATTCTGTTTATCAAACTTTCGGAAATATTTTCTGTTTCCCCGATCAATAAAAAAAAAATCGAAAGGACGCCTGCTTTCCGAAGATATAGATAATATTAGGGAACACTTACATTTGAACTTTCTTATCAAAATCATACATTTCCTAAATCAGTCTTAAATCATTCTTAAATTGTTGTTCAAAATTAACATCGACGCAAAATCATTGCACAAAAATACAAAATTGATAAAAAAAAAAAATAATTAAATGAAAATTTTGCGTCATCAAACATAACTCGTATTAACTAGTGAAGGAAACAGGGGATTATAATTAAATAAACCATCATCTGCTACAACTCCCAGTTAGTATGTTGATATTCACAATTTATAAAATAAAACATAATAGCATTTATTCATTAATTAACCATAAAATATTGAGTTTAAAACGTGATATCCCAAACAAAATAAAAAAGGAGGAAAAAGGAGGAAAAAGGAGGAAAAGGCAGATAATGTACGTTATACTTTTATAAAATAAAAAGGTATAGACATTGAAAGGTGTATTAAAGGTATTTAAAGCTGGTTGTTGATTTTTTTTCTTGTTTTTTATCAATATATCGTAATATTAATGAAAAACAAAAAACAAATAATGATGACGCCCAAAACACCGGTCATTTTTCAATTTTATTTACATATTTACATTGATTTGATATCATTTATTATAATATTTGATTTATATACGTTTTTTTTTGGATTATTGGCAATTTGTGGTATGAGAACGTTAAACATTAAAATGACATATGTTCAATGTGAAACAGAACCTCTGGTTGACTATTTGTTGACTTGAAATTATAAGGAAGGAGCAAAATTATTTTTAATGCGGTTATGATTATTGTTTTTGAATTTTGAATTATTTTAAATATGGTTACCTTTAAAATCAACCTACTATCATATTGTCGATGATTTTTTTATGATAATAATGACGGACTAATAATTTTTTGTTTTGTTTTTTTTTTTTTTAGTTTTTGTATGGCTTATTTTTAGATGGTTTCTAAAGTTAACGAATCATGAAAGTGGTAAATGCGTGTATAGAAGAATGACTGTGATTGATCGATTGATGTTGTTGAGTGATTAGTATATTTATAGAATTTTTTAACTTTAAATATTATAAAGAATATACAATTTTTAGCTAATTGTATTAATTTTTGATGAATAATTAAGAAGAAAGAAAAAATAACGAATAAAATCCCCTCCGGTATAGGAATAATTAAAAAATAACTTAAGTTGATTTTAGTATGAATTTAAATTTCAATCGATATAAACTATAAAGTGTTAGTGTTATATTATTATTTGTATAGGTTCGGAACAATGTCAATATTATAGTGTCTAATTTATATAATAAATAATGAGGATAACATAAATGTATACATAAATTGTATCTGTATTTAGGATGGTATTTTTATTAGGTATAGTTACCTACTGTTTATTTACATTTAGATTCAATTGTCTGTCGTCAGTATAACTTAATTTAGAAAGACACTCTTTAGATAAATAAGAATTGTTTTTTAATCTAAATAAATAACATGAAAACATTGACAATAATAACAAATACAATTCTTAATTTACCACACACTTTTAATTTGATAATAAATTTATTTGACAATATTTGTATAAGATAAATTTAATGAAGTATACAATGATTGACGGGTAATTTCCTTAAAGATAACACTTAAAGTTTTAAGTGTTTATAAAGACTATTGAAATTTAAAAATAATACAGCTGCTAACCCTTTTTTTTTTCTTTTTTTCTTTTATTCAATATATTTTTTGGTCTATACATAGAGAGAGAAATCTTATATTCAAACATCATATCGATTTATATTGGATAATGTATTATATAGTGAGAGAACCATTATCCTATATTTCACACCTTCTACTCTATATAATATCCTTGTTTTCAGTGCATTAACCGATAAAATCATAAAACTCATAAGAACAGATGTTTTCAATTTGCTTTTATTTAAACTAAGAAGAGGTAGAAGAAGAAGAAGAAGAAGAAAAAAAAGTCAAAATGTAAATAAAAAAAAAAAAAAATACAAACAGAGAAAAAAATAAAAAGCAATCATAAAATTGTAAAATGTTAAATTGTATTTCTTTAAACTCTGAAACACACGAAAAAAATAAATAAATGTTTTGCTGTGGTTTCATGGAAGTTAAATTTTTGGTCAAACTTTTGTTTTTTTTTTTTTTTTGTATTATTTGTTTGTGAACAAAAACAAAATAAATTGTAATTATAGTTGGAGTTTTTTTTTTGTGCGGATCATTTATGGTCATAAAATTTAAAATTTGTATAAATATACATTTTATTTGTATATAAAATGTGAAACCCCCTAGGCTGGATTAATCAGACTGAACCTCGTGCTATTTGCCAAAATAAATAAAAATGTGTTTTTTTTTTTAAAATGAGAAACAGCAAATTAAGTCAATTAGATTTTATTCTTTAATATTCTTTTATTACATATTTTTTATTCTGTTGTATGTTTTTTTTTCCAAACAATTAATAAAAAATTATGACTTAATTTATGAGGTTTTTCTTTTTTTTTTTTAATCTTTTGTTGTCCAATTAAAGCAATAAAACTTTAATAGAAAATGTCACAAACATAATAATTATTATATAGAAGCGAAAAAAAGGGTAAACTGGTAACCGCGATATTAATTAAATTTCTCTGTCTTTATTCTATTTTATAACCCTTTTTTCATTTTCCAATTACAAAGATTTTCATCTTTTGAATAGTAATAATAATAAAGTCAATTAAATTTATACTTTTAATAAGTTATTCCTTTTAAATTCTTAATTATTTAAATTATTTTATTAGAATAACTAATGATTGGTTCTTTAATGTTAGTACATTGCAAAATTTAAATTGATAAATCTTAATTTATAAATTCTAAAATTTATGTCTGTTCAACATTAGAATTCGTTTTGCAAAAATATTTGAACACTATACTTTACGTAAATTTACGTGATCGATAGACAAAGATTGTTTGATCTGTAAATAATTGGACTAAGTATTTGATGAACAGTCATTAAAAATATAAATCAAACAAAACGTAAATTCTAAACATTTATAAAATTTACAACATTTAATTAAAAAAAATTTCTGTTTAATATTTCTCTGCAGACAAAAATTAAAAATTAATTCGTAAATTATTCATGTTGCAAAAAAAAAAGAAGATAAATAGCAAAACAACAAAATGATAATAATTAATATAGATTTATTTCCTGCATCAGAAATTATTACAATCCAACTAAATTAAATTCATTAAAAATAAATGAAATTATAATTTCTTGTTTCCGTAAAAGTTATTATTCAATTAACGCATAACAAAAAAAAAATGGAACTAATTACAAAAAAAAAAGTAGGAAAGTATGTTTTTTATTTGCAGCATTTATAATGTTGGTCAATTGTTTCATCGGAGAATATATACAATGACCCATAACCATTTGCGATCTCTAATATACGCAACTCACCCACATCCATATTCATATTTTCTGTTTTTTTTTTCATGCATTTTAATATTCCTTATAAATAAAAATGCAATTTCAAATTCACTAACATGAATGGAAGTAATTGCTGCAATTAAATCATTAACCAAAAAAAAAAGAAGAAAAATGAAAAAATGTATAGCGTGGTTTTATATTGTGACAATTTAAGTTTGTCCTTTGTTCACAAACACGCATCGTTAGTGACTGTCATACATCATACTGGCGGCGTTTATTCATTGACTACATTTTTTTTTTGTTCAGTTTCTTTATTATACGAATTCCGTAATTGAATAACAATTCAGTCTCAACCAACACCAAAGTAGGTATCTTTTCGCGCATATTAATGAATAATTTATTTGTTGAAAAATTAACCTAAATTATAAAATATTTCTTTATGTAAAGATCTCTCTCTTTATTTTTCTTCTTCCATTGTTCATTTTCTTTAAAAAAAAATTGTTTGTACTCTTTAATTTTTCTTTAGTCATTCTCATTACTCATTCATTCTACATAAATTATATTCGACCCATATTAATTATATTCCGCAATCAAAGAACAAAAAAAAAGGGTCACAATAATATCACCATGATAGATTGTCTTTACTATAATTTCCATATCTTAGAATGAAAACATACAAACCATAAAGGAACACAAAATAAAAAAAAATTAAATAGAAAGAAAAAAAACAGAAGAAAGAAAGAAAGAAATATTCAACTTACAAAATAAACAAAATGTGTGACATCAATTAATTTTGAACGTTTATTTTTTTTTTATGGCCAACCATAAAAATAAATGTTGAAGAAGACAACAAAAAAAAAAACAAAATACAAAATTGTTACTTTATGGTGTGTTAAAGATGAATTTTATGGGGGAAATATTATTATTGAACAAATTTTTGTAGATTGAATAGAGACTAATAACAAACCGACAAATTTGTATTTATTTCTCATATGATGGACCCGGATTAATATTTTTAACAGCATTTTAACAAAAATTTAATTATCCTACTGTATTATTAGATAGATGACACATTTATTGAGATCATCATTTATAATATGAGATGGGAAAAATTTTAAAGAAAGAAAATTATCATTAATGAAACCCAAATCTAATTAAATATTGTTGAAATTATTAACAATATCAACTAATAATTCCGTACCAGCATTACAATGGAATAAATATTGCAGATCTCTATAGTCAGAATCTTAATCAATATCAATTACTTCAAGTATCTTCTATACTCATGTATCCAAGAACAACACGAAATCAATAGATTTAATCTAATTTAAGAATAACATTAAATATTATTGTATTTGTTCAATGTGAACGATATGTTTCTTTGCATACAACACTAACAACAAAGGTTAAATTCTGATCCATTAAACTATATAAAAAGGATGCAAATGTACATAATCTTATCAATCGCACTATCACAATTTCGTTATATTTTATTTTCTCACGCAATTTCAAATCCTTTCATTGTAACCCTTATATCACTTAATCTGTGATAAAAGTCATGTCGATATATCTTCTCTAAATATAAACTTTGGTCAATTACCATCCAATTCGTATAATATTTATTGCTGAACAAACATATTCAGCTAAAGTTTTATTCTACTTCATGCATCACTGGATAAAGATGTTTTGCCTTGGGTTTTAGATATAAGAAGAAAAAAAAAATATAATAAAATAAAAGAATGAGATAAACTAGCAAATACGGTCCAATAATATTATTTCCTCTTATGGTTCCTAATTGTTTGTTCAAATTATACCTTTTACAATTACCAAGCTCTTTCGTATATTTATGATTATGAAACCTTTTGGCTTTTATTAACCAACAAAAAAAAAGCACCCACACACTCATATTTTTTGGAGTTTATGTCTTTAATTTAATTATTGTTTGGAATGTTTTTAGATACTCTAATGGTAAAGATTATTATATATTATTTGATTAAATATTTAATTATTACTTTATGTTATAATTAAGAATGATATTTATGATGTTTACAAGTAATTGGTAGAGTTTGTAACTCAGGATGTAATCAAACTAAAAGGATGATTTGAACCAATGTTTATCTGATTTTCAGTAGCAATTTATGAAATTAATTTTAAAAAATAAAGTCTTTATCTCGAAAGTGATGGCACAAATAAATAAATGTTTATTGATTTGACGCTTCTACAAAATTATTTCTTCAAGCAATTCAAACTTACACATAACAGACGACGTTTATGATTGTTGCAATATATTCCAAGTATATTAATATGTTTGACAGTTTAAACAACTGCCTAAGTAATTTAAAATATGATATTATATATTAAAATTCTTTCAATCTAATCTGATCAGTCAAATTTAGTAAGTAACGCCTTCTAAATTATGCACTCAAGTATACTTGACATCTTCAAGAGTAAGGAAGCACATTCATTACAGATTAGTTAATTCGGTTTTAACAATATTTCCTATATTAAAGAATATGGTATACCTACGACCGTAATAAATCTATAAATATATTCAATATATTTTGTATTGTAGATAATCTAACATAATTAATAAAAGATCACATTTTTTGATCAAATATATATTTCATTTAAAGTTAAAATGATTGAAATTGTACTATAAATAATTATTAATAAAATATGTAATAATTCATGTTTATAGGTCAAAAAGTATGCTTTTGTATGAAACAGAAAAAAAATTGTTGTAATACAAAAAAAAAACTCCACATCTAAAAATTAAGGGGAACCAAAGAAAAAAAAAACAACATAATGAAAAATCGATTTTTTTCTTTTCCATGACCTTCCCTATAAAGAATATAAAAAAAAATAACAGGTTTCACCATAAAATAAATTATATTTAAATAATCTTAGATATATTTTTTTAGAGTTTATAGTTTTAAAAATAAATATCGTATATATAAATTTTCTGATAAAAATATAAGATAATTAAATATATAGAATAGAAGTTTTAATGATTTTAAGTTTAAATTGTATAAAATGAAATTGTAATTATTCTTGTATATGTAATAATCATAATAAACCTTAAGGGCATAATATTAATTATATCAAGAATAGAATCATGTTTTTCTTGTTCTTTTAATAATGTATAAATATTAAATATTTTCTTATTAAATAAATCGATAGCCACAAGGCATCATGATATTATACTGCAGTTATAAACACAGATGTTACACACCCCCGCTATTATATATAAACCAAAAACCACCAAAAAACTAAAGTCAGGGATCATATACGTGATATAATATCATATAGTTAGGGTTTAGTATAAAGAACAAAAATAATAAATAAATGTACGCATAGAAAACATAAAATATTGTGTTTCGTGTCAGTGATATCATATACAGGCAAAAGGACGACAGCACGTGAAGATTTGGGTCATGTGCGTTTGAGTATTATAACATCTGCTTTTTCTTATATTTGTCAGAGATGTACCTGGTCATGGACAATAGAAACATGAAAATAAATAATCTAAGATTTTTATTTTTATTTTTATTTTGCAAAAAAAAAAAAACTTTTATTCTTTCAAAGGGTTAATCTTGTGCCGATACTTACCTTCTCGATTACCTACTCAATTAAATTATACATTAATCTTTTAGCACAAATTCATGAACATAGTCCGACGGAATTATTGAATTCATTATTTTCTAATTTTTGCAGAAAGGATAAAGAAAATTTATTTTAACAAAAACTACTTATTCAAAGAACCAATTTAACGAAGTCACATTTTTAATATTCTATGGGTCAAACGTTTGTGCGTGTATGTGTATGTGTATGTGTATGTGTGTGTGTGTGTGTGTGTGTGTATATGTATTTGTATTTGTATTTTTGTTTTTGTCCAAAATTTATGAAATTTATTTTTTTCACGTTTCACAAAATTTTTATTTGAAGAAGGATAAATGTGAGATGGCTTCTATACATCTTAAGCCTCAGAGAAAAAGCTGAATATAATATTATAGATATATTTTTTCTTCCTTCTGATCCGACTAAAATTTATTAAGTTTGAAAATTGTAATAAAATCGTTTTTATATTGCATTTTTTCTTTTTTTTTTTGTTTATCAAAAAACAGTTCGATTATCCAATCGGGAGTAATTTTCACAAATTCGATTACATTCTGTTTGTTTGTAGAGATAGAATGAAGACAAAAAAAAAATACAACTTCACTTTATTTACGTTAAGGAAACAAACAGAAAATATATGTGACAAAAATAATACTATAAAAAAAATGTAGAGTAATTTATTTATATTGAAAGAGTTTGGGTTATTGAATTATTGAGTTTTTGGCATAAATTCCTTTTTCTCTTAAAATGTTAAAATATTAAAATGTTAAAATAAAAAAATTGTTACAAGCAACAAAAATAAGTAAATACGAAAAACGCATACAAAAAATTGTCTAATATTTTTAGAATTTATTCTATTTATATTTTATAGAAGAACTCAAAAAGAAGAACCATATTCTTGTGATGCTTAGAAAAAATACCAGTAAATTCCAGTAAAACATGAGGAGGTTTAATATGTAAAACTAAAATTTATTGTATCAATTCTATAAGGGATTATATAATTTGATTTTTGTATTACAAAGAATTATATTTTATACGCACAAAAGTCAATGGATTTAAGGATTCAAAAAAAGAAAAAAAAAATAGAATTCCTTCAAACATTTTAAATTAAAAAACGAAAAAAAAAAAATAAAAGAGAAAAGAAAAGATTTTCCCTCAGATTTGCCTTTATTTTCTTTAAAAATACATTAAAAAGTTTGCTTCCGGCCTTTTTATTATTTTAGTCAATTTTTTTTTTTCTTTTTTGTTTAGAGAAAAAAATGAAAATCTATAAAATAAAATAATAAAAATTGAAAAGCCTTTAGGCGTATCTGTATCCCTTTTTCTTTTTTTTGATACGATTTAATGTTTTATTATAAATTTTTTCCTTTGAAATTTTCATTTTTCAATGATCAACAATTCAATTAAATAATATTTGGTTGAATGGAAAATTAATATTTTTCCTTATCGTTATGATTTCTTTGTTTCAAAATAAAATTTAAAAAAAAAAACTATTTGTATATTTCACGATAATAAAACAACTGAGTACCTTTGGCATTTTTTTTTAATCTTTTTTAGTCATTATTGGTTTGCAATTTGGAGTGGAAAAATTCAATTAAATATTAATTGCAACTTTTACATATTATGTAAATACACACGAAGTTAAAGCCAAAAAAAAACCTTCTAAATTAAGAATCACATTATCTCCTTAGATCTGGGAATGTTATATAATGAATGTTAGAATAAATTGATCAAATCAAAAAAAAAATTATATTTCCGATAAGATTATTATCGATCGTCATCATAAAATTATTAATTATTATATTTTATTATGAGTCTTGATATATATTTAAAAGGTACGTCCCTGAACAATTTTAAGAAGCTAAAAGCTTGTTTTAACATCCTGTGTTATATATATATATATATATATATATATATATATATAACAGATTTATTATATAAAGTATACGTCTAAGTTTTTGAATAATTAACGTATAAACTAGTAAATTATTAATGAGTATAAACCCTTGTCGGTTAAGACGGTTTGTTCATAAAGATAACCTTCGAATAATATTTTTTTTTGCTCTTTTCAAAATTTTCTATTTGGGCTACAAAAAGGATTCTCCTTTCCATTAGGAAAAGAGTATTTTATTTTATATTCATCATTAATAACTTATTATTTAAAATCTAAGTGGAAAATAACAACTTCAAGTTTTTTTAATTTTTTCTTTTCTTTTTCTTTGTGATTTTCCTTTTATTTCCTTCAATAATCTTTTCTTCTTGTATCACTTTTGTTTCTTAAATAAATATTATTATAAACATTGTTTTTCTGTAAGAACTTTGAATGAGAAAATATAGTATTGTTAAGATAAATGAGTTATTTAATATAAACTTGTTCGTTGAACGTATACTAGATGACATTATTGCGTTTGTATATTTTAAGAAAATTTATACAATTAATTTATAATAATTTGCATATAAAGGTATTATAAAGGTAATACCAATGTTGTTTATTGTTTGTTGTTTGTTGTTTCTTTGAGTACATAACTATGGTTTGTTTGATAATGACTTGAATATATATCAGAAGTTAATTTGAATATTTTATGGTAAAGCTAATTATAGAAATTCTCTATAAACGTATATTTCCTTATCAAAATTATACAATTTAGAATTTCAAAGACTAAACTTTAATATACATATTAAGTTTGTATACTAAAATAGACTATATTAGAACTAAGTTTAATATACAGAGAAATTGTATGAATGTTTTATTAAATATTAAATTAGAATTTCGCTTCAAAAGTTCTATTATATCAATCTTTGATATTTTCTGAGAAGGAATAAAGTCATTAAAGGCAGAATATTTTCTATATAGGCAATTGTTTATTTTCAGGTTTAATTTGAATTTAATTAAACCGTAATAATTTTATTTGAAATTTTAAATTCAATTTCTACCGTAAAAAAAATCTTTTTTCTTTCGTTCGTACCTAAATTTGTTTTGTTTAAATCATTTTTTAGAATGATTAAAAATGATTCAGTATACATTAAATATTTTAACTGAAATTATAGTGTAGGGTTAGGTGTATTTATTGGATGTAATTAGTGTAAGTATACTGCACATATTTTGACCATTTAACTGTACATTTGCATCAACATAGAATGATGAATGACCTCAGAGTCAACTGATTTGCCAAATCTTATGTGTATTTATAGTGAGTTCACAAATAAATAGATTTATTCAGTTTTATAATATCTCTCTATTTCATTGTTTAGTTTATTGATGTCTTATTTTGTTCCTTTTGTATAATAATATTATATATTTTTACTCTTATAAATGTGAATGCAATTTATTATAATAAAATATCCATTTAGTCGCTTCGCCATATAATTTTATTAAAACATCCAATTTTATTTATATGAAATGAACTAAAAGGTGAAAAGGAGATTTCTTTACTTTACATAAATTGAGTAAAAGTAAAAGAAAAATTCCTTTGGATTAACCGGAAGTAGAAAAGAGAAAAGAAAAATAGAAGAGAGAAGAAAAAAAAATGGATAACAATTTATTTTATTAGAAACATTCTAAGAAATTGAGGATTTAGTATTAAATAAATGAAAGGCCATTACATTTTGTTCAATAAGAAAACGATATAATAAAAAGATTGGAAAATCAAAAGAAAACAGAAATTGATCATTTAAAGTTTTTTCATTCATTTCTTCGTTTCATTCCTTTTATTTTTTTTTCTTTTGCAAAGAAAATGTTGTCGAAAAGATTGAAACGTGAAACTTATAAATATATCGGATATATTCAAAGTATGGACAATTTCTGAAGAAAATGAAGTTATCATATATTATTGAGATATGATCATGAATTGAGAATATGTACGTTGAGAAAGAAGTAACGCACAGGGCACACTCGTACACACACATATACATACGTTACAAAAAAAAACATACATAAATGAAAAACCAAAAGAGCGATTTTTTTTTCTTCAAAGTTAAATAAAAAATCCTTTCAACATTTCAAAGTTCTAAAGTTTTCTTTCTTTTTTTTTTTTTTTTCGACGTTTTTATAACATAAAGAATATGCTTAAAGCAACTCAGCCTTTTGCCTTTGGTTTTGGTATAATGTGATATCAAGGGGGTTTAAAATCCCACAAAATTTATACAGTTTTGTTCGTTTTCTCCTTTCAGAAAGTAAAACTTTTTACTTAAAAAAAAAAAATACACAGAGCAAAAAAAAAACCCATTTCAGTACAAATTTTAAGTTATTCGCTTGAATTTTAAGTAAAAAAAAAAAATCGTAACGTTACAAACGAAAATACCAGAGAATGAGAATTCAAAGAAAGCTTCGCCAGGAAGATTTATTTTGTTCCGCATAATATAAAATATATTTATTGGTTTCGACTTCGTTTTTGTTACATAAATTTCACAATGAATGTGTAATATTCAAATTGAAAAATCATTTATTGTCTTTCGGGCAAAATAGAATAGAACTTTTCTTATAACGTAAAAGTTTTATATATATATATATTTTTTTTGTTTTATCTAAAAATATATATGTAATCACAAATGAAACAAAGTGTTTTGGAAATAAATAAAATAATTCCACTACATTGTTCAACAACTAAAAATATCACTTTATATCTTTTCGTAGAGACAAAGTATTTTCTATTCTTATCATTGTATATATTTTTTTCGATACTCTTATAGTTGAATTTGTAAATTTTATATTTTACATCATTTTGTGTCGTTATTTATTTATTTTTTAAAGAACAAACGAAATAAAATTGTCGATTATTAATTATTTTATAGATAGTAAAATTACAAATGAAAATGTTGGATAATAAATCATTAATTATTTTGTTTGAATTTTTAAATCAATTAAATCAAAATGGAAATTGGATCGACATTGAATTAGAGAGAAATTGGTCAATTTTCAATTTTATCTTCAAATAATCTGATTCAGTTTTTTTGATTTCTGATAATCCAAATTATAGATTCTGATCGATTCTAGAAAGATTTTTATAAAATTGAAAACGGCAAATAGATTTTGTGGAAAGCAGAAAAATTTGAAGAAAAAAAAAACCCCCAATGAAACATTAATTTCAATAATTTTATTTGAAAGAATAGCAAACTTTATTGCACGTAAAATATTAATAATTTCCCCTTATAACTTATCTTCGATCATTGTATCCCAATTGACATTGTGTCTTCAGGCTCGACCTAAAATCCTATCGGATTACCACAATCTCTTATACAGATTTACTTTCTGTCACTAAACTCACCAAACACACATTATAGGGTGAGGGTCGAGAATTGAAAATAAATGCAATTACTGAAGTGTATTAATCGAATTATATTTTCATCAATTTGAAAGCAAGAAATAGCTGCATGTATTTCTTTTCTTTTAATTTTTCCCACTGAAATTTTTTATCAAAAATAAATAATGAAAAACAAAGTAAAACAAAATGCTATATGTAAAGTATAAGGAAATGAAAATTACTACTAAAAATTTAAAGTTAATCGACGTTCACAAAACGTGACATCGTGTCAGTTAGTGTTCTCTGTTCTCAGATTGATGTTTATATAAAATCTTACAATGAAACTTTTCTTTGTTGAATTTTGTTCGCGTGAAAAATTTATTTTAACATTATTTCTTCATGAATATAAAATCGCATAATTTAAGTTTGAGTTCTTAGACTATTGTGATTTTATTGCGTATAAAGTGTTCACTTTGTAATCAAATTAAACTTTTTATTTATTATTTATATTCTAAAGTTAATATGAATTTATGGTAACATTTTATATCGCAGGTAAATTTTTTCGGTCACAATGCCATTATAAAAAATGCATTGTTATTCCCTCTAGAATTTCGGTAAATGGATATTTTTCCGTATACCAGAAATAACATGAATAAATCTGCTTTTATAAATCAAAATTCTATTAGACAAATTATAGAGGGTTACAGTATTAAATTTCAGATATAAAATGATTATGAGGGAAACTATATTAAAATTTATAACTCCAGAGTGAATAATGTTGTTACAAGTGCGAAATAATTAAAGAAAAAAAGTACAGAGATGAAGTTTAAGAAATATAATTATACTTAAACTTTAGTTCAAAAAGTTTTATTTAAGAATTCTAGTCCTAAGTCTGTCCAATGTCATGAGTCTATAGTGCGATTGTGAATTGATAAAATTCTGCAGTGATTCAACCTGGTGACTCAGCCAAGTGTTTATTTAGAGTGTTGTTGAAAATCCTATGCAACATTATGAAACCAATAAATCCTGTGTAGTTTTTAAATTATTATATTTGTATAATTATATTTCTAATATTTCTGTAAATATTATTGAAACAACTTTCACAACATAAAATATTCATAATTTCTTTTCTTAGTTTATTTTTATTAATAAATAAAATTTTCCACAAGCACAAAAATAATATTATTCAATGAACCGCGTCTTTGAAAATCCTCTCAGCTTATGATCTTAAAAAAGATTCTTTACGCTTTTTTATTTTTTTTTCTGTTTTTTTTCCTATATAGAAGACATTTGGTGTGATTCATCTTCTTCTTTTTAAAATAAGAAAAAGGGGTTAAAAGAAAAACGAAAGATTCTTTTTTCTGTTTTCTTTCTTGTGGCCTCTAAAATTAGAATATTTCAGTCAGTTACAAACACACACATTTTTTTGATATATGATGTATATGTTGAAAAATAATCAAGATTCAAATAAATAATGTTTAAAGGACAGATTCTTTTTTTTTTTTGTTATCTGATTTTTTTCACAAATCTTTAATATTTTGCCTTATAATTCTAACAAACTGAAACTATCTCTAAATTGTGATTAATGTTATGAAATTGATTTTCCAATTATATGAATAATAAATAGCATTAGAAGTGGATAATGTTAAAAATAAACAACAAAATAAAATATTTTTTGATTTATATGCCGTAATATAATGTTGTCGTTAAAGGAATTGAAAATTATAATGTGCGACTGTTCATAAATTTTTTAGAAGATTTAAGAGGGGGAGTCCAACTGTATTATGTCAGTTCGTAAATAATTTTTGTTCTGCAAATGCACTATGGGAAGTCTGACATTGATATAATTTATGAGGCATAGTCTTGAATAAGACATTTATTCTAAGCTAATCAAATAAATTAAAAATGTAATTAATAACAATAGTTTTCTTTACAGGTTTTTCTTTGGGTCTCCGATTAAATGAAGTTATAATACCAAATCATACAATTCGTGGTAGTACAACTAAATTAGAATGTCAATATGAATTGGATTCAGAGGATTTGTATTCAGTGAAATGGTATAAGGACGGTCATGAATTTTATCGTTATGTACCACGTGATATGCCACCAGCAACAGTATTTCCAGTGATGGGTGTATCAGTTGATGTAAATTGAAAAACACAATTTTTGAACATAAATTTGAACAAAAAAATAAGTACTGATTCTTATTATTCATATTTCAGCTTCACAATTCAACAGATAAAGTTATTGTATTACAAACAGTAAATCTTTCATCAAGTGGAAGATATCGTTGTGAAGTATCTGGCGAAGCACCATCATTTCAAACTGTTTCTGACCATGGTGATATGGTTGTTGTTGGTAAGAATATCATTTATTTATTTTTTATACAACAACAAATATAATATTTTCATATTATGGGTTTAAAGAGATATAAAATGAAATGAAAAAAATAAAATAGATTATGATTTTGGTTAAAATTGAATTGAAGTTAGATTTTTATAGTACACCACAATAATAATATTAAAACGATATAAATCCCTTTTTCGTTTAAATTGAAAGAATTATCTGAATCTAAGCAAAACATTTAAAATTGATCCCTTAAACATGTCACAGAATATAATGAACTCTTATGTGATTGTGATATAAACTCAAATAATATTTTGTTAGTTTATTAAATATAGAATATTTAGACATGAAAAATATAATAATGGAAAGGATATTTGCTGTATTTGTATAGATGCAAGGGTATTGTGAAGTTAACATATCTACTAACCAGTATCACAAAACTATTTCGGAAAACTTTTTTTTACACATATTTGACATTAATTTTTTTTATGCTGATCCTAAATCTATATTATTCTTATCTAACGTTTGTTTAATTAATCGTGAGTTTCAAAAAAACCTTTAAGATTTTTTCCAAAATAGAGTAAGACAGTGAAAGCAATAAGCAAACACCCTAAGAATTCTATTAGAAGATCGCTGCAATCTTCGTGCAACTGGGCTTTAGTAGTCATGTTGATTAATAAAAAAAAGTATTAAATATTTATTTCTTAATTTCATTTATAATGTTACAAGGTAGAACCCCAGAACAGTAGAATTAAATCTAGATTAAATTTAAAGACTTTGAAAACTTTTGTTTCACTTGAAAAATTATTTACAGATATGTAAAATAAACAAACGTAAAAAATAGATAGTAAAAAATAAACAGATAGTATATAATCCTATAAAAATATAATTCTACGGTCAGTTAAGTTACGAATTTAAATGGCAGTTTCGGTGAAAAAAGGGATTTACCTGTTTCTATTCCAAAGGGTTTTATTATGATAAAATAAAAAACATAGATAGATTTTTACGACATTCAATAAAAGAAAAATGACGAAAAGTTTTAAATAATTTTATTCTTCTATTTATTTTTTTATCGACGAAAAAGAGTTATTTATTTTGGTTGTGTATTGTCAGTTGTTTGTAAAGAAAATGTTAACTTGTAATTTAATTGAATTTTACAGCTGTACCTGATGAAGGACCTCGTATTACTGGTGGCCGACCACGTTATCAAATTGGTGATACAGTAAAAGTTAATTGTACTTCTGGTCGTTCTAAGCCAAGAACACATTTAAGTTGGTTTATAAATGGTGAACCGGCTGAGCCAGGATTCCAACGAACATATGATGTTATAATAACAGGAAGAGAAGGTCTTGAGACCACAATTATGGGTTTAGAGTTTAAAGTTCGTCCTAAACATTTCCGGCGAGGAGATATGAAATTAAAAGTACGACTGGCATACAAGAAATTTCATAGAAAATTGGTTAAAGTTTTGTTATTTATTTTATTGTGTTGTTTTCAGTGTCTTGCAACAATAGCTAGTATTTATTGGAGAAGCAACGAAGAAAGTGTTGAAGGTGATAGACTACAGAAAGCACCAGCATTGGAATCTAGAGACACAGCATATGCTAGTAATTCGAGGGCCGATAGGGTTCAAGGTAAGTACCAAACTTTTTTCATTAAACAAAATTCCCAACAGTTTACAATATTTTTTCCAGCTAGTAATTCAGCTGATTATTTATGTATCCACAAACTTATTGCTATCATAAATATCATTATATTTTCATCGACTGCAACAATATTCTCAACATTATTAAATAGATAGTAATTTTAATCAGTGAATAGATATGAGTGGATTATATTTAATCAAAATTTTAAAACGACGAAAACATATCGCCATTTATAATAAAAATGCCAAATAAATAACAAAAACAAAAATAAAAATGGTAAGAAATGAAAATAAGAAAGAAATTAAAAAAAAAATTAATTATTATAGAGATAAAAAACTATTCTTTTTATGAATAGAAACATTAATTATAATTAATTAAATAATTAATAATAATACAAGAATAAAGTAATTTAATTTGTAAAATGAATTCTTCATCAAAATTCTGTGTGAATATTTTTATTTTTTTTTTTGTTTTCATTTAAAAAGTAAAAACGTAAAAAATTAACATTAAGAGAGATAAAAAAAAATTATCCAAAAACCTAAATATTAATTAATAATTAATAATTAAAAAGCTTTTAATTCTAAGTTAAATAGATTAATTAAATAAAATTATAAGAAGAAAAAAAAAATCAATTCTGTTAGGCCAAATAAAACAACAACAAAGAAAAATTAATTTTAGGAAGAAGAAAAAAAATTACGCAAATAATTAAATTAATTTAGAAAAGAATTTAAAAAAAAATTAAAAGAAAAGAGAAAAATTTATATATTTATTTTATTATTAGAATATTTATCGTAAGAATAATTAACATTTAAATATAAACGGAACAGCTTCATAACTATAAAATGCCGACAATTTAATCATTATTTTCTAGTAATTAATTTTAACTGTGAAAATTCATTGATTCAATCATTTTAGTGTTTAACAAAAATATTAACTGGATAAAGATTCCATAAATTTTTAAACATTAAAATCAAAACAAAATGAATCGATCCGTTTTTGTCACAAATGAAAAATATTTAACAAAAAAAAAAATTGTTTGCTAATGGAACAAAAATATTTTAGATTAATTTCAACCATTTAAAAAATGTTATTTTAATTTTTAACCAAAACATAAACTAAATCAATCACACAAACGCATTTATCAAAAAAAAAAAAATATTCAAAATATTTTTTCGTATGTTTAAGATAAATGACAATCCATCATTTTTTTTTCAAAACAAAAAAAAAAGGGCTCTACTAAAAATGAAGATAGAAAGCTTTGATCCATGAGATACTCAAAAAAAATTTTTGGTTGTTATCAAAAATCCAATATTACTAAATATTTAGAATTGTTATGCTTGATCAATCGACAGGAAAATGTTTAGTAACATAAATTTCATAACTTATAACATAAATCATTTTTCTCATTATTGGCTTTGAACGCATGGTGACAATATCTACACTCTTCTGTTTTTTTTCTTCTTCTTCTTCTTCATTGTCAGAAAATATTATATATGACATACTTTAGTTTGTTCAATTTTTTTTTTTCATATTACATAAAAGTATTCAGAATCATAACTCACATTCATAAAATAGAGTATGTTTAGTGTTATCATTTAAAATGTTCCGTTTTACTTTATACTGATGTATTAATGAATATACGTATTTTTTTTTGTTACTAAAATAAAAATCCAGAATAAACATTAAAAACATGTCCACGATTTTCTCGTCATATCTAAATAATCATAAAATGCAAGAATATTAAAATTAACTCTAATTAAATAAAGGAGATCAAATTTTCTATTCATTATTCGTAATGTGGAATTTTCTTAGATTTCAACTAAACTAAAAAATTCAAAAGGAATGAAATAAACTTATTATCGTACATTTGGTTAGTGTGATATTTATGCAAACTTCTATATGTTCATCGGAAGCTGAATTACAATTTTATGAGAAAATTTGTAAATTACAAAATGAGAATCTTTGAATTTCTGTTTATTTTGAATAAATTTAAATTTAGAAGAAAATATTTAACTGACTTTAGAAAAAATCTATTCAAATAATAATTATTTATTAAGTTATATAAACAGAAATTGAAAAACAGAAAAATCCGAACCAAATTGTAATAAATCATAGTTGTTCTTAAATAATCAACATTATTTATTTCTATATGAATCTCAATAGCAGAATAAACTTTAAAATTTCATAAATAAATCAATGAAGAACCTATGCTTACCTACGTAGAATGAATTAATAGAAAAACAAAGACTCTTAAAATATATTCTGTAACTTTCATTCCATCATATCAAAATAAGAAACAAAAAAAAAAATCATCATTTATAAGATTTTTGTGAACAAAAATAAAAAATAAAAGGATTAAAATTGTATTTGATTTTTGTACAAAAAATAAAAGTGTAAATATTAAATATTTAAAGATTTTAAATAAAAAAGAAAAAAAGAGAAATTTGTAAAAATTATTGTTAATAAAAATTGTAAATTTAAAAAAAAAATAAAGAAAGAAAGAAAAAAATAAATTATAAATATTTGCTGATTAATTTTTCCGAGTTTCATTTAACAGAAGAATTTTCTGATTCAGAACTTTGATTAGAGAAATTATTTAAATAAATGTATGAGATTAGCGACAAACGAAACAAAAAAAAAATACAGCACAAACGTAGAAAATTAATTAAAAAGGTCATATCCATTAAAAATATTACGTAGATTAAAAGTAAAGAAGAAAAAAAAAGCACGTCTGTCAAAACATGCAAACAACTAGAAACTGATTAAATTTTTTGGTAAAAGTAAAATTACCATTTGATAAAAATATATTGCTTCAACATACAAATTAATTGTCTAGACTTAAAATAATTTCCGTTTTTTCGTTGTTATTTATTTTCTGAATTAAGATTCTGATGTAGGATTTTTTGGTCGTTTTAATTTAAATTCTACAGTTTTTTTTTTCTCAAAACATTCTCTGGATTAGAATTAGAATTTTATCCATTTGGTTTAATTTTCAAATTTAACTAGTAAATAAAATAAACTTAATTCAATGCAATGAGAAAAGCAGCTAATAATAATCATGTGCAATAACAAATTGAAATGCATTCTAATTAATCCATTTATAAAATTATCAGTTAAATTAACAATTTCCTGATTTATAATTGTATTGCATTTAGTTATTTTTTAACATCAACTACTAAGATTACTAGTACTAGGTGACCTCCTATTTTCTAGGTGAGATGTTAGGTCACACACATGCATTTTATAATTCGATTCGGCGCAGTTCATTAATTAAATTATATTTTTATTAATTCCATAAATTGTTTCACATTATGATGAATTTATAAATGTATAACATCTTTTGTGATTCCACTTCAGATGAATTCAATTCAATGATTTCGCTTGAATAAGAAAAACCTAATGCTGTATTTATGTTTATAATTTGTCGATAATTTACATTAAAGAAAACAATTGTCACCCCAAATCCACCAGTGAAATACAAATTAATTCATTACAATTTTCTACTCAAAAGTTTAGATCATGCATTCAAAATTAAATTAAAAGAAAATTAATAATAAAATGGAAAATATGTTCTGAATTAAATGCAGGTAAGTGATAGCGTTTGTTTATAATTTATAAAAATTTAAAAATCATCTCTTTAAGTATACATTCTGTGTCGTCTCTTTCTATTTATTCCTTTTTGTTTTTTTTTTAAACGTTCGTATAATAAATATAAAATTTTCACAATAGTTCCGAAATTTATTGCTGCCAAATAAATAATAAAAAAAAAACGAAAAGAAAAGAAAAGAAAGAAGAAAATGCTTGAAAATGATTAACAAGGATGAACAACTTTTTCTATAAATCGTGCGGTAGGAAATAAATTAAATATTAAAACTTGAAAGACTTTTAGTCTTTATACACCATGAACAAATATTATACGAGTTTTGTTTATTGTTAATAACTTTTCATTATAAAAGTTTTTCTTTCACATAGACAAACATAAAGAGAGAGAGAGAACGATAAAGAAAACTTTGTAATAATTATTGGGAAAGGAAAAAAATTATGGGAGTTATGCCAAAATAAAAATGGACAGGATAAAATGAATAAAAAGATCATAAATTTTGCCAGATTCAGGCATAAGAATATTTCTTAACATTATTATAAATTATTAAACTGACATTAACGTTTGAACTTTGATTTCTTTAAATTAAATGATTTTGATTTAAAGTCGATAAATTAGGAAACGCGCAATGCGCTTCTTTTTTTTTTTTTGTTTTAAATAATTTATAAGAATTTTTAAATTTGAATAAATTGAATTTTAAATTAGGAGAGGGCAATTATTATGAATTCCATAATTAAATAAAATGAATGTTCGGTTATAATTATATGCTGTGTATAAATTTTCATGTGATCAATATTATAAAGCACCATTAAATTTTTTAATTTATTATTTTTTTCGTGTAACAATATTCTGGTATTATGTTACCATACGACGGCTCACATTAAAACCAAAAATTAATAAATAAAATAATTTTATTTGTCTGATTCAGTATTCAACTTTCTAGTTGAAAATAAATAAAAAAAAACAACAGTCTGTGGAACTGTTTGCACTGTTGTGTCAGTAAAATCTGTGAGTTAAACAAAAAATTTGATTTTTATGTTATTTTCAAAGGAAATATTGAATAGAAAAAGAACAAAATAAATTCCACAAATAATATCTGACTATCAAACAATGTCCTACTAAAAAAAATATAAACACTTCAAATTAATTATTATTTTCGACTAACCCTGTAGCTCAGAGGCGAAGCAGTCACCCATATAGTGAAGGGTCCCGAGTTCTCGAGTTTCAGTTGTGGAATAGAAGATTTTTATGTGCTTACCGCCAACGTTTCTTAATTTCAGAAAATAATGTTAATGCTTTAATTACAGGATTCAATGTACCTACTGCAATTAATTTTTACAAATTTTACATATTTTTTAGAATGCAAACAAATAAATTAATATTAGTTTTTTATTTCAAATCTGGCCAGCAATTCAAAGTTTTAAATTTTTGCTTGAGTTCAATTTTTTTTCTACGTTTAAAATAAATAGTATTGAATGAGAACGATGAAAATATTTTGTCATTTCATTTGTCGTTTATAAAATTCTACAAAAAAAAATTTTCTTGGTAAAAAAAATATTCGCCACAATTTCATTATTTCCACCGAATCCAATATTTTAGAGTAAATTTTTTACTTTGAAATTTAATCAAAAGATCAAAAATAATTAAATGTATACGTTGAATTTTTTTTATATAAATTCTTTTAGTTATGTAACATACTTATCCCCATCCCATTTTGTTCTTTTTTTTCCCATTAAATTTCTTTATTCATTAAATAGAATTTTATTCTAACACAAAGAAAATATTATAAGAATGGAAAATGTTGTACATAAGATGCCATAAATTACAAATTTATTATAAATAAACTAATATTAAACACTTCTTGTTTTTTTTTTATTTATTTCTATTTATTTATTTTACTCAAACCCTTCTTGTTTTCTTATTCGTTTTTTTGTTTTATGATTATTATTAGAAAATAATAACTATAAACTACAGTTTAATGTAAATTTCATTTTCTCTTCAAGTAACTTTTGTTGACTATAAGTTTTTCTTTTTTTTTTTTTTGAATTATTTAGTATTCATGAGTAAAATATTATACATTATACTACAAAACCTATCTTTATATATACTCTGTATACTTTTTTTTTTTTTAACCAACATCTCTGATATAATATTTCCATATAAAGCATTATTTTTTTTTTTTTCTTTCACATATATAAATTTTGTTGTTATTCAAAATAAGTGGGATGTAAGGAAAAATAAGGGTGAAAAGGAAGAAAATACGAAAATATACCAAAAGAAAAAAAAATAATAATAATATAAATTCACAATAAAATATTCGTACGCCAAGGTGGAAAGAAAATCTCTGTTTGTTTCATAAAGATTTTTATTTTGTTTTGTTGTTGTTGTATTTGTTTTTGTTGTTTTCTCTTCCATTTTTTTTTTTTTGCGTTTTATAAATGGGGATGATTTTAAAAGATTTATACACTTTTGAAATCTGTATACGTGAAAAACAGATATTTTTCCGTTTTTCCTTTTTTGGTTGTTTCATAATAAACATTTTTTTGTATCTTTTAGAAAGAACAAAATACGGGTTTGTGACTGTTTATATAATTTTAGTGTTATTTTATAGTTTATATTTATATTTTCATTGTTTTTCATTCATTTTTTTTTTGTTTTTTTTCTCTTTTAAAAATTGAAGTTTATATTAAATTTTTAGAAAATATATTTATGTGTAACAATATAAACATTTTAGATATATCTAGATATTATTTTTCAACTTACAATTCATATTATTTACATTTTTTTTTCCATTCTACACAGTTTTGTGTACAATCTGGATGAGACACCAATTTTCTATTTACTATCTTTATATTTTTTTTTTTCGTTTCTTTATTTAAAGCAAAGAAAAAAAAACGAAAAGAAAAGAAAAATAACACGAGAGCAGTTTAGGAAGCTGTGAAAAATATATAAACTGACATTTAAAAAATGTTAAATCATATTTTTATACTTTTGCTTCAATTCAATATTTGTATAAAATTGAAAATAGAAAAAAAATACCGTGATTGAATGCAATAGAATATTATCTATCTTATACATCTTCTAAGAGTGTACGACTTTAACAAAAAAAAAATATATCTAGAATATTAATAGAAGTGAAATATTTGATCTTATTTGTGATAGAAAAAAAAATTGTAGATCAAAAATCCTATAACTTGAGATATAAGAGCAAAGTTGTTACATTGAAAATAGAACTGAAATCTTATGAAACATTTCATAATTTTTTTGGTTAACCTTTTAAAATGAACTTCTATCAAAAATTTCAAGTTTTAGGTTTAAGCTTTTATTGGTAGTAGAAAAAAAATATAAAACCTAATAATAACGATGTCATTTATTTTCTTCTTTTGTCGAAATAAATCTTCTTCCATTTTACCTTTCTTTTGTCTATTACGTGCTGTTTTTCTTTTCATTTATAAGACAGAATGTAATTTGATAAAATTAATAAAAATTTCATTAATTAAATAAAAATAAGACAAGAAAAAAAGAAACAATTCTTTTTTCTTACAAAACCATTAAATAAAAAGACTTTTGGGTGATAATCATAAAAATCTTCAAAGTGATATTTTTGTTTTTGGTTTTACTTTACTTTTCTTTTATTTTTATTTTCATTTTGTACATTATAAATATTGAGAGATACAAAAGCGACATGAAAATACTGGGCAAATCATGGCAACGAAATCCCTTTTAAATAATCGTTTTATGTTAACGGGCAACAAGTTATATTTTACTCGATTTATATATTTAAGACAAATAAATTTGTCAGAAAAGTCTTGTCTAGACACTAACTATAAAGATCTTATAAAGTCCAGACAAAAGACCCATAAATATTATGTTTCTTGTGTATAATAAGATACTCATCATCAGAATATGCAATAAATTTCTCTTTGTGAAAGACAAAATGTAAATTAAATAGAATTTATTTAGAATTAAAACTATAAGAAATTTATTTGATTTCATATTATAAGTTTATTGTTTTATTATATAGAAATCAAAATAGAAATTGTACAGTCATATGGTTGATACCAAAATATATGTATATATATAGAATTTAAAATTAAAACATTTGTCTTACTAAATTATTATCTTACATTTATGATTTATTTCTAGATATCTGAATTAACTGAAGATATTGTATAATACTACTAATTGGAATTACCTACAGATAGAATGTAAATTATGTGATCTATATGCATTGTATATAATTATAATATAATATATTCAGTGTGCATAATATTTTGTATAAAGCACACTGAATATGGTTAAATTTTGTTAATTTAAGATTAGTTTATCATCGGCAAACGGAAGAATAAAATTAGTATTTTATTTCTGTTCTTAAATTCACTTTAATCCAAATGAACAAATTTCAATTTAAATTTTAGAAAATAAAATTATGCGATTATTATTGCGAGTAAATAATAAATGAGTGATGGTACCAATCTAAGACGAAAGTATTGAAAATTTATTAATAAAGATGAGAAAAGTAGGACCATTATTATTGTTTATACATTGTTGGTCCCTAACAACAACATACCCATTTATATGAATAAAATACTTCAATTATTATTAAGTTAAATAAAATTTGTTTCAAATTCTAACACAAATTTTATTTAAAAAAAAACATACTTACGTAACAGAAATAAAAATTCTTTTTTTTTCTTAAAAGGAATCTCAGACAAATAAGGATAAATGTTCTACGAAAACATGTCACCCCAAAGGAGATTGTTTATTATATAGAACATAAATATATACAATATTTCAATAAGATAATTCTCTGAACTTTAGAAACAGTAACGTAATTTAATTTGATATTATTAAACCAAAGAAATTTATATATATATATATAATATTATATCTCTCTATATACAATTGGACAGTTAACATAACCTGACCTCTATATACAAAATATACTAATATAGAATTTTCTATAATAATATCATTCAAGTTAATCTGACATATAAAAGCTAAATTGCATATATTCTAAATGTTTATCAAATATAAACATATAACGATACAATAGTTCATTATTTAGACTTGTCTTGAATATAATATAATATACTTAGGCATATATAGAATATATACGTATTTATTTTCAAAGATATTGTCCAAAATACAGAATTATTATTTAAATTGAAAATTTTGTTCAATATTGTTTAATCAAGACTTCGTCTGTTAATTGATTTCAGAAAGTAATAATAAAATATTAAAACAAAATTTATGTTTTATTCTAACACAATACAAATAATGAAAAACAAAGATCATGTTTGTGTTACCCGAGTCGTGTATTTCTAATTATTTGAATTCAAATTAGTTGATTAAATTGAAAAATAGAGAATCTACACTTGAGGGATATGAGATGAAATAAAAAGAATATTCATTTAATTTTCATGATTCTTTTAATAAAATTCGTAGGAAAATTTCATCTTAAATTATTCATAATACAAATCAAATAAAATAAAATTGTGACTTAAAACACGAAAAATACAAATGGAAAAATTGTCGTTTTAGTTTCAGTGAATTTTACATTTTCTTTATAAAAACTATAATTTTAAAATAAAAGAAAATAACAGAATGAAAGGAAATATTCATCGTTGGCTTTGTTACGAAAAAAAAAATACATGAATATTGGGTAAAATATACAAATATTTTGCGTCTGGATGTTTTTTTTTTTTGTTGTTGTAATAAATGAAAAATTTCTTTTCGTTCAAAAGAAAAACGACGAAGAAGAAAAAAATGTCTAAAGTCTGTCTCATGGGATATATTTCTTCACTTTATCATGTTACATTGTCGTCAGAAATGGGGATTATTTTCTTCTCTCAAAAGAAAAAAAGAAAAGAAAGAAACGTAAAGAAAAAAGAAAATAAAAGTTTTGCGGTTGTGTCACTTGTTGTTGCTGCTACTTGCTATACCCATTATATTATATAATATGATAGACAAAAAAAGATACTGTCTATGTCTACATTATTGAAAAGAAAATATAAAGTTTTTCTTTGTTTTTTTTTTTTTGAGAGAAGAAAAAAAGTCGTATCTCATCAAAGTCTTGATTTTCTTTCAATTTTTCATTTTTTTTTCATATTGAAGTGGAAATATTACAATAATACAATTTTTTCTCTTCAAAACTTTTCTCTGTTTTATATATTTATTTATTTTCTTTTTCTTTTTTTTTTGTCATTCATTTGGTTGGAATATTCAAATTAGAATTTAATAATGGATAATTCTGTCGGGATTAAATTGGTCCCTGGACCGAAATTATGGGTCAATGGATTCTAATTAAGGATTTTTTTTTGTGGAAAATTTAAGGCTTAATTTTAATGATTATAATTATTTTCTGTTCCGTTTCATTTATGACCCATTTTGAAAAATATGGAAAATAATATGTTGAATGGAGATTATCTATTCAGAGGCTGATTATTAATATATTTTTTTTTGTTTTAATATCTTGGAAATTAATTTCAAAATATAAAAATAGTCTAAATGGTTAATTAAACATTTTTTTCTCTTATGTTTTATATATTTTTTAATTAATAAATTAATTGAAAAAGTTGTGAATATTTAACGTAAAGATGATAGAGG
The DNA here is from genome assembly GCA_963082725.1 of Pedicia rivosa. NCBI lineage: Eukaryota > Metazoa > Arthropoda > Insecta > Diptera > Pediciidae > Pedicia > Pedicia rivosa. The sequence goes on from OY720154.1 coordinate 30,145,184, forward strand.
AAATTACAACTGTTCTGTGGAGGCGTCTAATTTACAATGAAAATTTTTCTTTTAAACTCGCTTGTTCCTTCTTCTTAGAAATTTTAATTAAACAGAAAACTCATAATTATTTCCATTATTAATTTTATAAATCTAATCTGAAATTCATTTAGAAGTAATTTTTATGATTTTCATTATTAAAACATAAAGAACCTCAAAATATCTGAAATGTATAAAAAATTTATTAAATTATTAAATTCCAAATGACACAACAAATGTCAACCATTTTCATCCAGACGAATGCATTAAATAATTAAAACCAGTACGAGAATTATTAGCAATTCAATATTTATATTATATTGGAATTTCAAGTGAAGTCAAACAATTATTTTCTTCATAAAATATTAAAGATAAATTGAACAATAAAAAAAAATTCATTGTTTACATTGTGAAGTTTATTAATTAACCATAAATTATGGTTGGTGCCAATTTCTATAGAATTTTACATCAATATTGTTCAATAGAAATCTATAATCTTAAAGTTTATAGTGAAAAGTAGAAATCCTCTTAAAATATAGGAAAAGCCAATTACTTAAAGAGATCGGAAAAATGTACTCAAAGAATTTTTATAGTGAACACATAACATCTTTATGCAACAAAAAAAAACTAAAAAAGACGAAAAATTCTTCAAAAATGTCTTTGTTGGTTTTTTTTTTGGTTCATTCTATATAATAATATATACTTCCGCAATGCTGAATAAGGCGTTTAGTATATGATATTATATGGTAGATAAAAATGCACTCTTGCTAGTTTCAGTTCAAATACAAATACAAACACAAATATAAAAAAAAAAATAAAAAGATAAAGTAAAAAAGGAAAGAAAAGGAGAAGAAAAATAAAAAGAATCAAATAAGTTCTTTTCAGCTATAACATAAATGATACTTTATATATATATATATATATTTTTTTTTTTCTACTCTACAAAAAAGAAAGAAAGAAAGAAAACTTGATACTGTTGACTAACGAAAAAAGAAAGAACAGAAAATGGAAAATTGTAATAATAGAGAAGGTGGAGAAGAAAATTGTGTTGTACAAGATACTTGAGAATATGTAGGTATACATTTTATGAAATTGAATACTGAACATTTGTTATAAATAAATAAAAAAAAAACAAAACAAATAAACAAACAAACAAACAAACAAAAACATTGAATTTTCGTAGAAAAATTATTTAATTTTATTTTTTTCCTTTACAAAGAAAACAAAAAATATCTGTAACTGAAATAATAATAATATAAAATAATGGATTTGTTATTAATTGTGTTAGAAATATTAGTAACTACTTACATAATTTCTACATTTCTCAAATATTGATTTTGTACTTTAAATTTTTTTTAACCATTTCAACAGATTCTAGAAATTGTACAAAAAAAAATTAAAAAACTCCGTCGATGATCATACATCATCATACTAATACTTCCAGGATCTGTCATTTTGGTTAATTTTTTGTAAATTTTAGGTTAGATGTTACTGAACAAGAACCTCAGAAATAATTAAAAACAAATAATTTGTGAATGTTAAATTTGTTTCTAGTTTTTATTTTTGTTTTGTTTTTTTTGGTTTGTTTTTTTTTTTAAATTTTGAAAATATTTAAATTATTTTAAAGTTTAGAATTTTGATGATTTTACTAAATAGTTTTATGTTTTGTGGATTTAAATATATGTGTACTAGACAAAGTAAAAACCACAGATTGTCGAGGTTTTTATTTTAAAAGTTTTTCTAACTTTAAAATTTAATGTTTTTTTTTTTAATGTTTTTATTTTTAGATAAATTTGATTATAATCAGATAATAATATGTTTTAAAGTTGCATAATCTAAATTCTTGTTATAAGAAAAATATTTAAATATTACAGACAAAAAAAAAGTTTTTATAATGCGTCATAATTATAAAATTGTATATTATATTTTCTGTTCTTACCAATTTAATTATTAACCAATATTAATTTTATTAATGTTTTAAAAGTTTCAAAATTATAAATTATGTTTAAATAAAATATATAAAAATTTTCTTTTCGTACGTTTGCCCCTTTTTCACTTGTTTATATACATATAATCCATTTTCCTGACCTTTTCTAAATCTAAAATGTTTATCTATTAGTTTTTTTTTTTTCGTCCCTCTTTTTACACAAAAAAAAAAGAAAGATAGATTAGGTTTTTACTGTGAACTTTTATCTGATGGGTTTTTAAATTAAATTTAGATTATATTATATAAAGAAAAAAAAAAAAAAAACTTTCCTGGATACCATAATTATTTTCTGTATGCATATAATATTTAAAATAATTCTCTATGTCGTTTCTATACTTTATTATAATTGTGTTACAAATACAAGAGTTGACTTTTTTTTTCTTCCCCTTCTTCTTCTTTTTGTTTTTTGTGTTGCTTCCAGGAGTAAGAATGCACACATACGATACGAAATATAGACCAACCTAATATATTAATGGATAGTAATTAAATTCTATAATAAATTACATAAAGTTCATTTTCTGCTTAATTAATTATGTTAAAGTTTCTGTTGTTCATTTAAAGCTTATAAAAGCTTTTTAAACAGTAAAAAAAATTCCGCCACGTTAAAGTAGAGAGTTTTTGCATCTTCTTTTTTTTTGTTTTGTTTTTTGTACTCCTCCTATAAAGTAATCTCATGGTTCTGCACATTATTCCAGAATAAATGATTTATTAAAAATGTTCCCAAAAAAAAAAAAAATGAAGAGAGATGATGAAGAAGAAGAAATGAAAAAAAAAAATTTTATGTTGAGAAAAATTGTAGAAGAAAATCTTTCTTCTTCACTTCTTCTTTTATACCAATATATCCAGTATTGAAAGTGTAATAAATTTCCCTTTAACAAATTCTACATAAAATTTATCGTTGTAATTTCTCTTTTCTTTCTTTCCCTTCTTATTTTCTTTCATTTGCTTCTTTCTTGAAACTCTCTTTATTTATTTAGTGTTTTACTTATTTATGCATTGAAAACAAATGTCATGGAAAATACAAGTGAAACTGTTTAAGATTTAAATAATTTGTTTTAATGAATTGGTCGGTTGACTCGGTATTATTTTAAATATAAACTAGAAAAATAATTATGGGAAAAAAAGAACGTAAGAAGATCTTTAAAAGTTTTCAAATTAATTAAAAAATTAATTTTTAATGTTTTTTTTTTAAATAAATTTTCTTAAAAATTAATAAACAATTTCCTTTAATTTCACAAAATTAACTTAGAAAATTGAACGAATTATTTATTGAATTTAATCCCATTTACCAATAATATTCTCATAAAATTTAATTAATTAAAAAATATTTTTATTTCATAAATAGAATTAAACGAATTTTAAACTAAAACTAAAATCAATTGTTACGATAAAACTAAAATATTTTATTATTTGTAAAGTGAAAATAAATCATTTCAAGTATCGATGTATTAAATATCACATGGTAGCGTAAGGATTGTACTGAACTAAAAATCACCTTTTAATGGTATTCCTATATAGAATTTGGATTTAAATTTTTAAACGTATAAAAATCAATTTAAGCTCAGGTAATAACTGTCTAGCCTATAGATTAATGTATATACCTCCAAAAAAAAAAAAGAAACACTGGAGTTGACTAGACAAAAGGGTCAATAGTATTTTACTGTCAATTCAATTAAATCATTTTTTTTTTTTACAATTTAAAGTATTTTTTTTTTGTGTTTTTGCATTTTTATTCAGTTAACTTATTTAGAAATTTTTAAATCCCAATGAAACAAAATTTTGTTAAAAGAAAAAATGTCTACAGAATTCTCTAGAGATAACAATTAATTGTCAACAAAGTGTTTTATGTTCTGAAGTTTTCATCATAAAATATGCATGTTTATAATAAAACCACGACGAAAATATAACGTCATGTCATTGTGAAATATTGTTTTTAAGTGTTAAGAGGAGAACAAGTAGAATATATAAATTATTAAATTTCATAGAAAGAACGAAACACTATAGGGAAACGATTTTCACAACCAAGTTTTACTTCTTCCTTTTTCCCATTTTTTTTTATGACTGAAAAAAAAAACTGTGACAGAAAATTATTTTTCTTTTATCAATTTTTATTTTGAAATTTTTTTCTTTTCTTATAAATTTATTATTTAATTTCATTCGTTTTCGGTTTGTATGGTTGTTTTGTAAAATCAGGAAAATGATAAATTTATTTTACAGAAATAATATCAAAATGGAACTGGGATTATTTTTTTTCAGAAATGTTTTTCCTGTTTTTGCACAAACCTACTTGATAAGAGATTTTATCTGTTAGATTTTGTTTCTGATTTTTTACAATATTTATTTATTTGTTTATTAAAAATTTCATCAGTCGAATAATCGATTTTATTAATATCTCATTCTTTATTTTAAACGAACTGTTAAGAAATTTTTACGTTACCTTTCTTAACTACTTTGATTGTTTATAAATTATTTCTTAGTTTATAATAATATTACTAATTTGACCACAGTCATTTTGTAACAAACCAATTAATATATTATTTAAATTTAAATGATGAGTTTGTTGATATGTAAAAGTTTCTACACAGTATTGTCACTATATTATGCCATCAAAAATTTTTAACATATATAAAACACAAAACTTTATATATTCTATAAGATGTGAGGAAGAAGAAGAAGAAGAAGTATAACCTCAACGACATTTTGTGGACTAATATTGAATGCCACAAGCGACTTGGCATATTTGAATTTAATTGATATAAACTAAATGTGGTTTACATTGTTTTTGTAATGAAAATTGTTAAATTTACAATTTATGTAATCAGAGCTTTTGTTAATTTTGATATAATTTTGAATTTATTGACTTTTGTGCGCTTTAATAAAATTTAAATGTCTTTAAAAATGTGTCTACAATGAAGTAATTTTTTTTTTTTGAAATAAGGGAAAGCCATCGAATAATGGTCCATTACTAAATTTATGTACGAACCACTTTGATTGTTTTAAAGAATTTCAATTACATAACAACCGAGAACAATCAGGGAAATTTAATTATGAGTCAATGTGTTGATAATATTAATTATATTAACTTACGATGCACACATTGATACATAAAAAGTTTTAATAGTAAAAATTCTAATCGTACACAAAATATTATTCATCTTATATGATCACCACCTGCATAATTCAATTTATTCTCATATTAAAATATAAGAAAATGTTACAAAATGCAATAGTTATTTGATGCGGGTTCGTTTAAAGTGTTCTAAATCAAAAACTTTCTCAATTTTTTTTTTCTTCCGGTAGATAAAAAAAAAAATTTTTTTTTATTCAACTTTATTCAACAAGATACTTTTCTTACTTTTTTCTGTTTTTTCCTTTTTTATTTATAAAATGTGAGTTTTTTTCATGAATCAACGTTAAACTTTACCAAAAAAAAAAGAAGTAAAATAAAATGAATGAAAAGAGAGAAAAAACTAAAATATTTTATCACGAATTAAATTCTTCTCTCAATTCTTTGTAAGAATGAAGATAAATTACATAAAGAAATTATTTATATTTATTTTATAATTTCGTTTATTCTTCTTCTTCTTCTTTTTTTTTTTTTTTTCGTTGAAATAAACATTTCGACCGAAGGAACAAAAAAGACAACTACTAATTTATATTTATGTGTTTATTTCTAATGCAACAATATTCACAACGAAAACTCTTCTGATTCCAACAAAATAATTACAAAAAAAAAAAAACAAATAAAAACAAAAACGGACGACAAATGAGAATATCCTCTCACTCTCTCTCTCTCTCACACACCATTACTAAATAATGTCATTCTCTCATTTTCTTTTGTATTTTTTGTGGATTTTTTTTCTACATTAATTCCTAGAATGAGTTTTTGTGTTAGTTGTCCGTTTTTATTTTCCCAAAATAATAACAAATAAAGGATAAAAAATCAAATTAATATAAATTACAATTCGTACATTTTTCATTCTCACTTTTTCTTCTTTTCTTTTCAATTAAAATTAATCGAAATATTTCATTAATTATTATTTCTGAACTTTTTCTTTTTTTCAACAATACAAATAAAACTCCCAAAACAATAAATAGTTTACAATTTTTTAGCATAGAATTTCAGAGGACATCGCAGAAGAAAGATTTAGTTTATTATTTTTAAAAAAAAATTTTAATATTGAAATTAAGTCAACTGTTTGTGTTTCTAAGAACATAAATTTTTGTAGTTTTTATTTAATCAGACTCATTGTATATATTCCCCATCCCACCAACAATAATTCTTTAAAGCGTTATCGTATTAAGAATTAAGTTCTCAAATATTATTTAAGTTTTAAAAAGATCATTGCTCTTTGGGTTCAATATTTATACAAATTTACGTTTTCAAAATTATAATAAATTTGTCAACTCATTTTTTTCCATCAGATCATTTTGATTGAAATAATGGAACAGCAATTTAGAGAATTATGTTTACAAAATATTACAAAAGAAAATCAGGAGAAATGTAAAAATTTATTATTTTGTTCCGTCGAGTTGAAAAGTAATTAAGAAAAGTAACAACAAATTAATTGAACCAAAAGATTAGAACAAATTTAATAACGTTTGCTGCAATACAGAAACCTCATACGTCTTGACGTTTAATATAAAAGTAATTTTAAAACATTTTATTAATTCTCTTCCTTTCTATAACTTTATTTTATCTTATGCCTATAATTTTGTCAAGTTCGTAAAGACGTTCATCTTAGTGGAGATGTTTAAGAAGTTTACAGTGATTTATGTAATTCTTCAAAAACACTTTATGAATAAATCTGTTTCATTTATATTGCAATAACATTTATTATAAAATTCTTATTGAAAAAATTTTGTCATCAAAATAAAATACCAAAAAGAAATACGTTCATAATTTATATAGAATGAATTCAAAATTATATTCACACGATTTATATCAAAAAAAATTTTATAAAATAAACTTTAGATGATAAAAAATAATTTAATTTTTTTTTGTTTGAATTTTATCTTTTCATAATATCTGAATGTGAAAGAAATTTTCAAGATTTATGAAATTAAAAATCCTTGAGTAGCAAGTTCTCGGTTAACCCAGAAAAATATTATTTGAATATTTTTTTTTTATTTTCTTTTACACGAAAACTGGAATTCAAAAAATGTGATGTGAGATTAGATGTATTGGTGAATGTTCTGAAAAGCACTGCTAGCAGAACGTATTGAAAATTTATTATGAAAAGAAAAGCTGAAACAAGGTCACGAATAATGAAATGAAAATAGAATATGATTTATGCAATTTCCAAGTAAAATCAAATTTATAATATCAGAATGAGAGCCAACATTGCATCCATCTCACCAAATTCTAGAAATTTCAAAAAGACAATCAAATTATTATTTTCATAAAATTTAAATCATTCAAACAATGTCTCAACGTCAGATTTAACATTGGTTATTATTTCAATAATAAATGCAACTAAATTTATGAAAATCAAAAGTCTGATAAATTCTACAATCCTCGATAAAATGTGAACAGAGAATTATTGTTTTGTATGTAAAGCAATAAATTATTTATATAAAAATCCTTTATAAATTGTTGTTAAAACACAATAAAAAATAATCTGAGAAACTTGAATATAAACATTAAGATTAAGTTTAAATTTACATCTTTACGTTTGCATATATATATTTTCCAATAAAGAAAAAAGTTTTTTTTTTTTGTTCAGTATGGGATTTGTTTTTTGGTCGTTGCGGATTTTAAAACAAACACTGCCTTATGGTTTATAATGTTGTTGTTTGGCAAGTAATATTTTCAGTTTAAAGGCGACGGAGACAAATATTTGAATTAAGCAAGAAATTTAGTAGATAATAATAATTCAAGAAACTTTTATTCTGAGTTAAATGTCTTCTTCATATTTAAAGCCAACCAAAAAAAAAAATTATATTTAGATCCAAATGTTTGGTTGACAGCGATACGAAAAACGGTTTATTGTTAATAATTTATTCTGGTTTCTGTGGTTAATAATTCAACATGATAATTTAATGAGAACCTTTTCATAATAAGGTAAATACAGACCACAGTACAAAATTATTTACGAAAAATATTTAGATTGTCAAAATTGACTAATTAGTTATCTTATTTCTTGTCCATTTAATAAATAAAATTAAATATCTGTTAGAAGTATATTCATATTTTATTGATGATTCTATTATATGAAAATTATTTACAAAATATTAACTATTATCATGAAACATCAGAAAACTTTAGGATTAAAAATTCAACAAATTAATTTTGTAGATTCATTCCCCCATTTTCGATTAGAAAACAATCAAAAGTTTTTTAACAATCTAAATTATAGTAACATAAAGGAAGACTTTTAAGTATAAAATAATTAGCTATTTTGTAGATTTTTGGAAACAATTATTTATTAAAATAAAATAAAAAATAATAATAATAAAAGAAAACCTTTTGAGATAAACTTTCTGTATATATAAATTTCATAAAGTCAATTTAACTTTCAATACATAAATATATATATATATATATATATATATATATATACATTTTAGGGGTACCATACCAATATACATTATTTTATGTTTTACAAAAATTTACCCTTTGAAAGATAATGTACTCAGAGGGTTTTTGTGTGTAACCATTCCTTGTTGGCTGATTAATTCATTGATGTTAACAAACCAATTTTGTCTGTGAAGCTGTGTGTTAAGATTCAATTATAAACTCTCTCTTCTCTAACAGAATTTCTATTTAGGTATAAAGATAGATATTCATTGTACTGAATTTATTATTATAATTGAAATAATTCTAGAAAATTAACTATAAAATAAATTTGTATTCTCATTCATAGAATAAATTAATATTGTTAATTTTTATAATTAAAAAATATAATAATTGAATTTCAAAAATAGGAAATAATATTTTTAATTAAAACTACAAATTTTTGTTTAATTAGGAAATAAAATGAAAAAAAAAGCTGGACAAATTTAATTTTCCATTTAATTGTTTATGTTAACAACAAAAAAAAAAAATATGTACAATAAACAAATATAAAAAATTAGTGATTATTCTCATTAACTTTTTTATTTATAAATTTATTTTATCATAAAAAACAAATCTAATTTCTCTTTAAAAATAATAAATAAGTCTGTTTTACATTAAGTGTATCAGATCACAATAAAAAATTAATCTTTCTCAAATATTTTCTCATATGATTGTTTAGAATAATATAATTGCCCAACGATCATATGATAAATATCGACAGAACATACACAAAAGTTAGAGCAACTTCTAAAATATAGGAATTTATTTAAAGAATTTCATTCCAATGAGGAACTTTATATTTTGATGAAATAAAAAGTTAGAGAGATAAATAATTTTGCCTTATTTTAAATTATGTTTTTATTGTTAAAATAACGAACACCTTAAATTGTAACTGGGCCTTAGCTCTTATTTAATATTAAAGAAAAATGATTAAATTTTGTTTATTTAAGATAAATATGGGTTCAAATTTATAATAACCTTTGTGATTTAATCTGACAACATTTCTACAGGAATAGAAGACTAATGATTTTATAAAATTCATAACCATTTATTAAGTGAATAAAACAATATGTGCTTTCAATTTAATGTTCTTAATGAAGTTTATTTAAATTCAAAATATGTTTAAAATTATTGTTAAAGTTGGTTTTTTATTAGTTTTTCTATGTGAAGTATGTGTAACACAAAAGAAAATAAAATCAGTTGAAATGGAATGTTCATTTGTTCCATTTGAAACGGCATTTGTTATTCCATTACATGAAGAATATCCTGATGCAATATTTATGAAATGTGATTTAAGGCCAAGATCAAGATTTTGTAAACAACAAAAATCAATTGATAAATTCAATGAATTAATCAATCAAAAGAATTCAACAAAAAATAACTTAGATTGGCCAACAATGAAGACTGAATTAACAAAAGAAATTCAAGATAACAGAAAATCTATTGAAGAATCAATAAATAAACTTGTTTCAAAAACGGACTTAACCAATGCTTTGAAAGATACTATAAATGAAAATAAAAATGAATCGGAATCATTAAAAAAAGAAATTAATAAGGTAATTGATAATATGTTTGAAAAGTCGGTTAAACAATCCAATGATCAATTGGAATTAATAAGGTCAGACTTTGTTAAAGGAATTTCTAAAGAGTTTAAACAGCAAATCGATGCTCTAAAATTAGAATTTGTTGACATGATAAGTAAAATTGAAAATAACAAACCGATGCCTGATCAAAATAATTCACAACTTACAAATGATGAGAAAAAAAAATTAATTGATTTCATTAATAAGAAAATTCCTTCTAATCCAACCGTAAAACAATGTCAAAAAGAATTGGCAACTTTGAAATCAAACTTTATGACAGTTTTGGATCAAAAAAATATAAATAAACCAGATAATGAAAATAAAGCAGATATAATTACGCAAATCAGAAATGGAGAATTTGAAGCTGGTCGAGAAGAAGTCGAAGGATTAGGAGAAAATAAACTAAAAATACTTATTTCTTCTGTGTATAATAAAAATATTCTTTACGCGGAAAAAGTAATTGAATTTTTAAATACGTTCACAATTGATGAAGATATTCTTTTAGGATATTGGTTACTTTTTGAAGAGATGATAAAAAATGATCATATTTATACTACACCAACAACAACATTAGCATATCGAGTATTAATTGATTTCGCAGAAATATATCCTAATAATGAAAATCTCATAATGATTCTTGAAAATATTCCAGAATCATTAAAAACATTTCCATGGACTAAAAAATTTATTTTACAAAATGTTGAATTTAAAGAATATATTGATATTGGACCAACACAAGTATCTTATGATAACCTTAGACGTTTTGGTCTTACATACTTTACAAAATCTGGGCCTAGTATTTGGAATGAATATGAATTGACCACTATTAATAATGGTTTAAATTTTCATATCAGCACTTCACACACTAGTGAATATTTAATTGTTGATACAAATACTTTAGATAATGTACGTCGTCGTGTATTAACGTGGAAGAGAAAAAATAAAGATTTAGGTCAATGGCAATTAGAAACAATAAAAAATGAGTTTTATTTTAAAATAAAAAATGTTCATTCTAATGAATATTTATATATTGAAAATGGATTTAAATTTGAAAGAAATCAAAATTATCGATATTTATTCACACTAAGAAATGAAAAATGTGAAAATGAAGGTTGTAAATGGAATATTAAAGAATCAAATTTTTAATAATTAGTTCCATAAAAATAGAAATTGGTTTTTTGTTTGATGCAAGTTCATTAATAAAATAAAACAAATTGCAAATTGTGTAAAGTTGTAATTGACGAAAATATTGTTTATAATATTTTAACTTTCGTTTAATGAAACAAAATATAAACATTTAACGCATTTAATAATTATTTCAGATTTTCATGATAAAAATTGTAATTTATAATTTAATAAAATGTTTTCCTGAAATTCTAATGTTTCAATTAGAAAAATGTGAAGAAATATCACTAAACTGCATTTATTAATTTTTCTTCACATTCGAAACCTAACTAACTAACATCTACTTCATGGTATTCATTTATGTCACGCAGTATATTCTTTATTTATTAAAAAATAATTTTGCTTCAGTTAAATTGGTTAAAATTTTAAATGTTATAATTATTTTTCAGAACTATTTTTCAGAAATACAACAAATTTTTACTTATGGCGACTTTTATTTAATTTGAAACTAAATGAAGTATCATTTTTAACAAAAAAAAAATGAATTAAAATTAACTTAAACAGAGACAAAAAATATGTGTTTAGGTTTGTATAACATTTACATTTATTTACTTATTCTTTGAGAGGAAATACTTAAAGTTGTAAAAAATACTACAATAAATGCTGAATAAATTTTGTAAGAAATATTTTAGGAGAAATCAATATTAAAAAATGTTTGTTCTTCTCCTAAGTACAATAATGTTAATAATTCAATATTTTTACATTATATTTAATTTAATAAAAATAAAAATTCTAACCACACTACACTATTAGCATTACCATCATGCCATTACCATTACCACATTTAGAAGTACATATAGCTATAATGTTATAACAGAAATATTTACATTAACATTCTTTATCAATTTTTATCAAATATTTTTCTAATTAATCGTAATTTAATTTCCTTACAAAGTGAAAAATACAGCAAACAAAAAAAAAGATTTTATCTTAATTTATTAGATAACAACAAATTTTTGTATTTCTTTATGAAGAAAAATGAACAAAACATTTATAACTGAAATAACGTATAAATTATGTCATTTAATTAAAAATTATTCAGAATTTCAAATTATATTCTTCAGAAATAAAGAGAAAAGTTCTTACTTGCAAATGAATAATTAATTCGTTAATTATTTGAATCACAACCAAAAATGTTGATTCTTTAATTGAAAAAAAAAGACTCTTTACGCGGTCTACAGAAGCTGTCAGAATAATTTTGTCACATCATATTAAACTGAATAAATAAAAAAAAATATTAAAAATTTTATTAAAACCAAATGTGAAACTTTTTTTACGAACAAAACAAAAAACAACACACACACACACAAACATAATTTTTATTTTTGATTTTAAACACAAATCATAAACTTTTTCATTACTTTAAATTGTTCGCTAATAAATTATGACGAGATTTTAATTATATGCTAATTTTATAACGAACAAAATTTTTATATTCCATTTATTTTTATTTTATTCATATTTTTTAAAACAAAAATGACGCGTAGTCCGATATGAGACAGTTTTTATTGCTAAAAGTTAACACAATCAAAAATTTTGTAATTTAAATTGAAAAAATATCACTTTTGTTTTTACATGTGAGTTGATTATTGTTTCTATTGTGACACAAAATATATAATTGGTTAATTACAATTTCAATCCATTTTTACGATTTAATGAATAATTTAACTCATGAACATATTAAAGATATAAAGTTCTTTTGGTTTCTTAAAGAAATCTTAAAAGTGGATTTTATATATTTTTCTTTCTAATTTTATTATTTCAGTTAGTTAGTTTATTTATTTTGCAAGACAATCAATCAATTCGGTTATATTCACCTTGATATTCTTTATTATTTTAAAAGTTGCATAAGTACGTAAGTCCCCAGCAATGCAAACGTTTTGTGTGAATATTTTATGTTCATGTCTGAGGACGACGGTACGATTCTTTAAAATCAATTAGATTTTGTTTCAAAATTTACCATTGTGTGCATTTATAATCAACTCGTAAATCGGGGTTTTGCCTCAAAGGAATTTATTCCCAAAATGTACATAATCTTAAAAAAAATGATAGAAACGCATTCGCACCAATTAAAATTTGTTAAATATAATGTTCGGATGAAACCTCAGCATTAGAGAACCTCCACTAGTAAGTTCATGTTTCGACGATAAATTTTAAATCTTTAAAAAAATAAAAAAAGTTAAAATGCAATTAAAGTTTTACTAAATTTTAATTTAAAAGTTTTTTAACAAATGCCTTTACACTATAGACTATTTTTTTTTTATCCTTTGTTTTAACTGAGATGAAACTTTTCTTTAATAAAATCTTTTAATACAAGATTAGTTATTTTCTTTTTGTAGAATTTTTATAATCATTTAATTACAAATAAGATTACAAGTTTTTTTCAGTAAAACTTAACAAAAAAAATTATCATCAACAAATCTTTAACATTTTCGTATTTTTAGTGAATAATTGAATTTAAAAATTAAATGAAAGTCGTAAGGAACATTGACCTAAGAAAATAACAAAAATTCAATCTTGATATTTAAAATATTTGCCATAAATATCATAAAGTACAATTCTTGCATTGTAGTCTATTTATTGAAGTATTTTCGTATAGAAAGTTTTGTCAAGAAAATATCCGTATACTATTCGAATATAAATTGTTAGTGGAAGGCACCATGTAATAGACTAAACTATGCATCAGTAAACATTTAAAAGCTCATATAATAAAAACAAAGTATAGAGATTTTATGCCTTTAACAATAAACATTAGTTTCACTAAATTTGTGCCAAAATCTAGACTTTCTATAAAATGATTTACAATATTATCAATAAATAATAAAATTTTATAAGGAAGAAAAGGGCTAAAATTGCTTACTCACTTTCTTTAAAACTTAAATATTAAAAAATTTTCATAGGGATAGAAAACTGAAAACTGAAGTGAAAGAAAAAAACGAACAAAAGCATTAAATCAAAAATTTGTCATACGCAGATTTTGTTGATTCTTGAAAACATTAACAAATTTTAAACGATAATCTTTTCCTTTTTCCTATTTTTTTTTCTTATCACATTCACATATTGTGAAACAAAAATATAAAAAAGGGGTTAATTTTGCTTATTCATAAAAAGAAGGAAACCCTAAATTTCTTTTTTGCATAGCCAAAATATTTTAAAAATAAAAAAAAAAACAAAAATTAAATCAATGACAAGTACAAATTTAAACCCAAAAACTAACCAATCTTTTTCCTTTTTAGAAAATATACGTACTTTTAACACTTCGTTTTCTGTTTTTTTTTTTTTTGTTTTTAGGAAAAGTGAAAGATTTTTTTTTTGTTCTTATAAGAAAATGTTTGTACCAAAAAAAAAAAAAAACTTAAAAAAATTTCTATAAATTATTTGTCAATTTTTTATATGAACAAATCTTCAGAAAATCACCAGTAATCTTTAATTACTTATTGTGTTGTATGAAAATGAACTAAATATTATTTAATTTTTAACAATTTACTTTTATTGTAATTCAATTTTTTTCTATCTATAAATTTCTGCCACTCTGTTATACCGAAAATGTGATAATTATTTTATTAATTAAAAACAATTAAAAAATTTTGTCCCGGATTGTCTTATCAGAAATGTTGCAAGTTTTATTATTTACATTTTTTATATATTGAAATCAGACATTAGATTAATTATAATAAAATATATATTACAATGAATCATCGTATTTCCTTTGAATATGATCAAATGTTAAATGTAAACAAGATAAGGAAAGTTGTAAATAAATTTTAAATATAACAAAATATTTTCTTAAGCCCGAAGACAATTGATGTTTTTTTTTTTTGAAATTTTATGAATTATTTTTTTTTTGTTTTAAATTAAAAGTGGGGGAAATTGTGTATAAGACTATAAAAGAATTATACCTTAATTTAAATAAATAGTAACAATATCAACTCATATAGACAGTTTGGTTTTTGTATAAATATTATCAATTTTTGTTTAAATTAAAAAATCAGTGAATTATTTTTTATTTTTAATATAAAAAGAAAAACACAATAAAATTTCTAAAAGTGAAAATGAAAATTTCATTTTTAAGTTTATTTCTTTTAATTTTGTTTAAATGTAATGCAATAGAAAATGAAGAAAATAATCAGACCTTAAATATAAATTGTTCTGATTTTATATCAAATTTACTTCCTAAATATGATGAATTGGGAGAATCACTTAATCTCCAATGTCAAATTAATTTAAAATCTACCGTTGAGGAACTACAATCAGCAATTGATAAAAATATTAATAAACAATTTGGTACACAAGTAGAAAATGTTACTGAAACTTCAATTATAACACAAGAAAAATTAATTTCCTTAAAGAATGATTTAAATGAAACAATCGTTAATGCAATGCAGCAATTACGTATTGAAACGTTAGCAGAAATATCTTCATTAAAATCCGAGACAACAGAAAAAATAAGTAAATTTTTTGAACAAATTGTAGATGAATTTGATGACATAATTGAAGAACTGGATACAAGTATTTTAGATTTAACAAATCGATTAATATTATTAGAAAGTAATTCAAATTCAACTAATGATATTCAATTAAATGATGATTTTAAAGATCTAAAAGAAAGTATAAAAATATTATATGCTGTACAGAATATCAGAAATAATAATTTTCATGTTGATATCGATTTAGTTGATGAAGATAAACGTAAGGCATTTTTTAATGCTGTTTATGATAAAAATATTGTATATGCACAAAAACTAATTGAATTTATACCATATGCATTTTCAAATGAGGATGATATTATTTGGAGTTATCGTATATTATTTGAAGAAATGAAAATAAATCAACAACATTATAGTTCAGCAATAACAACAATTTCATACAGAATATTTAATAATTTTAATGAAACATATGATAGTAATTCTAATATGCAGTTTTTACGTTCAAACATACCTGACTCATTGAAAAATTTTCCTTGGGGTCAAGCTGCAATAATCCGTAGTAAAAGAACTAATGAGAAAATTATAACTTCTGTTATATATCAACTTGATGAGGAAAGACGTTATATTTTTACATCTCCTGCAGCCTCTTCTCATGGTGAATCTTTAAAATTCATAACATCTTCTAATGGTACGAATTTTTTTATTCAAGATGATTTTTATTTTGAAAACTTGTACTCTGATACAAATGAATACACTTTGAATAATCAGCTTCGGTACGTTTTTAGTTGGATCCCTAAAAATGAAACAATCAAAATGGGACATTGGCAATTAGAACCTATTGACGGCTCATCATATTTTAAAATAAAAAATGTTTATTGGAATGAATATTTATATGCAGATGATAGACGTACACATTATGAAGCTCCGTACTATCGATATTTATTTACACGAAGGTCTGGTGAATGTGATAATGATGGTTGTTTGTGGTCAGTAAACCCTTATGTTTCTTAATACGTCAATTCAATAAAGAAGCAAAAAAATTATAATAAGGTAACATAAATGAAACAATAACTGAGTTAGGTTAGTGACCATGTTCACAACTCTAAGCTAAACAATTTTTTTTTGTATTTGTAACTCATTTTCATATTTTCTGATATTTGCTAAAAAAATTGTAAACCTCGTCATAAATATTATTTTTTAAGTGAACATTAGAAATAAATTTACTACAATTAAATGTAAATTATAAAATAATTTTTAATAAAATAAAAGGATTATTCTAAATGTGTTTTAATTACAAGTAAGAAAGATAAAATAAATGAACATTTATTAGGACGTCAACTACCATGCTCCTAAAGATAATTTACAATTCAAAAATTCTAATTCAAATATAAAATTTTTTACAAAAAAGAAATCCACAACTTTCTAAAGATTTACCAATTTGTTTTTTTCTTACAGTCTTCGTTTTCTTAAAACTTTGCAGTTTAGAGAATATTTAGTTATCTTTCAAAAATTGTATAGTTTTTCTCCAAGTAAGAAGAGTGTCACCGTTACAGTCAAAATGTCTTCTGAAATTGAATTAATAAAATAGAATATTATTCCACACAAATAAAAGGAAAATACAAATGACTTTTTTAGAAGAAAAAATGAAGAAAGATTGAAAGAAAAATTCACAAACAAATAATATTTTCTTCTAAAAAAATTTTCAATTTTCATCTCCAAGTGACTAAAAATATCATAATAAAATAACAAGAAAAAAAAATTGTATATATGTAAGGTAAAGGTACCAGTGTAAATGTAAATATTAAAATCAATTTATTTTTCAACAAAATATGTTTGTTATAGTATGAATATGATTTAAATTCAATTTAAAAACTTATTGACAGTTTTTCTTCTTCTTCTTCTTCTTCTTTTTCTTCTTCTTCTTCTAGTGTTGTTGTTCTTGTTATTATTTACATGTATAAAGTAAAAAAAAAATACTGTGAGTTATTTATTACTATTGGATGATCATATTTACTTTTTTTTTTCAAACTGTTTGCGCGTATCCCCACCCCTCTGTGAAAGGTTATAAAAAAAAATATTTGATTTTTATTGAAAACATATTTTCTTAAATTATTTATAATATATCTTTTATATATATTTTTTTTAAGTCATTCCTCTTTTTATATTCAAAATTTTCATCGTAAGCACATAAATTTAAACGAACGCGTGTGAAAATAAAAAAAAATAAAAAATAAAAAAAAAGTGCCAGCTTTTGTAACCTTCATTCTTTCACTAATAAATTATGTTTACCATATTGAATTATTACTAAATAAATTTTTAACCTAATGTTTACATTTTCTATAGATTGCCTAAAATTTTTACCTTATACCATAAATATATTTATATTCTTTATTCTGTGTATATTAGGGAATGTTTAAGATCAGAGCATATTAGTTCATTTTTCTTTACATGAGTGAGAAATAAATATTAAATTCAATTCACATTTATCATCAAATATTAAATATTCTACATTTAGAAATGGATTTTTTTGTATTTTTTTCAATTTCAAAATCAATTTTTTCTTTTGTTAATAATTTTTTATTACTCTAAATGAAATTGTAAAATCATAAATTGAAATTACATTTAAGAATAAAAATTATTACAAAAGACGTGAAATAAAAAATTTTGATTTAAATAAAGAATTTTTATCAATTCTGATAACTATTCAAATTGAATCTAAGGAATATTGTCACCACATATTTTTATAAGTTAGTAGGAAGTTCCTCACATGGTTCACATTGTTTGTGATGACAACCTTCTATTTATATTCTCTGAATTCTTTATAATTTAAATATGAATATTATTTGGAAAAATTCGAATCAATTCAATAATTTTTTTCCCCTTTTAAATTTTCATGCAAACATAAAGAAGCAAAAAGAATGAAAATTTATCAGCTAAATTTATAGAGTGGATAGGAGAATTTGGGTTTATTAACGTGTTTTGTATGCATTACAAAAGCATTATTTCTATTATGCTGAGGCTTGGAACTCGGGACCCAATTGATGAGAGTATTGCCACTCTACCATACCGGGTTTATTATAAAAGATAAACATTGTTGAACGTTAAATTTAAAACTTTTAAAACTTAATGAAAAAAAAAAACGTATTTAAATGTGAATTTATATCAGATAATAAATCTCAACAGTGTTTAATAGTTAAAGTTTTCATCCTTCTTCTTATTCTTCTCATATATATACTAAAAGTTTAGTCAAAACATCAGTTGTCGTTTAGTTTTAAACTGGTACTTTTAAACTGACCATAAAATATAATAAAAAAAAAAAGACAAATAGAAAAATTGTTCTAAAACAATTTCATTGTAAAAAAAAGAAAAAAGTCTGGTTTATGAAAACTATGTGACTGGAGGTTTGTTCTTCTTTTACTGATGTTGATGATTTTCTATTTGTTTTTTTGTCTTTTTCTTTTACTGATGTTGATGTATTTTTTTTTCTTTTTCAGACGTTACTTTTTTAAGGAGCAATAAATTTAATATTAAATCGTTAAAATTAAATCGCAATTTCTTTTTTTTTTTTATTTTACTAAAAAAAATTTCTTTTCATACAAAAAAAAAAAAATTATTATCTCGTTATATAAAAAATGTTATCTATTTATGGTGTATATATATTTTTTTGTATTATTATAAAAATTATGATTTTAATTTTTGGTAGATAAAAAGTTTTTGATGGGCGGCAAACAAATGAAAAATCACAACGTTTGTTACACTGAAAAATTTCGTATATAAAATAAATGACAGCAGACATAAAGAGTTATTTTTTTTTTATAATAAAAACGGAAAGCACAAAAAAAAAACTTTTATTTCATTTTCACCACTCACGAGTTCATACACAGAATGATCAACGCTATAAAAATGTATTTTTTTCTTTTCCCAATGAATCACATTTAATATTTAAAAAAGATTTTCCGATTGTTTCAATATTTATGATGTGAAATAAAATAAAAGAACAATTAATTATTTAAGAAAAAACTGAATGTTTATGTTAGTTAAAATTTGTTCATTCAACATAATCATAGCGGATACATATAATTATGCTTCAGAGGCACGCTGTAACAAGCCGCTCTTGTCCCGGGTTATCAGGTTCCGGGTTCAACTTCAAAACTTCATCTTATAGATATAACTCTGGCAGTGACAAGACACCATCAATAAGCCCAATTAAATCAATTATGCTTAAAGCAAATATCATGTTATATTTAAGATTTTCAGGTTACTGTTTAACGGATTATTTTCTTTTTATTTCAATTTTAAGAATTTGCACGTTCTTGATTTTTCTTTTAATGTCAGTAAAATATTATAAAAAAATAATAACAACCAAAAAAATTAACATTTTTTCTTCTATAAATTAAAAAGGAAAAAAAAATAAGAAGATTATCTACTTTTTTTTTTTCATTTTTTGAATAAAATTACTATTAAATTATGTAAGCAATAATAATATTTTTCCCCTCTGTAATTTGATAATATTTACAACGGCCAGGAGGATATAAGTATGAAATTTATATTTAAATTTCAAGCGCACTTTGCAATAAAATTCATAACGCGAAACGATTATTTTTAGGGTAAGGATAAAGATTGGTAGGATTATCTGAGAAAATTAAACGCGTATTTTTGATTTGTTATCTATTATAATAAAGAAGAACTAGTATTCTCCTACAACCACGTGTATGTGGTAGTGATCAAAAAATTTCGTTAAAATTATCCCCAGCAATGGTATTTCAGAAATATACTTTTGAACACATTAAACTTTTTGCTAAATAAAATCTAAGTCAAACCGTCATTTTATTATTGTTTTTCTTCCGGTTTTCATAAATTTTCAACACACAATCAATGTGCAAAATAATTTTTAAAGACTATTTGGACTTTTTGGAAAAAAAACCCTTTGAATACGAAACCGTACAGATAAGCAAAATCCACTAATTATTATAATAATTTAGATAAGAAATACTTTTTTCTTAATAAATTGAAATTTGAAATTATAGAAACCAATCACAAGATATCTCAATTTTTACATTTAAAATATTAATTAATATTTAAAAATTATTTATGGATAGAAATTTCTCATTAAAGGTAAAATAGAATTTTTTTCGTTAAAATAACTGAATGCATTTTGAATTTGATTTTTATTTTGATTTAATAATAACAGACAAATAAAATAATAAATGCGGGTAAGTAAAGTACTAACCACAAAGCCCTCTAATCAATCACCATAAACATTCAAATAAAATTTAAATTAAAATAGACATTTTCATACACAATAAAGCATTTCATGAATTACTTTTACCATTCTACCGGAATTAAAGTTAAAATCTATAATTTTCACAATCAATTTCAATAATCAAAATGTGAAATTATTCACATCAATTGACAATTTTCTTCTTCATTATCGTGAAAATTCATCATTGACAGACATAATATTATATAGATTTTCTATGTTTAATTCTTAGAATTACCTAATTCATGATTGAAGTGAAGAACAATAAGGGAATTCCAAAAATATAATATAAATAGTTAATTCAATATAGATTAGTGTAGGTATTGCACGAATTAAATCAAACAAAGAATGATTTTCTTTTTATTTATTATAAAATTTGATTGACAAAGATCATAAAATATTCAATTTCTATCAAATATATATTTTTAATGTTTTCAACTCAATTTTTATTCTAAAATTACTGAAAGCCTTTTATTACTAACTTCTTCTTGTTTTAATAAAGATTATTTTATAACAAAAGAAAATATATTCTTCTTAAAGCAAGATAAGCTTCAAATGAAACAATAAAATTTCGTAAAACTAAATCCCTTTAAGTTAAGGACAAACATATTTTTGGTGAAGAAAATAGATAAGAAGTAAAAATTTAGGTTTGTTTAGGTTTAAGAAAAACAATATTAGAATTTTACTGAAATTTTAAATATTTTATAGAATGAAAATGTCCTTTTAAAGTTTGTTGTTTTTACAAAAAAAATTAAATGTATCAAATTTTATATAAATAATATTTCATAGACAAAGAAAGACGCCATTAGTCGAATTATTGAAAATCGATATTCAATTATAAACTATTTTAATGTGTCGTGTATTAACTTAATACAATACATTAGATGATGTGAAAATATATTATATAAGACTGTAAGTTATAGAGTGGGAACTTAAAACCTAAGTTAAGAATAAAAATTATTTGAATTCCATTATTCTACAATAATCGTCACGTTAAAATATAAAATTACCAATTGTATTATAACCAAAGAAAAAAAATCATTATACATTCCGTGATCGTGACGTAATCAAAACGTATAGGTAGAAAGAGAGAGAGAGAAAAAAAAACTTTTCCAAACAAAAAAAAAATCAAAAAATCAATCGAATTTTTTTTTTGTTGTTGTTAGGACAAAAAAAAATTTAATCAAAAATATTTCGATTAACTTTCATCAGTTTCCGAATATATTTTTCTTTCTTTCGTTTAATATAATCGACCCTTTTTTTGAGTCCTTCAATTTGATACTGATGAAACATAAATCTATAATATTTTGTGGTAATTTGATACGATTTTGAATTTAAATTTTAAATAGACATAAATATAAACAAAATATCAATGGAAATTTAATAGAAGATTAAGATTTAAATTAAAGGGAAATTTTAAACATTAATTTATTTATGTTTATTTAAATTGGATATTCTTATTCTATAATTAATAGATAAGCTTCAAAAATTTATTTTGTTTAAAAATTCTATTAATTTATAAATAGGAATACATTATTAAAAAATTACTTCATATTATAGATTAATTAATAAACGAAAGAAAGAACAATATTTATAGCGATAAACAATTCGACGTTAATGTTTTATATGAATTTTATTAAATATCAGTTAACTTTGTCTATAAATAAAGTTCAGTTTATTGAATTGTTTTATGATTTTATTGCAATTTCTAAAAGAAAATACAACTAAAGTTAAAAAAAATGTGATTAAAATGAAACTCTTTAAACAAGTCACAGTCCAAAGTATTCAATAAACATTAAACAGCAGATGTTGTATTATGAACAAAACACAATATTTTATTTGTAACATTACATATTTTTGTAGTTCATTGCTAAAACCTAAACAGAACAACACAACATAATACTAATCCTTCGACTTTCACTGTATTTTTCTTTTTTTATGTTATGTTTTGTTATATTTTGTTCTTTAAAATGTGAGGGCGTGTAACATCTGTGCTTATAAGTGTATAGTACATTTGAAAAATACCATTTTATGCCTTATGGCAATCGATTAATTTTACGATAAGTATGTTTCTAAAATAATAAAAAATTAAAATATTTATCATTAAATAAAATACAAAATAAATTAAAGAATTTTATTGATACATTTACAATAAATTTATGAACTAAATAAATAAATTAAAAATTTACCGTATACATTAAATTTGTCTTGCTTTAATCAAATAATATGTCTTTATTATATAAGTCAACTGAATTATTGTCAACTGAAAATATATACAACAGAAAAATTACATTTATCAATTCGTAGAGAATTTTGAAAACAAAAAATTACACTTCACTGAGTCAGATGTTTTTCTTTTTACTGATTTTATTTAATTTAAGTCAGTAATTAAAATTTTTAGTTCTTCCACCATCATACGAAATCTAAATTAAATATAATTGACTTCAATATATTGAATCTGATAAACAGATTCAAATTTTCTATAATATTTTTCCAAATGTTGTGATAATAAATATTAGTACTGAGAAGACAGATAGTTTATTGTCAGTTGTTAAATCGTTCAATCCTTAATACAATTTCTCGTGATAAAATCCATTCGATGGACACTCTTGAAAATTATTTCTTTAAAATTTCTAATACTTAAATAAATCTTGAAATATAATTATAAATTTATAAATAATTGTGTATTAAAAATCGTAATAACAATAAGAGATTTCATTTATTTATATAAATTATAATACGAGTTAAATTCAAATAAGAAGTGGGCAGTGTTTAAATACATCTATGACCCTCTGGCCGGTGTTCAGGACAAGGTTTTAACAGAACCATTCTTCTTAGGAAATCTGCATGTTTTCCTAAGAGCAGGCAATGCGCCGAATTGAATTAAAAAATTGCATGTGGTTCAGAACCCACCTCAAAAATAGTAGATCTCAAGGGTGATTATTACCGAAAGGTTGCTTGCCCTTGTAAAATAAATAAACTGTCTAACTAATATGAGTTAACAAGATCTAAAGATCTTATATGAACATAATTAAGCAATAATGTATATTTTCATCTTAAAATATAATTAATATAAAATCAGTCTTAAATTATATGTAAGGGTGTATTGTCTAGAATTCTCGATGCACTTACACTAAATTTAATAATTAATAAAAATTCATCAATCAATATAACCTTTTTTTTTACTAAATTTATCATAAAATTATTAAATATAAATTGAATTTAGTAATTGACGTAGAATAAACTATTTGAATTTCAATTATCTACTGTACAAAGTTTTCTCTGTCATACAAATACTTTTTGTTTTCCCATATGACTTAGCTAAATTTTAATTCTAAAATTTTGTAATATTATATTGCATGTGGGAATAATATTATAACATTTCTGTATGTTGTCAGTGTCAGTCATATATACATTTATTATTGTTAAATTGTTTGTATAATAAAAATATTTTATAATACAAATATTTATTGAAAAGATTTATTATGCAGAATTATTGTTGTATATCTAAATGCCGAATAAATTCTAATTTCCATTTTGTTATTTACCTAAATCCAATCATTTTGAAATTCTTAACTAACCAACTAAGTGAAAATTTTTGAGAACCATGAGTGATTTATTATTTTCATAAAGTTAACTAGGAACTAAATGATAATTTAATTCCATAAATTACATAACAATTACAATTTTTCAACTTTATTCAAATATTTTTGCTTACTTAATAAATGGTAACTTAATAAATTAAATTCTATTGATAATCTAAACTTTCAGAATATATACTATAATTGTCCATTATCGTGTTGTGAATTATTTTAATAAATTTAATCGTTAAATTAAAAAATTAAATTGCATGCAACTGTTTTTTAAATATTAATTGTTTATATGTTAAAACCAAAATGTTGCGTGCGATTATGAACCAAGTAAACTAGAAGGCGGCTAAATATATAAAATTATATTAAAATTTTCTTTGGGGTGTGTGTAAACAATTTTTTTTTTTTAATATCGTTATTTGTATTGAATTTGTTTACGCAAATTGCGTGTGTTCATTTTGATATTTAATTACTATTTATATGAAAAGAAAGAAATTATATGCACTTTAGTAATTTTAGCTTTAACGCTAGTTACACACACACACACATATATATACAGAAGATGTATATATAAGAAAAATTCAAATTATTTTCTATTCCGTGAAATTGTGTTAAATGTTCATTAATTAAAAATTCTGATTTTCTTTTTCCTTATGGCCAATTTCTTAAAATAACCAAATGTGTCGATAACATAAAATTTCTTTTCTTCATTTTGTTTATTCTTGCAGAGAAATTTTTTATTGTACAAAATAATGATTAACTTCGATTTACTGAAAATATTTTTTTCCCCTATTTCTCTTGTTTATAAAAATATTAATTTCAATTTAGAATTTTCTTGCTTTTGACTTTTAAAACTTTATTAACAATTAAAAAATAATATTATCTTCTGTTTTCCTTTCCCACAGGCAAATATTCTCTTTGACTTTACATTTTTGTTTTTTTTTTTTTTTATAAAAAAAATTGTTTCCAAAGAAACAGAAAAGTTTTTTAGAATTTTTCTACAGAAAGAAATAAAAAACACAGTTTATTGTAAATACCAAAATTGTTTTGAAATTTTTTTTCAATTTTTTGTTGGTTAGATTTTCATGTTTTCTGTAATCATTTTTTTAATTTTTTTTTTTTTCAAAATGTAAATTCAATTTTCGTGACATAAAATATTACTGAACACAATATCGCCTAACAAACATTCCTTTTGTTTAAATATTAATGATACAAAGATACAAATGTTTATGTTTTATTATGTTTTTAATAAACAAATTAAAATTTTCTCAGATATTTGGAATCCTTTAATGTAATCGCATTTTTTCTTATTTTTAGAAACTCCGATGTTGAGACAATTTCATGACTTAAATATTATCTAATTTTACTAAAATGCGTCTTGCAATTCGAATTAATAAAATCTTAAAAATCTATAAACTAAACTAAAATGAAATTAGAAATTTAGCTTACATTATTATTATTTTACCTTTATACTTTTATCAAACCTTAAGGTCTATGGATATTGAATTAACTTTAAAAAAAATATTCTCATTATAAAGGTTTGACTCTTTTTTCTTTACATTTCGTTTTTCCCTATTTTATCAGTCACAATCACAATAATCTTTTCTTTAGGTGACATAAACGTGACTAAACTTTCTATAAAGTTGATGCGGTATTATTACCAAAAAAAAAAAAAAAGTTATCAAATTTTAGTTTAGATTGTGAGGTATAAGATGAGGATGACAACGTTCTTTTATTATTCTTTCATCACCCTAAAAGGTTGAAATTCATTGAATACAAATTTTCTCAATACTGATAATCTCTCACTTATCTTTAATAAAAAAATTTCTTTATTTTTCCGTTAAAACCCATTTTTTGCTAAATGAAAATAATAGAATATTTATTTACATTTACATTTACAAACATTTCAAAAATATTCAATGGGTTTTACCAATTTTGAACTTTAATTAGATTCTTATACAAGAATATAAACCAAACTATAACTTACGTATATTATTTGCATTTATATCAATCTCATCAGAATTCATCACAACACTTTTCATCTATCAATATTGATACATTGAAGTATTTTTTACACATTGATTCGTTTTTCTTTATAACTCGATTCATATTTTCATTGATCGTTTATCTTATTTTTTATTTTGACCAAAATAGTTCGTCTTCTTTTTCTTCTTCTTATTTTCTTCTATAATATTATCCTTTTTGAAGAAAGATTCTTTTGAAACATTATATTCAATGTATCATCGTTTATCTTTTTTATATAAATGTCGTTTTAGTATCGTTATGGTCTTTGTAACAAATTGAATGAAGGAAATTGTAATTCAAAAGAATTTTTTTTTTTAAATTTATAACTATAAACAGAATCAATAAATTCAATTTAATCCACTATTTCTTTGTACTCATATAAAATTAATTTAACTCTACAAAAAAAAAAAAAGACTTTTATGTTTTCATTTGGACGCTATTTTATATATTTTCTTAAAAAAAATCTTTACTTTTAATTCATTAAGTTTTCATCTGCCGTCAAAATTTTATATGAATCAAATTATTTTTATTATTTTAATGCGAAAAAGTAAAAAAGGAGAAAAAAATACAATCATTCATAAAGACTTTTGATTCTAAAAGAATTAAATCATAACCCCACTTTAGTCATTTTAACAATTAAAGGTTTTTGTAAAATATCCTATATGATAATTGATTTGCTTGTATTAAATAATAAATGCAGATCTGTTCATACTTCAGATTAAAGAAAAAAAAATTGATAAAGGTTCAATTAAATAAATATTCCGTTAGGCTTCTGACTCTTCAATACAAAAACATCAACATCATAGATTTTCATATAAAGATTAAAAAATAATTCTAATTAAGGATTTTGTTAAGATTCTTCGATATCGATTGATTTTATTTTCTTAGGCTTACGATTTCTTCAATTTTTTTATCATTTGGTTTAAATAATAAAAAAGTCGTAATCTTATCTCGTCTAAATATTTTTCCACTTCATTTATTTATAATCAACGAGAAAATTATTGAACAAAAAAAAAAGTTTTATTTTTACTATTTTTAAAATATACAAATATTGATTATCTTTAATCTTTTCAATTCCCATAATTTTCATAATTTCTTACAAAATTTTGTTTACTGTAATAATTTCTAGGATTTATTTTCTATATCAATAAAGAATCAATTTTTATAAGCCAAGTGTGTTGGAAGCCGTTACCATCTAATAAAAGATAAAAAAAAGTTCCATAGTGATAATCCGTTTAATCCATATGACAACAAGTGGTTCTTGAAATTCGGAAAATATATAATAATACTCAACAATTTATCTAAATGTTGATATTTATAAAGTTTATAAAAAAATGTCCTTCAGTTTTGATTTAAGATTAAAATAGAAATAGAATAAAATTAATTAACATTCAAGTTTCATTTATGTCAGAATTTAATTAAATGGAACTCCCCATTTTTATTATTTACAGAGAATTTGATTTTTCATTTGGACGATTGATATTCTTTTGTTTTATTTTTCTAAAATTTTAATCGTTACATTTGGTAACCTCATCCAACCCAACCATAAACAAGAATTTAAAACAAAAGTAATAAAAGCAAAATAATTTAAAAAAAATAATTAATAAATAAAAATAAAGAATAATTTTAATAAAAGATTTTGTTCAATTCTACAGTAAAATATAAAGTTAAAGAATTTTAAAATCTATTTTAATTTCTCGGATAGAAACAAGAAAAACCTTTTAAATTCAACATTGCATTGCATAAAATACAAAATTGAAAAAAGGAAGAAAAATTTTCAGAAATCGAATAAAAACATAAAAAACAACTTAACGTCAGATCGATGTTTAAAGTTAAAAAAAAAAAAACAAATATTAACAAGAAAATGCATTCAGTATTTTACAAAAACAACAAAAATTTAATTTTTTCTGATTATTTATTTTACAATTTTCTTCTTTTTTTTTCGTTTCTCGTTAATTACAATTTTCAATATTTACACCAACCGTTTTATTTTCAGACAATGTAATTGTAATTGACTTTAAAAAATAAAATTTTACTCGGAAATTTCAGTTTTTTTAATAAGAATAAAAAAAATGTAACTCTCGTTGGTTTTGCCTTTTCTGTATTTTCTTCAAATACTTTTTTTTTGATTCTGTGCACGTGAAATCCTTAAAAAATGCAACTTGCCTAATTTTCATTGCTTCCAATTATCGGGAATAATCCCATTTTATTCTAAGTCAAAATAAACTTTTTTTCTAAATAAAAATATCAACAATTTTTATTAAAAAATTACAAGAAATAAGAATAAAAAAAAAAATCGATAATAAAATATTTATTACAACAATCAACAATCGATTTATTTTCTATCGAAATAATTTTTTGGTTGTTATTATTTTTAATACAAAAAAAAAAGAAGAAAAATCCTAAATCAATAAAGAAATTAATAACCATCAGTAAAATTTATATATGAAAAAAAAAGAAAAAGAAGAAAGTCTAAAGTACAAAAGCCACACGCAAAAATATGATTTATAAATATTATTTTTTTATTTAATATTTTTTTTTTATTCATAAAAAATATAAATATTTGAAAAACATGCAGAAAAAAAAGAAATTCATTTTTTTTACTGCCCTCTCTCTCTCTCTCTCTCTAGGGGTAATTCCGCCATTAATATTGTTAGCCATTTATTTCATTGTGATTTTGTAATAATAAACTTCTTCTTCTTTTTCCTCTTTTTCTCATTTTCAGCATAACACAGCAAAAAAAAAAAAAGTGGAATAACATTTTTCCTGGATTCATATAGGAAAATATTTTATGTTTATATAGATTTTTTTTTATTTTCTCTCTCTCTCTCTCTCTCTCTCCTTAACATTTCGAAATAAATATTGATCGAATATTATTGTATATTTTTTTATATTTATGAACTAAAACATAATATGAATATGACTTTAGTCTTTATATAAATTTTACTATCTTTTTAACTTTTGAAAATGGCCACTAGAAAAAAATATAATATTCACATTTCACCACCTGCTACTAAACAAAAACAAAACAAAACAAAACAAAATAGTAATTTTTTTTTAATTCAGGTCATATAATACAGGAAAAGCCATCAGGAACTTAAACTGCATAATGCAATTCTACTATAAATCATTATGGTAAACAAACCCCCCCCCCCCCCTCCCCCCCCTCCTATATATTGTTGGATGTGGTTTTATATTCTATATATTATAATGATAAATTTTCGTGTGGTCATCGTGTGATATTCATATTTTATAAAAATATTATGTGTGGGTACCTTTAGGGTCAATCATATAATTAAACATTTAACTAATTCAGGATATACCAAATATATAATCCAATAAATGAATCATTATCAGAACCGTTGAATTGTTTTTAATTTTTCTATATTCATGTTAGGTACAAATAATTCAATTAAATAAATGCAGAAGACTGTTAAAGCAGCTGGTATTACTTAGTAAGTCATATTGTTGTCTTATACTGATTTTTTTTTTCTCTTCCATTTTGTTATTAAGAAAAAATATATTTTATTAAATCCAGCACATTAAATAAACAAAACAGTGAAGGGTTTTTCCTTGTTATACATTTATAATAGTCGCGTGTATTCTTTATCTTTAGTTATCTCTATGTGGTTGAATTAAATATGAACATTAAAATAACAACAAAAAGGGTTCAATTGAATACTTAGAAAATAAAGTCTCCTGATATTATCAAATAACTTAAATAAACTTTGTTAAATTATTAATGAAAATGTTAAATTGGAATGTCCAAATTCAACGCAGATGTCAGAGGGGATGGAATGGCTTATCCGTAAGCAAAAAAAAAATAAATGCATTAAAAATAAAACAAAACACACCCAAATATTTATATATTTGTTAGTTTCCTTTCGTTGCACATGCAATATTCAGTTTTACTTATGTAATTTTTATATTCCAGGTGCATAACTTAACGTCAATAAATTAAAAGGATTAAAATTTTATAAAAAAAAAAAAAAAATAAGTATTTTGATTAAATAATTTGATAAAACTGAGTTCTTATTATTTGAAAGAATTAACAAAAACAAAAGTAAATAAAAATGGCAAATGGTAAAAAAAAAGAACAGAAATTGTTTTAATTAAATAAAGTAATAAAGAAAAAAAAAAAAAAAGTCGAGCATATTTAAAGATTTTAAGAAACAGAAAAAAAGAAATCGAAATAAAATAAAATCTGTCATATACGGTACAAAAGTGAAGTGACCTTTATACCGACTATATAATTTATTATTTATATAAGAATATATTTTATTTACTTTTTGTTTTTGTTTTTGTTTTTGTATTTATTTATTTATTTATTGATAGATTTGATTAGGGGAAACCGAACTCAGCTGTCTTTCACAATATTCTCTCTAACTAATATCTAACTAAAAATAAAATAAAATATTTATTTTTAAAAGCATTATATTGTTGTTACCAAATAGATTTCAAAAAGAAGGAAGAAAACAAAAAAAAAAAAAAAAAAATTAATGTTTTATTTGTCGTGTATTGGCATACATATCTATATATATATATATATATATATATACATATTTATATATTTTCTTATGTATAAAGTATATAGTAAGTATAGTATATATATATATATATATATATATGTATATACTAACTAATGTGACTTGGGACATTATTTTGACAAATAATGTAATATGTATCACAAAATGAGCGTGAAATGTATACATTTTATATATTTTATATTTTACATTACATTTATATAATGTATTCGTATTGTGTATTGTGTATTGTGTATTGTGCATATATATATATATATAATTTAATAGAAGTTGTATTAGAATTATATATACATATGTGAAACCTTTGGGGGGTTAAAACAGTATCAGTATCAAAACACTAATGAATGAATATGTTTTTTTTTTTCCGTTTTTCCTTTTTTTCTGTATAGATAATAGAAAACATTTTTTTTTTTTTCCCTTTTCCTCTTCCTTTATTTTTTTTCCTTTTTTTATGATGGATTATAATAAATTAATGAAATAAAAAATTTTTAAAGTTTCATAAAAAATAAATGTTATTTTTTTTTTTTATATTTCATTATATAAAAAATATTCATTTATAATGAATTCACTTTAATAAATAGAAAATTTTAGAGAATCCCTTATAGATTTATATGTCGTCTCATATTTATTATACAAAATTATATGAATTCCTAGAAAATTATTAATATTTTTTTGTATACATAATAATTTTTTTTTCTTCTTTCCCATTAATTTAAATTAATAGCATAAATCCTAAATTTAACCAGAAGTTAAAAACGAAAATATTTTCAGAAAATTAAGTTTTAAATTTTTTTTTTTGGTGAAAAAAACCAAATCAATGACTACAAGAAAAAATATTTCAAAATATTCATCAATTATAAATTATTTTGAAATCAGTTTAATTTGATGATTATTCCAATTATTAAAAATATCTTATTAAATTAAAAGTTTACATTTTTTCACACATAATTTAAATAAAAGTTTATTTGAATTGAAAAAAAAAAAAAAACAAATAACAACAACAATAATATCATAATAAAGAATGTCTACCAAAAAAAAAAAAAAAAGAACAACAACGACAAATAAGTTTAAGCTTATTTCTACTTTAGTTATAGATTTTCACTGTGTGGTGTGCAATTGTAATGGGATACATTATTTTTCGTTTCATGTTTTAAAGTCATGAATATGTCTTTGAAGAGTTTCACTTATTTTAAAATATATTCTAGTCAATGTTTTATGCTATTTGATATTTATAACATTAACTTATATAATATTAATTATAGAATAGCAATGGCATTGTTGTCTATGTTTTGTATTTATAAAATAAATGAGTTTATTCACGAAGAAATTATATTAATGAAAAAACATTGTGAAAATGATTATTAGATTATACTTTCTTTCATAGTTGTTTATTTTCTTTATGCAATTTTCTTTTTTCATTTTCTTTTTCTTTTTTAATATTTAACATCAGGCTACACACTTAGTTCACGCCTTTTGTTTGTCTCACGTTTAGTGTAGATTAATATAAAACCAGACGTCTACGATTGATTATCGAATCACAATAATGTACATGGAAACCTTATAAAAAAATAAAACATTACAATAGAACAAAATGTCCTTAACTTTGAAGGGATGCTATGTGAAGTGTAATCGTTTTTTTTAATAAAAAAAAAAATATATATACTATTTAATTTTGTAAATTACGTAAAGTTGAAGTTATAACAGAGATCATAAATGCTGAATTCCAACCACAATACTGACAAATAGAAAATTTAGAAATATTGTGGTTTACCACAAATTCAGTCAGTAAAATAATGTAACATCAATAACATTGAATTACACTTCACATAATAAAGAACGTTTAATTAGTTTCAGATGAGAAAGTACAATTTGTTTTATGGTTTACAATTAAAATTATCCACAACTTTTTTTCTAACCACCAACTTAATAATAATTGTAATCATAAATAATGATTAATTAATTCCCAATAATAATTATTTAGTTTTTTTATAAAAACTTTCATACAACATTTCTTTTTTTTATTTTAAAAATTTCACAAAATTTCCTCAAATAAAGAAAATAAAAACTGAAAGAATCTTGAAAAAGATTTTTGCTTTTAACTTTTAGATTTTACCAAAAGTAAAAAAAAGAAGAAATATATAAAACAATGTTTAAAGAAAAAGTCTTTACGTTTGAAACAAATTTAGTTTGAAAACCAAATGGAAAAGGATTTGAATTTTTTTTTGAAATTTTCTAAAATGAGATTTTTTTTTATGCAACCGGAATGAAAACGTCATGGTTGTAACTAAGAATATATAAAGGTAACTATATAGACCATTTTTATCGTTCATTTAATTGTTCATGCAAAAAAAAATATATATATAAACTAAAGTATAGAGACAAAAGATTTAAAATTGTAGAATAGATAAAGTCTGTTAGAAAAGGATTGAATTTTCTAGTTTTCTCTCCAGTTTTTTTTTTTCCCCAGTTCCATATATTTTTATTTTGAAATGAAGACAGTAACTAGATATTAGATAAATACAAATAAAAGACAAAATGAGATTGAAAAATTTTTTTTAAAAAGTATTATTTGTACCTAAAATAAAATAGAATTTATATCAATATCGGTTGTTGTTGTTGTTTCTTTTTTGTATTTTTTTTGGTATTTGTTTTAGAAGAAAATGTTCAGAAGGAATCTGACCAAATGACAAATAGTGTTTGCAAAGTAAAGTAAACAGATTTTCGTTTGTAAATAAACATTTATAGAGATAAAAGTCGTTGTTTCTGAAAATGTTTATATGTGTGTGTGTGTGTGTGTGTGTATATGTTTTATTATTTATTACTATAGTTTATCAAATAGAATAGGATTAATCTCTTATTTGATTAAACACATTTATTTAGAAGACTTTTGTGTCGTTGAGCTTGATATAAATTGTATATACATTGAATAAATAATAATAATAATAATAATAATAATAATAATAATAATAATAATAATAATAATAATAATAATAATAATAATAATAATAATAATAATAATAATAATAATAATGTGATTGAATTATAATTAAAATCGAAATTCAATATTCGATTTTCATTTAAATTAATAATAAAATGTCAATAGTTATTTATATTAAGATATACCGATATTAAGAAACCAATAAAACAAATACTAACAATTTAAATGTTCAAGGTGGAAATACTTCCCCCCCCCCTTCACCCCCTTAGTGCGATTATTATCCTGAAATATAAATTCAAGACATAATAATAATAAAAACTATTCAAGATAAAATATAATTGATGAATATCAGAATTAATATAAAATATCTTATTTGATGATTTGTAAATATAAAGATAATTAATGATAAGTATTTTATATTCATTAAATTCAATGTCAACATAACCTAGAAACATTTAAATTTTAATGTGCTTAAACGTTTATTATGTTAAGTTGAACAATTGAGTAATTCAAATAATTTAAAATTGATTAAAATTAGTTTTACATAGATATTCTAAGAATATACTTTATACATGCAATGGTTTAATAAAACATTGTTGAAAAAATAATTGAATGAATAACTTTTATATAACACCAAATTACAATGTTTGTATAAAACTATAAAATTATTATTATTATTCGTATTCCTTATATATATTTAATATATAAGTGTTTATATAAAACATCTTTATAAAAATCATTTTACCATTATGATATTCTATCTAGAGAATTTTGCCTTCCTATAATATCTAAATATTTAATTTTTTTTTTTTTTTTATAAAAGAAAAAAAAAATGAAGGTAGATATATATTGTATTACTTAAGTAGAGAATATCAGGGCTAAGGTATATTGAATGGGGTTAATTTCCTTTATAAATTTTATCCAAAAAAAAAAAAAAACAACTTATAATAGAACACCATAAACGTCACGTTTTACCACAAAGAAAGCTTAAAGGCATTATATTAATTTTTTTTAAGTATATCCCATTTTGAATTTTAAATTTCTTTCTTTTTTGCTTTTCGTTTTTTTCTTTTTTTTTTTTTTGATAAACTAATGGTAAAGGCTGTGTTTTATGTATCTATTTTAACTATAATATTGGTATCATATAGATTTTTCAATAAAGTCTTTATGATGATATTATGATATTATATTTTAATAGAAAATGTATATAGAGGAGTGTAAATGGTGGAAAAACATTTTATTGGGTTGATTCGTGACATTAAATATTATGCTGCTATAAGCAAAAATTGTGTATATGAACATATATATACATATATATATATATATATATATGTGTGTATACGTATGTAAAGAAATTGGATCCTTTAGGAATTTTCACATATATGTACGTGACAACTCAGATGTGAGACGTATATCAATTATTGTATAATAATTATTAAACATTGATAATATGGAAATATATGGTATATTTAATAGAATAACTTAATTGGTTTTCGGTTTAGTAAGCAACTATATTGAAAATGTGGTTGACGTAATTTCATTATAATAAAATAAACACTCAATAGACGGAATCTTTGAATCACTATAAATTTATGCAGACACAAAATATATACCATATATAATACGGTTGATTGCAAACACCTGGAGTTTCATTTAATTGAATTACCAATGGTTGTTCAAATTAATTTATATATAAGATTACGTTTAAGATTAGTAAATACTTACACATTTCTAGAATGATAACCCAATGTTTTTCTGCTGTAATTGAAAGAAACAATATATATTTATTTTTCATTATTAAAAACTGCATTTTTTTAGACATTATTATAATTAAAGGAAATTATCACCTCATTACCACATACAAGAAGCTTTTAATTCAAAGTACAAGATCATTACTAAATTCTATATTGAGTGTGAGATAATAACCTATAAACAAATCATCACCTAACTACAATAATCTGTCTCGAGTTGTTCAAGTTAAATCTAATATAAATAAAAACAGACAAGCTGTTCAAACAAACAAAAAAAAAACACAACTTTTATTATATCTATACTTTTATCATATATTCACATACTAACTTTTCATGTCAGTGTCATTAACCGATAAGACCATAAACTTTCGTGTATCGAATCATTTGCAGATGTTTCCTTCAGTTTATGATTATTTTTTCTTTATTCTCCTTCCTACACCAACGAAAATTAATCAAAAAAAATAAAATACAAAATGTCAAAATATTTTATAAAAGACAAATAATGTTCAAATTTTTGACTTCATCAAAATATTAATATTCCATATTATATGATTAATATCCCATTAATCGACTTAATATTATTAGTCAATATTCAGATACGTAAATTAGACGATATATGCTATAATGCAAGTCACCCACAAATATTATCTGTTCTTTTACGTCTAAATAACGAGACAACAAAGGTTATAAGACTTTCTTTTAACTTTTACAAAAAAAAAAAAAATACCAAAAATTAGAAATATTTTAATAAATTAAAAATTTTAAAAATATAAAACAAATGAAAACCAAACCATAAGTAGACATTTTTTTTTAAATTTTTTTAATTAAAATAAAACAAATTATTCTTATTCCATTTGTTTGCTATAATTATTCGTTATACAAATACAAAATATTTCAATGTTGTTACATATTTATATTTAATTCATTCAAATCTAAGAATATACAATCTTTTATTGTGTAGATATTAATGTTTATTTACTTTTGAAAATACATTAAATGAAAAATAATTATTTCCTTATTTGTTATGATATTCACATGGAAATAACTATTTAAATTGTTATTACATGAAAATCTCATCAGTTGTTTAAATATTAAAAGTTAATCATTATTATTTTTATTTTTATTTCCTATATTTTCTTATTTAAATATTTTACTAATAATAATAATAATTAGAGTTAATAATTATAACAATAATATTTAACAATAGAAATTTTCTAAATAGAAAACGAGATTATTTTCAGAACCAAATAAAAAATTGTATTCTTGTATAAATGAAAACTTTTGGAGAAAAATAATAACTATAAAAATTTAATTGCTTTACAAATGTCATTAATTTATAGAATATTTAAGACAAAAAATAATCTAAAAATTAATAATGTTGTTTAGTATGCATCGAAAGTGTACTAAAGTCATTATCAAATAGGAAAAAATCACCAAGTAAATTACATTTTCCTTTATTATTAAAATTTTTTTCTCAAAAATAAAGTTTTTAGTTCATTTTTGTTCACTAATCAAATTAGTCACTTGAGTACTTTCTTTTGTTGATTATTCTCTATTTATATTCATTATTTTATTATCTTTTATTTTATATCCCTCTTGATGCTTTAATATTGAACAAAAATTTCTTTAGGTTTTTAAAAATCTTCAGGTTAAAAGTAATTAATACAGATTTCATTTATCAAAAGAATTTGAATGAAAAAAAAAAACAAACTAAAACATGCGAAAATAATTTAATTTCACTAATGAAAAAATAATTAATTAAAAATGTTATAGTTTTTACACTAACAATTCAATTCTAACCATAAAAAATATATTTCATTATTACTACAAAATATAGAGAACCATTACTTTTCGTACATTTATTTTAAAAGCAAACAAAATAGGGAAACTAAATAAAACATTTGACTTTGATTGAACAAAAAAAATTTCTAATATTACAAATTATTTGTACAAATAATTACAAATAATTCGTAATAGGATTATAAATTATAAAATTATATTTAGAGTAATAATTTAATTACAAAAATATATAAATTCATATTCAGATATAAAACAAAAATTTCTGTGACTTAAACATATAAATTTTAACACTCATACATATATGAATTTAATCCTATTTATTACTTCAATCTAAAATAATAATGTTTAAAGATAAAATGTAGAAATATATATTTGACAATATATTGATTGTGTTTATTTGTGTATTATGTAACATCAATGTTCTTCACACTATATACGAATATTTTGTTTAGTCATCTATCTTGTTTAGTAACTATATTGTCATGTCGCTATTAGGGATTCACATCCTGTTGGTAAATGCATGATATATCTTATATTTTATATATAGAAAATTTGTATATACAACGAAACCAACAAGGAAACAGTAAATGTTTTATATATATATATATACGTTATTACATTTGTAACAATATTCTATATAAATATATAAATTATAATTTGTATGATACATCAGTTTAGTTATAGGTAGGTATAAAGTAATTCTAATAAATTATATTTAATGTATTTATGTCAATGACAACATGAAAATGGAAGAGTTAAATGAGACTTTTATATATAACATATTACTTGTCTAATGTCGCTCGGTGTATCGATGGTTTTAAACTTTTCTTTTGCATTGTTAGTCAAAACTTTAGTCTGGATTTTCCTTCATCACTTAAATAAATTCATCTATTCAAAGTATAAAATTAAAGCATAGTCACAAAATGCATTGGACTGTTCTGAAAAAAAAATATTTGAGTTGATAATCGTTGAAGGCTTAACACTCAAATGCCATTGGTTCGCGTGTCGCCTATATATTGTGGTAATGATAATTAATTATAATTACAAATACCATAATGACAGATTTAAAGCCTTTATTATTTATTAATTATTCTAATGATGAGCTTTTCTAAAAAAAAAATACAATATGTGAGTCATAAGTGAGGCTTGATGAATTTTATGAAGTATTAAATAATTCTTTGTATCTTAAATAAATTTGTAAAATTCTTCTATGAACAGGATGTCAAATGAACAGAAATTAAAATTGCATTGGACAATAAGACAAAGTCAATCAATTTTTATTATTCACAATTATATTGTGCAAATAGTTAGTAAAACACGTATGACATAACCGAAATGGAATCCAAATATATAAATTCACAAATATATAATATAAGCTATTAAAGTACTTTTCTAAATAAATTTTATAAATAAAATGGATATTGAATTAATTCAATAAAATCTGTCGTTATACAAAATCTATATATCCCCATGTAAACAGGACAATCTCTTGTATGTACAAATCTAATGGATTTAAATTTTATTAAAAGGTATCGATTCAGAAATGTAAACACTTTATTTTATTAGAATGTATTTCCTTCCAACTTTTCAATTTTCTCTTGAGATAAAAGATATTGTGGGGTATAAAGTGTTATCTTATCAGTATCAAATTTACAATGAATTGAAAATTTTCTCTACTTATTCCAAGCTATAATTTACTTATAGAGAAAAATAAATTAAATGTGAACTAAACATAA
This sequence comes from Pedicia rivosa, assembly GCA_963082725.1. Classification (NCBI taxonomy): domain Eukaryota; kingdom Metazoa; phylum Arthropoda; class Insecta; order Diptera; family Pediciidae; genus Pedicia; species Pedicia rivosa. Next base: position 30,184,587 of record OY720154.1, read on the forward strand.
AAATAAGTTTACTTTTATATAATAATTTTATTCATATAATATTTTCTTCAATCAATTTAAAGACCATAGAAAATTCTTTATAAATTCATTAGAAATAAGAATAATTAATATAAAGCATACCTTTGAATTAAAAATTACCATAAATAAGTAGAATTTTTACTTTTTCCTTTTAATAATTTGTAACAATAATTACGTTTGATGAGTTTTTTTTTTTTGATTAAAAATACAAAAGTAAATATAAAGTAAATCAACTTGATGAAAATGTTTACTGTTTACTTTACATTACACAGATAAATTCATTATATAAACAAGAAACAACTAATGCATTTATATGAAGAAAAAATGTTATATACATAAATAGAATAAAATTAGTTCTTGTAAATTAATTTTTAAACCTTTTTTACAAAATATGTAAATTGTCAAAAATTATATATTTTTCAAGATAAATTGATGTGATATAAATAAAATAATATATTAAGGAAGAGTCAAAAAGAAAAAAGGAAAAAAAGGTTTTTTTTTTCTTGTTAAACAATGTGGACAAATTCAAAAAGATATATTTGTTTCTGACCTTTGTAATATTGTGGTTTATTTTCGTCATCTACCTACTTATGACCCAATGTCAGCGATTTTTTTTTTCTCTAAATTTTTGCTTTTTTCTTATACTTATTCCCCTTTAAAGTTATAATGTAGGTATAACGCCTATTTATTGTGTAAGATTTAAATAAACGTCAGATTAAATAAAGCCTCTTTAAAATAACGTATAATGAGGAAATATGTTTATCTAGCTTTCTTTACTAATTCACTTTATAATAAATCAAAATAAAAATTTCTTCTAGAATCTAAATAAGAAACGTTCACATTTTATTTCATAATTTTAATATGTTCTTTAAAATTACTTTTAATACAACTTTTACAGATATAAATAATGTATAATTGACTAATTGAAAAAAAAAATCATTCTATAGCCATCTTAAGCCAATAAACAAATTTTAATTAGATAAGATTAGATTAAATACAATGATACGGGATACGACCACAATAAGAGTTGGATTATTGTATACAGGAACTTTTTTTTGTTTTTGTATCCATTTTATAATACCCAAAAGGGTTGAAATGAAAACACACAATTGTCATTAGGGAAAAGACTTTAAAGAGAAAAGAAAATGGAAAGGGGAAAATAGAAAAAAAAAATGTGCAAATTAATTACACTCGTTTTATGTATTAAAAGAATAAATAGCAGTAAATTTCTTAAATTCAGCGTTTTATTTATATTCATCATTAATCTTAAAAAGAAAACCCCTTTCTTATTTTATTTTATTTTATTTATTTTTTTTTGTTATTTTGTGTCTTAATTAATTATGGATTTGTAAAGAATTTTATTAATTCATAACAATTCATCACAACCACCATCATTCCCACATTTCTTATTGATAATAAAATTAATGTAAATATAATTTTACTAATTTATGACAAATTTCAATTCTTTCCATTTTTTTTTTTTAAATTTCATTTGATTTCCTTTATATTTTACAATATTTTTTTTGTTGTACAGATTTCTAAACAGAAGAAAATAAATAAGTTGTTATTGTTATAAAGTTGTATTATTGACTTCGAAAAATCTATGTATAAAATACAATGTTTGTTGTATTTATATTTCGGTTAGATTTTGACAAGAACAGAAAAGGAATTGAAAGCATACAAAATACAAATACGGATTGATCCTAATATACACTTTTGGTAAGTATAAGTTCCTTTCTTCAATACACTATTCTATAAAATTAGGTAATTTAACTTGTATGTATCAAATCTCAATTTTCTTTCTATGATAAGATCAGAATTTTCAAAACTACCGAAGAAAATCTCTTGCAATAATATTCTAAGGATAACCATCGAAAGCAACCCCATTGATTTTCGGTAGCTTTAGTGAATTGTAGAAAATAGAAATTTGAAATCTTAAGAATTAAATCGATTATATATTTATTTATATATTAATAAAAATATGTCATATAAGTCGACATAACTCGTGTTGGACAGTTTTATTTTTTTTCCAAAATATAGGATCAAATTACTAGTGATAGGAATTTATAAAAGAAAACTTATCGAAAATAATTATAAAGAAAATATAGAAATGTTCAAATAGTTTCCTTTTTTTTTACATTTAAAATTCTAAAATAACACAAATAAAATATAAACGTGATTCATTCAATTTTCTTCTTTTGTTTATTTTTTTTTTCAATCTATCTAACCTAATCCTAATATCATTCCACATATATAAAGTATATTGGAGGGAACTCTTAATTTTTCCACTTATGGGAATTGATGTGTAAAAAAAAACATATGTTCTCTATATAAAACTCAGAGAAAAACAACATCGATTACATTTTATATATATATATATATATATTTATATGTTTAAGATCGAAAATGTTGTTTATTTCAATGTGACATCCTAAATTAGAAACAATAATGAAAACTAATTTATATACGTGTTTACAATAAGAAAATATTGTGTAAATAATTAGATAGGAGAATATATATAGAGAAGAATGAGCTTAACAAAAATATTTACTTCTGTTTTTGAACAAAACAACATAGTCTTATTTTTATTTTATTTTTTTTCGTATCTTATATATGAAGTATAAATAAATATAGAAACAACAATAACAATAACAACAACAAAAAATTGTTTTTCCGTTTAATAAATAGCCTCGAGTTTATTATATTCCTTCTTCTTCTTCTACTTCTTCTTTTTTTATGTGTGTTTTTAGCACTTAAAAAACAAAACCTAATTGAAATTAATTTGACGTATGCAATCATTTTATGTATGCGTGGGTGGATGTGTATGTGTGTGTTTATAAATTGTTTATTTTGTGGATGAATTTTTCTAATATTAAAAATTTATTTTAATTAAATATTTTTGTTGTACACAATTTTTTGAGACAAGTTCAGATGAAAATTTTGAGAAAATACAAAAATATCTAGTAGTACTTTTTTTTTCACTGCCCTTTAAATCGAGTCATTTTCCTTTCAAAATTTTATTTATTATAAATCAAACATTATGTACCACAATACGTCTAGCCAATAGGTACAAATACTCTTCTCATTTTTCACTAAACCTAAGATAAAAAATATCTTTTCGAACGGAAATTCATTAGGAATTATTTCTACGATATTCAAAAAGAAAAGTTAAAATCGATTTTTTATTAAAATTATCAATTTATATTTATTTTTAATTAATTTTATAATTAAATTTCATAATTTTGACATTGACATTGAAATTAGCTGCCTAGAATCTTCTCAATAGATTTGAATTGATTTTTTCTAGACTCAATCAAGAATTTTCAAAGTTTCTTGAACTTATTTTAATTTTTAAACGTTAAATTTAAGGCATCTAAGTATTTAAGGTGGATTCATATTCTAGGAACCCTTGAATATACCGCCAAATTTTTTAAGTTTCAAGATCATATTCGAAGTCTCTTAGAGAGAACTATTTTAATTTGTTATTCCAATAAAACCTGTTGCTCTTAATTCTATAAAATTTCCAAACATGAAATAAGAATTTAGCTCTAAAAAAATAATTGATTCAGTTTTTTATTTAACATAAATAAAAACTAAAAAAGATAAGTGGAAATCATACCATACAAAGTTTCAGAAAATATTGAGTCGGGAGAAATAGTTGAAATCAGAGTTAATTGGAAAAATTAAAAGAAGATTTAGGTTTGAATATTAAATAAAATTGTATATTTGTAGCTCTATAAAAAGAATATAATGTTAATGATGTTAGTAGATGAAGTAATTCCTTTGAATCCATTAATCCATGTTATGACGAAACCCCGAATAAATGCAATGTCTTTGTAGTTAGTTAGTTAATTTTGTTTATTTTACAAGGGCAAGGCAACCTTTCGGTTATATTCCACACCTTGAGACCTACTATTTTTGCGGTGGGTTCTGAACCACCTAGCATCTGCACATGCATTTTTACACCTGATTCGGCCCATTGCCAGCTTTAGGAAACATGCAGATTTCCTAAGAAGAATCCTTCGGTTTATTAAACCTTATCCTGCACACCACCAACCAGAGGGTCATAGACGTTATTTTAATCATTGCCCACTACTTATGTGTGTTTAAATACACAATTAGCCACAATCCCGCCTCGGTCGAGATTCGAACTCGGTACCTCCCGCTCCAAACGCAAGCACGATGCCATGCTCCCACCTTGGTCGGTATTAATTTTATATAATGCACTTTATAACTAATCGTATGTTATTTTTATTTAACTAATATTTCATCAAACACACCTTTTTTTTTTACCCACAACTTCTTATGTCAAATTCCCACACGAATCAAAAAACTTTTCTAAAATACAACTAAAAATTTGTTCGTTGTAAGAATAAAGAAAACGGTTTAATAAAGAAGGAAAAAGATTTTTTTTTTACACTTTTCCATTAAATATTTTTGTTCTAATTCATAACTTCATGTTCCACCATTCAATGTTTTGAATAAATAGCGAAAAACAAAAGAAAATATTCTTTAAATTGACTTTTGTCCAATCATTTAAAAAAGAAGTTTTTATATTTTTTATTCTGAATTGTCCAATTTTTACAAATGTTTTAATTTTAAAAATTAAATAGAGCAAAAAAAAAAAATGAACAACAAAAAAATGTATCATGTGATCATAATTAAATAATTAAAATAAATTTTATGTGATTCGATTAATTATTCAACCAAATATTTTTTTTTTGTCAGTAGTTATGTCAATAATGCAATAAACACAAATTAGAATAATAAATGTGGATAATTAAAAATATTTCGTTTATTATTTTTGTTAATTATTTACATAAATTTTGGTAGAAAATTCTTTAAATATGAATTATTAATTTTCCTACAAATTTTATTATTTTAAAGCAAAAATAAAATCCTTGATTTTAAATTTTAAAAAAAATTCCTCATTTCACTTTACATAATTTAAATTATTTTTAAATTTAAAAATAAAAATTCATAAGAATCACATTAAGATTTTTTACCAATATCTGTTTGATAATTAATTAATTCGGTAATTTCTCAGAAATGAAAAAGACATTCTTATAATGATGTCTAGTTTATCGGAATAAATTTTTGTTTAATTAATTTTTTTCCTAATACAGAATGAGTTAACCCTTTAAATTTTTTCTCATTATAAAAAATCACTCTTGTCTCTAGTTTTCTCTTTACACAATCTAATAATAAATAAAAGAAGAAAAAGAAAGAAAAGAAAAAACAGGATCACTTTAACTAAACTAGTTTTTTTTTTCTTCTTGTTCTTCTTCATTTTCTTCTTCTTTTATTCCATTTTCAAAAGGGTAAAACGTCTTCTATTATATACGTAAACGTGAAATGCGGGGAACGTGCTTGCTTGTTAATGAAACTGTCATGTCTATTATTCCAAAAGTTTTAAATTAAGAATAAAAGAAGAAAAGAAAAGAAAAGAAAAAAGATAAGATTGGAATCATGTCGTTTTTATTTATTCAATTTAGTGTGAGTGTATATGTTGTATTTGTAAAACGCGATGTTAAATACAGATTGTTAAAGATTCTGTCTGAGTTTGACACAAATGGTTTGTTTATAAAAAAAAAATACAGAAAGTATTCTGATAAAATGGTTATGTTGATAAAATCCGGATCAATTTTCAAATGAAAACTGAACTTAAGCTAAACAAGAAAAATAATACCAAGTTACATATATGTTGAAACTTAAAAATCTTAACAAAAAATCGTTACCTTGTCAATTGAAGCTGAAGTAAAAGAGAATTACTAGAAATATTATATAGAAATCGGAATTTGGATTAAATTAACGTGTCCTTAATTGATTTATTGTTAAGCTTACCTGATGTCACTGAACACTGTACTATTTACTATTATTATTGATGGTGTTTTCAAATTGAAACAATTATCAAACTTAGTCCTTTATTTAATTTTACTTTGTGATCTGTTATGGAAAGAGAATGGAATTTTTTCCACAAACTCGGATGATAGAGTTTGTGGAAAACATTCCATTCCCTTTCCATAACAGATCACAAAGTAAAATTACAATTTACCATTCAGCGTTTAAAATTTTAAACAAAAATTATTATTCTAAATTTTATTTTAATAAAATAAATGACTTATCTTTTGACACTTAATCATAATTTGTCCCAAAATAAATAATTATGACCAACGAAAATAATTTAATATAAAATAAAAGTAAAAATAAAATCAACCATCCAAATTAAGGAAAAGACAAAATGGTCGTTATCTTTTGACAAATCCTTACCTTACTAAACATTCTAACGGTAGACAGACATAAATGTTTAATTCCTAAAGTATTTTGTCATGAAAAACTAAATGAAAATCTGTACGTTAAACTGTAAATAAAATGATTATAAATTTACTACTTAAACATAGGTTATCGTTAACCGAGTGAAAGTATTCATATTTGTATTTTTTATTTTGTTAAAAAATTAGGAGTACAAAAGTATTAAACTTTTGATTTTTAACATAAATGAAATTTTAATATTTGATGCCCCTTTGAAATACAATTACTTTAAAATTAATTACCTGACGCTGTAAAGTTTCACAATTAAAATGAGATTTATAAAAAAATAACTAAAAAACTGAAAATAATTCAATGACCAAAATCATTTAGAACGAAACCATGAGGGAAATAATAATGAATTAATGGAAATTTTTGTCAAGACAATGACGTTCGTTTTTAAATCAAAAATATTATTGTCTGTTTTGTTTAATGAGAAAATTTGAAATATCTTACATAAATTATTTATTCTCGGAACTTACATAAATGTAATGAAAATAATGGTTTAAAATACTCTAATATATTTGGATTTTATTTAAAATTCCACTTCCGTTGTTTCACGAAAGGAAATAATTTTTAATAGGCTACACGTGTAAGTGTAATCAGATGACAAATAATATTATCTCAAATCAAATAAAAAAAAACTGATGAACAAATTTTATAATTCCGAATATGAAATTCTTTCAAAGAAAAGTATTTTGGAATTATACTTAAAGGAGCTTTACAAAACTGAATAAAATGTACAATCCTGGGCAAAGCCTTGATACATCTTTTAGAGTCAATGAAGTAAATGTAATAGAGAAGAAAAAAGAAAGAGAATGAAGAAGTGGAGGAGGAAAAAAAAATGTTTGAGTTAGCTTTTGTTCAGAAATTTTGTTTATCCTTTTCTAATATTGTTCCTCCTTCTTCAAAGGATACGTTTTTTTTTTTTATTTTTTCTTTTTATATTTTCACATTTTTTTCCTCTTTTCTATTTCACTAGAGGCAGGGAGAGAAAAAAAAATAAAAGAAAATTTCACTCGACCTTTTAAAAAAAAAAAGAAACGAATTTTCTGAATGACATCATGGTTTTTTGCTTTTATCATTTGTTTTTTCATTTGTTTTGTTTTTTTTTTGTGCTCGTATTTAACATTCAAATTTTGCAATCTTTAATCGTGTAACTATATTTATGTATATATATTGTGTGTGTGTGTGTTTGTCTGTGCATGTATTTTTCTTTTCTATCTTTAAATCATGAACAGGTAGACTAGACAGTTTGATAAAAAAAAAAATAAAAGAAAAAAATTCGACTCTTTTTAAACTAAATTGTCCCTTGCTCATTTTTTTATTTTTCTTCATTTTTCTATAAATCAACCTTTTGTTTGAAATAAAAGGAGATACAATCAAAATTGTGAGTCACTTTGGTTACCCACACCGGTCATATATATAGAAATAAAATTTTAAAAGGGGTGGGGGTGTGAGTTAAATATTCTATTAAAAGTTTAAAAAATAAAGAAACAAAGATTAATATTAAAGTTGTAATAAACTGATTTAAAAACAAGTAAAAAAAAAATAAAAATTGTTCTTTCTGTGGTTATGTTGCATGTTCAAAAGAATATGGCTCTTTAGATTAGACATAAACATGTGCAAATGTATAAATGTATATTCAAAAGATTTTGTCTAGAATATATCGTGACATTTTTTTTTTGCGACAAACATAAGTAATTAACTCTTGTATTATTATGATAACACATTTATTATTATCATAAAATTATAAATAAATTAAAGTAATATGAGAAAATTTATGGTAAAATCAACATGACATGAATATAATAAATTTATTAATTCAATAAAAACGCCTACAGGTAACACTCATTTGATGTGTGCTGCTAAGTTATCATTTCAAATAACCAAGTATTATTTTTATTTTTCTATTTCTAAATTTATCAAAATAAATGTATTTAAATATTTTGAACAACTTAACCCAATTCATTATAAATCAATCTAAATAGAATAACTTTAAAGTGAATCTTTTTATTTAGAAACTTTTGTTTTTCTCTCAGCCAATCAGTGTAGGTGACTCTCAATAAAAAATTTATATGTATAGATAATAATTAAATAGTTTTAAATTTTACCTTCATATACATAAATAATTTATTCAAATCCTTAAAGAAAACAAAATATACCTTATCCAAAATTGAATTTAAATGAAAATATACTGAAAATTGTTGTAATCCGCTTATGACAATTTCATACAATATTCTAAGAAGACTTATGTCTATTATAAATTTGGTGTTACAATTATTTATCACTATAATTCATATGTTAACATACAACGTTTATATTCTTCATGTTTCTATAGATATTTATTCGGCATAAAAATATTTTATCAACATAACCATTTAATACAAAATTCTGAATTTCTTTTATATATTTTCGAAAATGATTAAATATTTTGATTGTTAGATATAATTTGTAGTAATAAAATATAAGTAAGGGGTAAAAATAAATGTCATAAGCTCAATTATCTGTTGAATTAATTGATTATAGTTGTGTGCTATGCTAACCATATAACAATTTAGTAATAATTTATTAAATCTTCAAATAATATATTAGATTACAATGAAAACCACAAATCAAATTAAAGACATTTTCGATATACAAAATAATTTGAATTCTAATTCTAGTTTAAGTAAGAAAACTGATCTCTATATAATTTTGATTACATAAAATATATTTTTTAATAGGATATTAGAGGTCAGGGGCGCAATTCTGTAATTATGACAATATGACATTATCGTATGACAATAGTCCGAAATCCGACCAACTCGTTGTCATTTTGCCATATTATATTTCCCAGAATGTTGATTCATATAGACCACATTTGACATTATAAGATGCACAACCTATCCAACGATATTTATATATTTTCTCCGTTAGTTTCAAGTTTATAGATTATGAAATTAGTTTAATAAGCTTAAAATTGCAGCTGTTATTATTGATTTGTAACGTGGAAATTACTTTTTAAATGAATTTTTTCAAAGTCGCAAATATGGGTCTCGACTAAAAAAAAAAGAAGCAATAGCTGGGCGGTATTATGTTTCGTGTAAATCTAAACTGATTCCACTTATTTTAAAGAATTCTAACGATTTTTTAATTGGAATGTCTGTTACTAATTATTAACTGATTTTTGTTTGTATAAATCAAATAAAAAAATTATAAATTAAGTGAAAAATATCATAGGATGATTCAGCAAATATAAATAAATATATTATTTTTTAGTTTACAACTTTGAAGTTTTATTGATTATAAATAAATTTTATAAAATTTATTCCAATTATTTATTAGATGACAGAAATATTAAAATAAATTATCTATATTTAACAATTTATTTATCAAACCTCAGCAAACACTATAATTTTAATTATATGGGCTGAATGCAGGTTTACCAAAATAATATTATGTCAAAACCAATGTTGTACAATTAAAAATGTGTGGTAATCGATTATTATTTATTTGTAAAAAAATTTGTGGTTTTTAATTGATAATTTGTGAATTTTTTACTTCTAATAAATTGTATAATAAAAATAACATCAAATAAGAAGAATAAGAAGACGAAATAAACACTACAAACAATGAATGAAACTCTAAAGGCTTTTAGTCCACTTATTTTAATTTTAAAGAATTTTTCAGAAATAAATATATTTTAAAAATATAATAAATTCATTTGACTAAAAAATTAAAATAATTATAAAGAAAAAATAATCAAATCAGTTTCATAATTTTTTCTTTATTTCATTGTGACCGTTGAAATTTTTTTAATTATATCAGTTATAATTAAAAAATTTAGATTATTTTCCATACTTTAAAAGAAAAATGTAGAAAATTACAAAATTTTGATTTATCTAAAAAAAATATTGGCAAATTTTAATTAAATTTTAATTTTAATTCCTAAAAGTGAAACCAAAAAAAATAGTGGGTACTGATTCCCCTAGACAAATCTATAAATCTATAAATATAATTTTTTTGTATGGATTTTTGGTTTACGTTCTTTTTTTAATATTCAGGAAATTGAGAAAGCATACAATGATCGGTCACAATCATAACTAATATGCAAATGACAATATGGATTTTGTGGTTGGAATTTAACGTAATAGTTAATCATTTCAAATTATTACAAAATATTTTCAAATAGTTTCCGTCAATAAATCAGAATTGAATTGAATCATTATTTTTAATGCACTTAATTGTTGTTCAGTATTTTATTAAAATTTTATTAAAAACAAGTAAAATTTATTCTAATAAAATGTTTATACACGCATAATTTTAAAATAATGACAACCAAAATGACAACTTGATGAATTCATTTGTGTTATCACTTAAATTATTATATTTTAACAGAGTGAAAGTTGTTGTCACTATTTATTATGTCATCACAAAACTTTCATATAGAAAATAAATACAAAAACTTTTCTACATAACAATATTTTATTTGTTACATTTAGAATAAAATTTCTACATGTAAAATTTCTCTTATTTGTAAATTACGAAAAATCTAAAAAAAAGATCTTCGTGGAAATTTCAAGGATGAAATTATTAAAAGCAGCCATCGACAGGCATTTTACATACAAATTTGAAGACTAATTTTTTGAAGGGTTGAGAAAATTAATTAATTGATCCAATCAATGCATTCATATTAAAGCAGATTAAAAAACTTCACTCGTATGTATAAAATAAATATAAATCATTCATGTACATTTAATATTTTACCAAACATTTTAATATATAAATAAAATGGAAATTATTTTAATACGTTTGGGAAAACAATTCTTAATTCAACAATAAAATTAATTGTTACTCTACTTAATAAATTTTTGATTTTTTAATAATTTAAAACTAAAAATTGTTATTAACAAATCAAAAAATTAGTAAATTAATAAGGAACTTTAAAATCCTTTTCAACAAGTTAAATTTAATCTTCTATAGAAGTCGGAGTATTTGAAGGCTGAAGGTACACCGAAATCATCTGATTGTCTTATTTATATTGTATTCATTTCACATTTATTTATCCTATTATTTTTGTTGTTCATTCTTATTAATTATTATTAATTCTTAGAATTAGTTTATTTTTAAATTATAATCATATTCTATTTTAATGTTAGCTTTCTGTATGAATTAATAATATAATGGTGTATAGTTTATTTGAGTTTCTTACCCGTTTATGTACCTTTTAATAATTAATTATAATACTTTTAAAAAAAAGTACAATTACAAGAGATCTCTTAACATTTAAGCCAACCAATTGAATAAAACAAAAATTTTAAGTATAAAAAATATTTAATTCATTTGAAAAAGAATTTCGTTAAATTTAATATTTTTAAGCTACATTATTGAAAATTATTTATTTGTTTTATGGCTGAATTATAAAAACTTATGAAACCCCAGAAGAATTTACAAATACAAATTTTAATTTTCTAATTAAGAAAATATAAAATTTATTTTTATAGTCCCATTCTGAAATCAAGGCTAACTTGTAAAATTTAGTATATCCTTTAAAATGATTTCATTTATCATTAAGAGACATTAAAAGACATTCACTCTAAGTCTACCCGAACATCACATAAATGAAGTGTCTCCTGATTTTATCGTCAAAAAAACAAAACTAAATTTGAATTTATATCCAAAAGAAAAATTATTTTAATTAAATATAATTTTTTTTAATTAAAGGAAAAAGCAAAAAAAAATTAAACCAATTGTTTAATTTTTATCTCACAGTTTATTCAATGGCAAAAGATTTTATATATCCAATGTTCAAACTTGACAATTTTTCATTAAGCTTTTTTTAAAAGTGAACATCCCACAGAACCTAAATTTGAACAAAAAAAAAACAAAATTTTTGTTTCAAAACAATGCAAGAGTTATAAAGTGTTTCATACTGGGTTTGCATATACCAACCATAAATACATATATTCAAGTGTCTTTTTGAAACAAAATTTCTTTCACAACTTTTCTTTTTTTTTTTTTATAATTACATTTCCGACATAAAAAAAAAGTGTTGTAAGAGAGTTTAGTTGTTGAGAGATGTAGTTTTTTTTTTGTTCTTTTACCCTTTTTATATTTCAGTCATAGTGTTCAAAATCAGTAAAGTGCACTTTCATAAATTTACTCGTCTCTTCTTTTCTTTCATATTTCCGCAATATATTTTCTTTTATAAAATTGTAAATGAGATTTTAAAAAGGCAAACACAACAGAGGTTTTCTTTGAATACGTTGCTATATTTTTATCTTTCTGTGAAAATCTATTGCTATGAGAAAGTACTAACAACTTTGTACTTTTGTAACAAGTTTTTATTACTTTAACCACAAATGACACTACTGTATTAACCTCTACCCGCTAAATATGAATTTTACATATATTTAAAAAAAATGTAATTCCTAACAATATTCATCATTCAGCCAGATAAATATAAATGGCAACCCTATTTTCCAATGTCAATTAAAACGTATAACTTTATTTTTGGGTTGAATTCTTTTGAAATTTTTCTCATCAAATTCCCCTATAAATAAAAGTTTGATATTATGACAAGGTAATGGTGACGTCATAATTGATTTGCCATAACCATAACCTTTGCGTATAATTTTTTCTTGTTAGTGAAGCACTACAAATAAGTAGTGATTTCCAATAAAAATTAACAACATCACTTAATCTTAATTCATAAAACTTTAAATATTTCGTGAAACGAATTTATTTATTTCTTCTTAATAATAATTTGACTCAATAATTTCATTTGTGTGTTGTGTCTATCTTTTAATGAAAATTCCCAAATGTTATTTTCAGTATAATCTCATTACAATTAATATCAGTATATTAATATCATTAATATAAAATTAATCTTGTGACGTAATACCTTCAATAATTCGATTAATATATACATTACTGTAATATTGAATAATTCCAAATTTTAATTGAGACAAAACTTTTTGTGAAATTTAATTTAACAAAATAAAATGTAAAAAGAAAAGAGGAAAATGAAAAAAAAAAGGAAAAGAAAGAGGAGAAAAAGAAAATTAAAGCAAAGAAAATGTTTTGTTATAACTGTCTTGAATAATAAAATATTTTCGTACAAAATAATTCTTCTATTGTATAGATATAATATATGAATTCACGTATACCCAACAATGTTTAACATAAACAAAATACTTGAACCGAATAAGAAAAGATAATTGTGTCAATTTGTTTAAATTGTTGACATTTTTTAAGGGGAAGGAAAAAGAAAGAAAGAAAAAAAATTCTATACCATTCTTATATGACTAAAAAATGATTTAAAATGTATCACAACATAAAATCTGGTGATGGTAAATTTTTGATATGGCGAATACATTCCCTTGTAACAACAACACCAACAACAACAACAAATATATAGGTATATATATATATATATATATGTATGAATGGTATATATAGAATACAACAATCTTATTTAATTTCTTTCCATAATAATATACTTGAAAATGGAGAAAATTTAGAAGTAAAAAAAAAATATTATATATAAACGAATATCAGATTGTAAAATATGTAAATGTCTTGTCATAAAAATATATACTTGAAATAAAAAAAAAATTTAGCATAATAATATTCTTAAATTTTAGATGAAAAAAAAAAAAAAACAGAAAACAACAAAAAAAATTTTTTTAATACACGTGCATTGAATTGAATTTTAAGAAATAATAATAATAACAGAAAAAAAAAACAATTGAAAGAAAAATAATTACAATTTTATAAGATAACATAAAAAATGTTGGTGGATAATTTCTGTTACTTTTGTTAAAGTTCATTAAGCCTTCCAACAAATAATTAATTAATTAATTCTTAAGTACATTTAATTTCTTTTGAAATTTTTGGGTTATCAATTAAAACATTTCCTTGATTTTATTAATTTGTGTTAAACAAAATTTAAATTGTATGAAAATTTTCTAATTTTAAATAATTAATGGATGACGTGAAGTATTTTTATTATTTCTAAAATCCGATTACTAAATCAAAAGAAGGAAAACCTGAAAAAAAAAAAAGAATAGATTGTCTACTGCAGGAAATCAGATAAAGAAAAAAAATATACGAAAAATATATGAAGAAAGAATGCATTGCTACAATTTATAGAAAGGAAAAACTAACTGAAGTGTAAAAATCAAAGAAAAAATATACAACAGTACCTAATGAACCATAAATGTTTTACAAACCAAAACTAAACGTAGTAATATATTTTTCACTATCACTACGTACAGATTCTCTACAACAGAATATATTTTCTATATTTCGAACAGTGAATTCATATTTATTTTCTTTCAATTTTCTAACATTTTTGTTGTTTTAAATTAAAGTTTTCTGTTTCTGATCAACTTTGAATATTAATAATTTCACGTGGATAAAATCAAATTTATTTGGAATTTATTTAAAAAGTTTGAAAGTCATTAGAAATTATTGTAAATAAATTTTTATCTTCATTCTCATAATTTACAATTATATTACTTCAATTTAAAGGCAATCATAAAACGATCCCATTTTAACTATTAGAATTTCGATTAAAAAAAAAAATGAAAGAAAAATTCATTTATTTTTTTTTCTCTCTTCTCAAAAATGACTCATTTTTGTTCGCTCTTTTATGTAATATTTTTTTATTCTTAGAAACTCTAAATATTTTATTCTTCTTCTTCTTCTTTTTCTTTCCTTTATTTTTCATCTTTATTTTTTTATTTTTTTTTTGATATTGAAATTATTTTATTCATAACAGCGAAAACAATTTCAACAAATAACATTCATCATTATGCAAAAGAAAAATATATAATATTCGTATATATTCACATAATATTAAAATTCAGAAAAGAAATTTTCTTTTTTGATACATACACACACATACACATTCAAACACACAGACACACATGTATATATATATATATATATAGAATTCTGTATAAAGAGAAATTTATATGCAAACACACATAATACATACAAGAGTTCATTATTTCTATAACATGAACGAGAGATTTGCCTGTTTACTTAGGTTAAATTAAAATGTATGGCTAAATTAAAACAAATGGGATTTTGTGTCCCTTTTAAAAAGGTTTGTTGGTTAAAGCAAAAAATGTCGTTTTTCTTTTCTTTTCTGTTTTTTTTTTGTTTGTGTTTGTTTTTGTTTGTTTTTGTTCTTGTTTTTGTTTTTGTTTTTGTTTTTGTTTTTATTTTTGTTTTCTAAATACCTTACAACAAATTTTTGCCTTTGATTATCAAAAAGATAATATACGAGAAAATATATTTTTAACGAAAAAAAAATTTTTGCGTTACCATTAAAAGTTGGTATAGTACAATTTTAATAACAAAAATTAAGTCAAGTGATTTTTTATTAAATAATATTTTTACAACAAATATAAAATATGTATAAATTGAAAATTTTATGAAAAGCTTCACATTGACATTATCATATAATAATTTAAATAAAACTACAAAGATTTTATTCTATAAACGTTTTAAATTATTTTAAAAGAAAATGAAAAATAAGAGAATAAACAAAAGCAATTTAATAAATTAAACATTCAAAACTTGTATTCCATTCTATTTTTGAGTATTTGAGGTGATATTGACAATTTCACACGCAGAGTTAACGCGTGTAAACATTGATTAGCGTTGATTATTTTAAAAAAAGAAAGAGAAACACAACAACAACAAAAAATATTAAATTTAAACCTTGAACTTTTTTTAAAAGGAAGAAACTTTTCTTCTTCATATTTTTTTCTTTTGCAGGCCATTAAAATTCACGATCAAATATTAATGAAAATTCTTTAGATAATTTTTTTTTTCTCGTTCTATTTTCATCGTGGTAAAATTTATTATATATAAGATTAGAAAAAAAGAAAAGAATAAAAGCTGAACACCTAATATGAATTATACACAAATAGAACCGTTGTGAAAATGATTTAATGAGGAATTTTGTTAGACAGAAAAGAATGTCAATTTTACGTGCCAATGAAATATATGAATTATATATTAGATAAAAATTATTGTGCTTTACAACAATACAAAAAAAAAAAACAAAACAAAACAAAACCGAATTCTCATATAATATAAATGCCTTGATTTCAAATAAAATTTCTGTCAAAAAAAAAAACAATAACAACAAAACATGAAGCTAAAAACAAAAGATTTTTTTAGAAGACGATAATTAAATTTTAGAGAAAAATTTGTAGTGGGTAGTTAGAAGTTTTGTAATTAGTTTTTAAAAATGGAAAGTTTTTTTTTCTTTTCAGTAATTTAATTTCATCTTATTAATAAATCTCCATCGTTTATAATCACATTAAATGAACTAATAAAATGTTTGTAACTTTAGTAACTAGATTCTAAAGTATAGGGATTGCATATATCAATTGCTGCAAACTTTTGTACAAAAGTTCGATCTGTGCTTACTCAGAGCGTTTTTTCGTTGAAAAAAAAACAATAATTTAATTCAATATTATTTTTTTATTAAATTTATATGTACTAATTGAATTTTTTTGTACAACCATTATGGTCCTATTTTTTTTTTAAATAATGTGTTTTTTTATTATTATTATTGACCAAAAAAATTTAAAAATATTTCGAAATTCGACCGAATTCCGATTATTTTTTAATTCGAATTTCGAATTCCGAATTATTTTTTTTCGTCCAAATTTGCAATCGCTATCCTAGAGTGAGTAAACATAAAATCAATTTATTTTTAAAACAAAACTTTCAAATTGAATTAATTTTTTCTTTGTTTTTTTATACAAAACAAAAATTGAACTTTACACAATAAATGTATTTATTTTATTCTTAAAAACAAAGTGAACATTAATTACGAAAATTGAAGTTATTTTCATATAATTAACGTTTTCTTTTATAACCATCAGTTTTAATTAAGTTTAAGAAAAAGTGAGAGGATTGCAAAAAGAAAATGAAACTTTCATAAATAAAAAAAATAAAAAAAAATAAATTCTTATTTTCTATCGTCTTCACTGAAATATCTCAAATAATAATCTCAAGTTCTAAACATATATATAAAACTTTTATGTCTACATCAACGGTAGATATTTAAGATTTAAAAAGTCTCGTGTTCATTTTCAAAAATTATTTTCATAAGGTTAGTTCAGTAATAATAATTATTGAAAAAAATCTAGATCAGTTTTCATACATAAAAAAAAAACAAATTTCTTAAAATGTCTCCAAGGATGAATAAATTTTTTTTTCCTTTATTTTTATATAAAATATAAAAACTCAGATAAACATAAAATATAATATTAAAAAAAAAAAATATATGTACCTAATGAAGTATCTTAAAATAAAATATGATTCTATTTTACTTAACCATCATCAAATAAAATGAAGAGTTAAAGAATAATAATAATAAGTGTGTACCTATAATAAACATAACATCTCCTGTTCTTATAATATTCATCTTAAAACATGATGTGTACATTTTCTAGAGGGCAAAAATATTTATATTTTTATTATGCTATTTGTTTTATTACACTAATGAATTTTATCTTTATTAATTTCCCAACCTTTAATTATTAAAAATATTATTACAGAAGAAAAATATTGTTTGCTATAAAAAAAAAAAAGAAAGAATTGTATGAAAAAAAAATGGATCGTTAAATTACATTCTTATAATGAAATATTATTATATAGATATATGATAGATTTTAAATGCAATATTCAATACTACAAAATATACATTATATATACACACACACTCAATAAATGTAGTTATATATAAATTTTAATAATAAAAGGTTAAGTTATGATTAATTTTGTTGATCGCGTGATAATCAATTGAATCAAAAAAGTCAAATAAAATCAATAAAATGAAATTAAGAAATTAATACAGAATAATAATAATATATATCGTAATAGTAATTATGATGTTATCATTTGTAATAACACTAAAAGGATAATATAAATACAAAATGTCTATCAAATGCCAGATGGGACTTTTCTATCTTTTGCAAGTAAATAAATGCCTTAACATCCTTATCAAAAATATTTTTCATTATTTGTATGTGCGCTATTATTAATATTTTAGTACAACGATAACTTGTATTAGTATTCGTTTTGGTATTTATAAATTCTGTTCAAATTAACTAAACCAAATATAAAAGATTAATTCTTTTATCATAAAATTTGTGCTTTTATTAATTCTTTTATACTTTCAGATTTTTTTTTTTTTGCTTTAGTTTCATGCCAATAAATTTTCTATAGATTAGATTAGAGCTGACAGATTCTTTTAATTATTTCACTGTTTAATGATTTCTTTACAGTTTTGTCAGAATTCAAATGGGCGAGACTTTTGTACAGGTAAAAAAGACAAAAAAAAAAACTTAACCCTTTTTAAACTTTACAGTTTATGTGTATGGATTGAATTTGTTTAGCAGTTTATGTTTTTCTCATTCTTGTTTTTTTTTTGTTGTTACATAAAACCTGACTCATAAGTTTTTTTCTCTCCATTAAAATTAACGTGAGTCATTAAAATACAAGAACAACACACGCAAAAAAACTGTAAATATCGCGAATTAGTAGGATCATTCATTGTAAAAATTTTTATTTTCTAAATAAATTTACGTTAAATTTATGTGAAAAGAGAAATTTTTCTATTTTATTTTTGTTAGAAAAGATATTTCGATCGATACAAAAATTCTTATTTGAAATTCTTCTTATTTCACTGAAGAACAAAAAAAAAAAAGAAGAAATATAAAAAGGAAAATAATAAAAACATTCATCGTCATCCCACCCAGACCCAGCAGTTTAAGGGATTATCATTGAAGCATACAACTATGTAAGGTATGGTGGTAAATGGTCTAGGATTACATATTTAAGACTCCATTTTCTTTTATAAAGACAAAACAAAGTATATAAGAAGGGAGAAAGCAAGTATTCAATTTAGGCTGGAAAACAAATGATAGAAATACAGGAAGAAAAAAAAAATAAAGGAAGGGTTCTAAAGAGAAGAACATTGAGTGCTTACGGCAATCGATCAATATAATCGTTTTTAACGTTTTATTAATCGATAGTCGATTATTTACACTTTTTTTCCTTATTTTTGTTACCAAATCGATTATATACCAGAAGTATAATAGATGAGTCATATGACGTAGCAAATAATTCTGCGTAACCCAAATATATTTACATAGAAATATTTTATAAACTGAGGGGTCTACCTTTGACAGTGTTGTCACGCATTTCATTTTGATTCAATATTAATATAAAATATAAGAAGGATTAGGAAAGGAACCACAAAAAACAATTTAATATTTTTGACAAAACCTGGTAATATTATTTTGCGACGGTAAACATAAACTTATCTTGTCATTTAAATAATCCCTCCTTCTCCACCCTGGCCTTTTTTCTGTTTTTTTTTTGTTCTATGCAAAGCAAATTATGTAGGGATTATTATTTTTGTTTTTTCTATATAAAAATAAATTAAAAAAAAAAAAAAACAAATAAAACGAAACGTTTACTCATTTAATAACCAAAAAAAAATAAAAAAAAATGTATATAAATGCGTTCATACAATATTATAAAGTAGGATGGTTCCTTCGTTGGTAGTATTTTGTTTTTTAGCACAAAGATAGAAAAAAAACAAATACTTTTTTGTTCTTCATATTTTGTCATTTTGAAGTCATTAAAAAAAAATTCTATTTAATCTTGTGTTAGCTCAAAAAAGAAAGAAAAAAAAAAACATAGAACATAAACGGAATTGAAAATGTTTTTGTTGTTGTTGAATTACTTACTATTTAGCAATTATTTTGTATTTGAACAATATATTATTAACATCTATTATTTCATATATATATGTTGAAACCAAAACAATGATAAATTCCTTCAGGAAAAGCTTCTATTATGCAAAAATGTTTTTGCATTTTATACACCATACACAATATAAAATAAAAGGTTAGGAAGGTAGGTACGTGTTATTGTGGTTTAAATATTGGTTAACAAAATTCAGCTGGGATTCAAATAACACTTTAAAAGTAACAATTTCATTGTATATTACCATCTCTTGTTGTTTAAATTGGTTATATAAAATAACTAATTTTATACAATTGAATATATACACGTAATTCGTGTAGGTACTAAATTTTGTTACTGAAAATAAAATACGATTCTTTTTTTTTTCAAAAACTTGAAAATTGTAATTTATTATTTCAAATGAAAATGTATACTTTCTTATTTTATATAAATTTTCAATTTGCTTAAGTTCTCACATTCTTCAATTTATTACAAGAGTGATTAGAAGATTAGATGTTGCCTTATGTTGGCCCTTCGCAGACTGTGAATGTGCTTGTTAAATAAAGAAATACAGGAAACAATGTTCTGTTGGAGGAAGAAAACAATAATTAAAGTCAACTTCAAATTATTGCAAAATATGGCACAATGTGTTCTGTTCATAGTCAATATTTAAAAATCATTTATTGATGTAATAAAACTTAATTACCTACAAATGAACTCATTATGATGATGCCACAAAATTATTGTTAATTGAAAATTATAGTTTTATAAGTTACCTTTCCCACTTTGTTCAATAATGAAAAACCAAAAATTTTTGTCTTATTCACAACATCATTGTTACGTAATTCCCATTGGATGTTTAGAAGTTTAAAATAATTTTAATAATATGAAAATATCAATCTAAACTTTATAAATTAATATATGAAATAAATGTTATAAAGTATGATTAATTATGGTTTACATAGCGACATTGTGTACCAAACACGTATATACGTATTATACAAGGCGTATTATTTTTTTTTTTTGTCTTATTATTTTTCCTATAAAAATTTAGCTTTCTTTCCATCATCGTAAATTTATTGTAAGTCAATTTATTATGTATAACATTTGTAGGTGGGCGGATATATAAGTATAAAGCTTTTCTTTCTTTTTTTTTACATTCTTTCTTTACTCAACGTCAGTAAACACAAGAAAGAAAGAAAAAAATTTCTGAAATTACATTAAACAACCTAAGGGCATTCTAAAAAAAAGAAAACTCCTGTTTTTTTATTCGCTATTAAAAATAAATATTAAAAGTAGAGAAAAAAAAATTGTATCTTTTACTAAATATTTTATTTTATTTTAGGCATACCGGATAACGTATTTTTATTACATAAAAAAGGGAACAATCTAATAAGCACTTAATTCAATTAGAAATTTTTACAACAAACTGCATTTTAAATTTAAGGTGACATTGTTGAATAATTAATTAATTACATGGTTTGTTAAATGATGACAAGAGCTTAATTATGCTTTCTTTATTTACTAATAAATTTGTTAAGTTCATGTAGATTATTATTTTTACTTATATGCATTTAACACACAACATATTTGACTGTCGATTATAACCCACTAGAATTCAAAGATAAACATTCTAGAATTATTTTATTGTTTATAATTATATTTGTATTATGGTGTTGGTTTAATTAAAACTAATTTGAATTTCATATTAATATAGAATTTAATTGTATATTGTAAATTTATAAAAAGACTAAACGTTCCTAAGACTAAGGATATTGTCAATAATTATCTGTAAAACGGTAAAATAGTATTTTAAAGACAACAATATTTATTTTAAGGAATTAAATAAACAATCATTTCAATTTTATAATTATTATTTACATGTTTAGTTTTTGACGTAATTAACAATATAAGTATTAGAAGATAATATAGTTAAAAGTTAACACCTCTTTATACAAAGCAATAAAATTTTCCCTTTTTTTTTGCGCATTCATTTGAACTGATTTTATTTTTTTACTTTGAATAAAAGTAGAAATTAATAAAAAATAAACTCAAAATCAAAATCAAAATACCCCAAAAAATAATTGTTGGGTATGACGCTTAGGAGACTAGATCCCAAAAGTAATTTTAGTTTAATGATCCTAAAAGAAATCAGACACCTCAATTATACGAAACAAACAAGCGAATTGGGATTAGGCGAACTTTCTTTGTATTTATAACATTTTTTTTTTACTTGTGATCAAAGAATGAGAAAGATTTTGTAGCTTAAGTTTCAACAATATTGCAATCATACGGGTTGTTGACTTTCAAAGTATAAAATAAACTTAAAATAAAAATTAATGAAGAAGAATTATTTTTTATAGCTGAAAACACTTAATTAGTATTCTTCTGTGCTCAAACTATAGATTAGAAGACTATTTACCTTTATTAAATTCAATTCAATTTATTTTAAGTTTATTTCATAAATTGAAATTTTAAAATGATTTAATTTATTTGAAAGTAGTAAATAGCCAATCCTAAAATGATACAGTCATATATTACAATTCTCTTATACGAAGAATTTATAAAATTCTGAATTCTTTAACAAAATCAATTGCATGCTTGAAAAAAGTAAAACCATTTTACATAACATAACTGAATTGATTGTCTTATCGAAACTAGAAAAAAAAACTTCAAATACATATTTATGTGTTTAACAAGAAATAATATAAAATAAAATTGTCAAGGTGATAAATGAAGGAAAATTTATAAAATAATGTTTCGTTAGTTTTTTTTTCTTTGTAAAATAAAAATGTTCATTGAACGTTATACGATTTCACATTATTATTATTATTATAAATAAATATTCTAGTCATTAATATTAATTTAATAAGATATAAAACCGAAGAAAAGCTTCTTTGACTGACAGGCACCATGGATTATTTTAATATAATACAGATCATCTTATTAAGTGTATATTTTAGAAAATATATTTTCGGAATTCACGCGTTTAAATTTAAATTATAATTAAATAAATTTTATCGCCACTCAAATTTAACGTAACGTATTTTTCCCGCCCCTTTTATCTCTTCTGTTTGTTTTATTTTTTTTTCCTTTCCTTTCATTTCTTCCTTCATTCTTTTTCCCTTTATTTTACTTCATTTCTTATATAAGTTAATTTTGTATTATAGAAGGGAACTCTATAGTTATTCTTCTGGTTTGTTCGTTTTATTCTTTTTTTTAAGTAGATCTGGTTAATGTAAAATTGAAGTATTAATGGAAAAGATGTGTTTGGCTTTATAGAAATTCATGATATTTCGTTTATTACATCTGGAACTGACATCGATTATATTAGACAAGTGGAATTGTCATATAAAAAGAAAAAAATATGGTAAGAATCTTTACACTGCAAATTTAGAATATAAATTCAGAATTAATTAAATTATGATTATTATATAGCAAAGATTAATAATATAAAAGGGTTCAATTATGAATTGAATTGAAAAATTAAATATGTACTTGCATTAATCGCAATGATAAATTATTTTTATTTGCAATACAAATTACACAATAAATTATTAGAGGAATAATGAACAGGAATTACTTTTTTTCAAAGTGGAAATTTTACCTTAAGTTTAAATAATTTAATTTAAAGTTTAATTTGAAATTACCAAACCTTACAATATGTAGAAAAAATTGCATTGGATACAATAAATTATTTATTATAAAATTTCTATTTTAACAATTTATTGACGAATATTTTTTATAGTTTTCCCCCTATAAATTTCAACTTTTGTTAATGAAATCCTTTTTGTTATCATAACTCTTGAATAATGATAAATGTTGAAAAGGTTACAGCACATTATAGAATCTAGTAAATTTGAAAGAAATACATTTTTAATGGATCATAAATATCTTGACCGATACTTATATTTTTCTCCCCCAACTTCCCCCCTTTCTACTATCAAATATATAAAGTCCAGTACTAAAATACAAAATATGATTGAAGTCTTTTCACTTATCAACTTTTTTCAAAATCGGAAAGAAATCAAAAATGGAGAAAAATACCTAATTTTATCCGGGTTCAAACCTCAGCTTGGTATAGGTAATGATTTGGACTCCATTATAATTGTAGATCCCGTGTCCTACATGACTTTTGATGCAAGACACGTTAATAAGCCCCAATTATCCAAGATTATGTAAGTTAGGAAAAAATGGTTTCAGTGAATATTTAATATTTAAATCGGGACGAAAAAAAAAAAACAAATAATAAAAACGACAAATAAAAGTAAATTTCTAAAATAAAATTATTAAATTTTTGTTTCATTATTCCATTATTTACTTCGTTTTTATATTATATGCCTGTGCTTTTTTTTCTGTTTTGTATTTTTAATGTAATTTATTTTTATATGAAAAAAAAAAAAGAAATGGAAAAAATAATAATACCTAAATTAATATTTAAATTTGCCGTCATCAACAACAGAACCATCCACTTTAGAATAATTATTTGCGAGATTTTATTTTGGTAGAGAATTTATCCTATATTTGAAATTGAGATAAATAAATAAACGTAAAATGGATGAGAAATTCAAGGATGTTTTGTTGTTATGATTGTCAGAATTTTTTTTTTTGTATTTTTTAGGAAATTCTTCTTCTTCTTCTATTTTTTTTTTATTTATTTATTCAAGCCTGAATTTTTTTAATCGCTTTTTTTTCAATAGATTTTGAAGTTATTTTAATGTATGTGTACTTTACTTATTATATTATTGTTCAGATTATTCTTCAGATTAAGTATCGTTACTAAATAGAGTTAAAAAATTTGGAGAATTATTCTTTAAATATACAAAACACAATTTAAAGATATAAAAAAAATTATCAGCATTTTTATGTATGACGAAATAAATATTTTCCAAAATTATAAACAAAAATCTAAATTCAATTTAGGAAAATTCCTAAGTTATCATTTTATATTCGTTTTAATTGTGATTTTAAAGAAAATCATGTTTGAAGGTTTGGAATTAATGATTACAATAGTTACAATAGTTTCAATTCAGAACACATTAATAAGTATTGGATTAAAGCCCGTAGGATGGAAGGTCCAACCCGAAGTAATGCGAAAGCAATTCCTGGCTGATGCCGAAGAAAGGGGGTGGTTTTTAGTGAGGTTTTTTAGTAATCCCACACACATAAGCAGTGACGGACCCTGCTTACAGCCTTTTGAAGGTTTTCCCACAAACCAAGGAAAAAAAATAAGTATTGGATTGGAATGACAATTTATATTCTATCAATCTTCTTCAATCACAGACTATTAGATGAGTTTTACTTTTATAAAAATCTTTAAAAAAAAATGTAAGAAAAAATTGTACAATACAAGATACACAAAATACAAACACAACTAAACATAATCATAAATGCAATAATACTAAACTATAATACAAAAACAAAACAAACGAGAATCAAAAAAAAAAATAATACATTAGTTTGATTGACTAATAAATACTAAACGACGATAAATTTTTTTTTTCTTATTTCTTTTGTTCACTTAAATATATTTTCTGTTTTTCTTTTTTCTTCCTTTTGTTTTTTTTTTTCTCTTCATTTTATGATTTTTATCAAAGATTGTATAACTCAATTTTTTTTTTCTTTCTTTCTTATTTTCTTCTTCATCATTTTCTTCTTCTTTTTTTTTTTTTTGTTATTCGGTTTGAAAATTTATGATATAAAATATAGATTTATATTTTTTTTATAGGTTTTTATCACGCAATGTCTTATAAAGATAATATAATTTTCTTTTCTTCTTTCCTGTTTTTTAGCACATACCAAAAGAATATCAAAAAAAAAAAACAACAACAACCACCGAGAAAAAAAATTGCAGAAGACAATCATGAAAAAATAAAAACAAAAACAAAAAAAAAAATTTATTATTCATTTTTAGTGGTGCCATTTCGGTTTCATTTTTTTTTTTTTTTCATTTTGTTTTCCTGTTTTTCTGTTTTTCTGTTTTTAATAGTGAAAATTCTTGATCATTTAAACATTATGAAATTTAATTTAGAATTTTCTTTTCTTTCTTCCATTTACAATTTTATACTTTCAATAAAAATACGATTTTTGCGTGTTTGTTAAATCTAAAAAGTTTCACTAAAAATAAAAACACAAAAATAACGAAATCATAAAAAGGAACAAGTTATTTTATTTAGAAACTAACACTAAACAACACCATAATAAGAAATGAAACTTAGTTTGTATTTTTTGTTTGTATTTTTAGTTAATATTCTTGATAGGTAAAATGTCAAACACAAAATGGAATAATAAATAATAATACCCATAGAATGTTGTAATATTGTTCATTCTTTAAGGTTTTTTTTTATTAAAATATAAATGTTTGAAATAAATAACTTATTTTCCTTGTCGTCCATGTGCATGTGTTTCTATGTGTATGTTTGCATGTGTGTGTGTGACCCATATGTGGGAGCAAGTCAATTAGATATATAGGCAGTAATGCTGAAATTGTGATGTCACGCTAAAAAGTTTACAAATTTTATTGCAATGAACATATGAATATCAATGCATAATTTATTAACAAAGTTACTGCACACAATTTATTCTCACGAAAAATGAAAAAATGCATGTGCTTCAATCCTCACAAAAACTGACACCATATGAAATAACGTCACTCACCAAATATCAATAAGCATTACGTATATAGGTTGAAACGAATTTGGTGTGTGCATACATAATAAAGATTGATTAGCTATTATATATCCATAGATTTTTATATAACTATTTATGTATAAACACAAACTATAATATCCAGAATCATTTAGAAAAACTTTGTGTTAAACGGATAATTCAGTTACCCAACTAACATTAAAATATAGAACCCAGCATTATCACTAAATAATTTAGATCATTAAACACAAAAAAGTTGAAACTAAATAAATGTTAAAATAAAAATAGAATAATATTTAACTAAAAAAAAATAATGTTTAGTTTTAGTTTTTTATTACAAGAGACAAAAATAAACATAAAATAATTACCTTATTTATTCCTAATTATATATATGTAGTTTACGCAACAGAAATATTTGGAATTTTATTTTGTACAATTAATGATATTATGCTTTCTTTGTCTCGATGCATTTCACTGCATAAATTATTCGGTCCTGCAATATTTCCGCAGATTGTTCATTAAAATCAATTTAAAAATAATCAAAATATATTTTATTTGAGTTTTCTATTATCTAATAAAATTAGGACATTCTACACACACTTTTTTTCCATATACATTTTAATCAGGGGAAACAATTAAAGATATTTGTTTTGAAATTCAATGAAATTTTTTTTTCATTGAATTTCAAAATAACTTCGATATAATTAAACTGCACTAGATGCAATTTTTGTACTTCAATATCGTAAAATTGTACAATATTATGAATATAAGCTACTCTATTACTTCAGTTCAAAGATACATAAGATAGTTGGATATGCAAATGTAATACTTAAGAAAACTTTATATATGTACATAATTTACATTTTCTATTTAACATTATATAGATTTTATGATAAAAAAATAAAATAAAATTTTGTTAATATTATTCAGCAAAATATTTACAACGATACAGAGTAAAAGTCATCTATAATAATGAGTGAATATTTTTAGTTATACTTTATTTTCCTTTAATTTTCTAATTATAATATTATTATGAATAATTTAATTTCACATTAGACATAGGTATATGTTTACATTTACATCCATTAAAATCATAAAGAAATGAAAACAAAAATTGTATTTGAATTGAAAATAAAAAATTTAATGCCATAAAGAAAGTTTAGAACTTATAGACCATGAACAAATCCACCAAAGCCTTATATTAGTAGATTCATTAAGTTCACTTCAGTCGCTAAATAAGCTCTACACCAAAAATTTACACGTTCAGCAAATACAAGATTTGCTGAACAAATTAAAAGAAAAAAAAAACAAAATATCATATTTTTATGGATTCCATCTCATGTAGGTATAGCTGGTAATGAAGATGCTGATCATATGGAAAAATTAGCAGCAGAAAATAAAAACATAGTCTTTAATACATGTCTAAAAGAAGAAAAAAAAAGTTATATAAAGTTTGAAGAAAAATTGACACAAGAATGGACCAATAAAATAACCAATAAACTAAGACAAGTCAAACAAACTACTAAAGAGTGGATAACAGTTCCAGATAGAAAACAACAAGTAGTTTTAAGAAGAATAAGAATTGGGCATACAAACATAACTCATAAACATCTCATGAACAAAAGCAGTCCACCAATATGTAACTGTTGTCAAACCCCAATAACAGTTAAACATCTACTATGTATATGCCGTATCAACAATGATCCAATAACAATCAATAAAATATTAATATTTTTAAATGAAACCAATATTATAAACTATATATAAAATAACCCAGATTATTTAAAATTAGTGTTCATAACTAAATAGTTGATGTACGTTAATTTAACTAAATAAAAAAAAAAAATTTAATGACTTTAACTTTAATTTAAAATGGAGAATTTCAATTGATTTTTTTTTTAATTCTAATTAGAAGTAAATAAATTTTTGATTAAATATTTATAAATTATTATAAAATTTATTTTCAATAAACGTATATAACTCCACAATTTTATGTTGTTTGTTATGTTCTTATAGAAAATGATAAGGATCATTGGTATACGTTCTTTGCAATTCTAATACAAAACTTCTTTCTTTCTTATTTTTTTTTTTTCGTTTAAAAAGAAATTCTAACATGTAACATACAGTACATATCATATTTATATATACTTTATTATCAAAGCTTTATGTTACATCTTACATTATTATTACTTATTCTCTTTCTATATTTATATTTATATACATGTGTGTGTGTGTTTGTGTGTGTGTGTGAATTATAATATGTACGTATAGATAAATGTATTAATATGTCTCAAATGCACCTCAAATAAATTACCTCTTTCATCATACAAATATATATACGTCATGATATACCACCTAATGTGACACCAATAGATATTTTTTTGCTCTACGTATAAATTATATTAAAATGGGTTACGTTATATTTTTGAGAAGATGAAAAATGAAAGGTATAAATATATTTGAGAGTGTAGTATGAGATATGAATTATTGCCATGATAGTATAAATTATTTATACACGATACCTATATATATTAAGATATCGTGTTTCTTTTACTTATTTTCCTTTTTCTTTTCTTTCTTTTTTTTACCTCTTTTATGTCGTAATATTGTGTTAAGCATCAGACCAAAGCAGTGATATAATTATATATGTTTTATATACTACTTAGATAAAATATATTTGAAGCTTTGAAAAAAAAAAAGCATAGTACGAGCACAGTACGAGTATTTATTTCTCATATTTCACAAAAAAAAAGAACACTTTTAAATAATCAAAATTTTCAATTGGACTTTGTGTCTGTGTAACAAAAAAAAATTCTGGTTTTTAATATGAAAAGATGTAAAAAGGATTCTGATTAATTATTATATAGAAACTTTAACCAATCAACCAACAAAACAAAAAATAAACAAACTAAACAAACCAAAATAAATAAACAAACAAGAGAAACGGAAGGAAACAGATAATGAAAAGATTTCATTATTTAAGATTTCAAATGTTAAGTTTCTAAAGTTTCTTTGTTTGTTGTTTAATTGAAATTAATATTGTTGTTGTTGTTGTTTTTTTTTTCTTATACTTTAGACATTAAATTGTGACATACACTTTGAAAATGTTAAAAGAATCGGTTTCGCTAATATAAAATCAAAACAATTCATATTTCCATTGTCTTATCACTTTAGTTGTCGATGAGAAGTTTTTTTTCTTTTCAGAATTTTCGGTGAATTATAAAAAAATTGGTTTCACTATGAATTTATTTTTTTAAGTTTTAAGACAAATATTTCTTAACATCGATTTTAATTTTAAATTGTAATCACCGATAAAAATTCTACCTATAGAACCTAATTTGGACTTTAACCTTTTACTGAATGAAATGTTTCTCTGAATATTTATACAATGAGATTATTTAAAAGGATTATCTTAAATATAGAAATTAATTTTAATCAAAATGAAAGAAGACCCAATTCAAATATACATAAAAAATGAAGAAAGATAAATGAACAAAAAAAAAAGTAAAAACAATTGATAAAACAAGATCCTTTCTTTTCTTTCCTTTTTTCATTTTTTTATATATATATATTTTTTTTTTAATTTAGAAAATTTCATAATTTAGATAAACGATTTTAGTGTTTTAGGAGATTTATATTTTTTTTTTAAAGAAAAAAAAAAGATAAAGAGAAAAACAAAAAAAAAACGAGAATTTAATAAATAGTAAAAAAAAAAATATATAATTCATTAATCATAATAAAATGATTTTCTCTTTTCAATCAAAAGCGTCTTATACTGTCAGACCCTGGGATTAAGACAAATAATTATTATAAAATATCCTCAGTTGAATAGAAAAAAAAAACAAATAAATACAGTCAGTTTTTCGTTTGTCTCTTTTCCTTTCTTTTTTCTCTACATTTTTTTTTTGGTTTTCATTTTTCTCTATTTTTGTTGTTGTTTTACAAATTTTTTCAACACGTTAAATTAAAGAAAAGATCAAATTTGAGTTATATTGATTTTTAGTATTCTGAAAGCTTTAACATTTTGGTCTTCTTCTAACTCATTCCACTTTATTTATTTATTTGTTTGTTTGTTTGAGTTTTTTTCAATATGTATTTTGTTTCAAATAAACAAAGATTTAGGATAAATCTTATAAGAATTATTAGAGAATGAAAGAAAGAAAGAGAAAGAAGCAGAAAATGTTTAACAAAACTAGTCAATATGAAAAAGATATAAGTTTAACTTTAGACGGCTTTAGGTTTTACATTTTGATTATATTTCAAAAATATCAAAAGCAATAAATCAAAATAATTTTTTCTTCTTCTTCTTCTTCATAATCTTCTTCCTCCTTTTTTTTTTTTTACTACAAAGCTTTAATATATGATTGAACTTTGACCCTCATTTAGTTATTTGTGTCTAACTGTATATATTGAATTTTTATGTGTATTCGATGTGTATGTGTATGTATGGGTGTGTGTATATGTGTATAGACATTCGATGATTGATGTTTCTTTATTATATTTTAATCATAAAATTTTTGAAATAAAAAAATTTATCAAAAATTTTCAAACATCTGATAGGTAATATGACAGGTATTTTGTATTATTGAGTGACATATATTAAAATTTTAATCTAATCACATATAGAAAATACAAAACGATAAATCAATTTCATCAATCGATCAATTGAAATTGTTAAAATGAAACTGGAATATAACAACAACAAAGAAAAAAAAAAAAAAAGGGGTTTATAAATTCAGGAAAAGAAAATACAAAATTATTTGTTGTGCTCAATTTTCTTTATAAATTTTTATATAAATTCATGATTGTTACAAATACACTTAATTTATTTAAGTAGAATACCGGATCTTCATTATATTTATATACATTTTGTAAATATATTATTGGGAAAAAATAAATAAAAGCAAGTAAAATAGCAATTAAAAATGTATCTAACCAAATTGTAAATAAAAAAAATAAAAGAAAAGAAAAAAATTTCTTTTTCTTCCGTTCCATTTCACAAGCTTCACCTCAACCGAGAGATGAGGATCCTTTTTCTTTCTTTTCTATTAATAACAAATACAGGAAATACTTGCACAGACATGTTTCAAGGATTTCCAATTTATTTACTTTGGATGTTGCTGATGTATTTGGATTTCCTATTTTTTATTTATTTTTTTTTTTCTGTTTTGTTTTTGTTTTTGTGTTTTTTTTTATTTGATTTGTTTTTTTTTTATATTTTGTTTTTGGTATTTGTGTTTTTGTTTTTGTTTTTGTTTTTGTTTTTGTTTTTGTTTTTGTTTTTGTTTTTGTTTTTGGTATTTTTTTGAGTGTTTTTTTTTTGTTCGGTAATATAATGTTATTATATTCAGTGAACGAGAATAAACTAACTCCAGATGATAAGTTTCCCATATACAGAATTACGTATTAATATCACGTAGATATAAAATAATTCTCTTTTCATTTTTTCCTTTTTTTCCCCATTTTCCTTTTCAGTTGGTTCTTTCCGTTTTATTTTTCACAGTTGCAATTTATAATTACACAGTGAAAAATTGTGCTAAAAATGCATACACGTAACATTGAGATTTAAATAATATGATAACATAACATGATCAAACATAAAATGAATAAACTGGATAATTATTTCTTTGAATATCAAATATTTTTGAAATTAAAAAAAGTAAAACTGATAAATTATGAATAATTAAAATATTCAGTAATCAAATTTGTAATCTTTGATTTTATTTTTGGTCATTTTATGAACGAGTCTGTTTAATGGTTTTAATTTATTTATTTGTATACGTAGATTACAAATAAGAATCGAGATTTACGAAAATATAAAATAGAAATTTTACAACATCTTAATTAACTTGAAACTTCCAAAAGAAAAAAAAGTAACTAAGATTAAAATGAAAATGTTAAATTAAATAAAAAAATTGATTCAAAATTTATATTTCTAAATTTATTTTTCACTTCAATTCTTCACGTAATCCAAAACATTTTGAACTAAACTAAGTAATTGTTAATTGATGGAATAACTTTTCTAACAAAAAAAAATAGAGTTGCTTCTCCTTTCAATTTTAACTTTATTTGTTAACATTTTATAGAAGAGTCGATTAAAAAGAAACACAAAACAAAATTTATTTTATATAAATGTAAGAAAAGTGTCATAACCTTTTTTTTCTTTTAATTGTACTGGTACAAAAAAAAATAAGTAGAGGAAGAATAATTACATTTTAAATCTTTCAGTTTAATAGAATGACAGACAACACCTTTTGAAAATGGTCTTTATTATATTATTTTTTTGGCCTTTTCAAAATAACAACGTCCATCACAGTGACCATTCACTTTTTTTTCTTATTTCTTTTTTATTTAATTCATTTCCCAACAAAACAAAACCGAGTACTTATTGTTTAACAATGTTAAAATTTTAACCAAAATTGCGCGATCATAGTTAGAATTTCTTTCATATTGTCATATTTTTTCTTCCTTCTTAAACAAGAAAAACTTTTCTATACATTATTTTATAGAATACAATTATTAGGTTTTTTTTTATTTTTTAAAATATAAACATTATAAAACACGCGTACCAAAAAAAAAAACAAAAAGTAGCAACAAAAAAAAAATATATAAAAATTGTGACCCTTGTCTTATTATCCCGGAAGGATACACGTATAACAAAAAGGGTCATAGCTAAAGAACTGGAAAATAAAAGTGTTTGAATTTTATTTTGGTACACATGAGCTTTTACAATTATAGATTATATATGGTCGTTACATATAGAATATGTCAATTTCCCTTGAGGACGCCTGTGGATATATTCCATAAGAGATTCTTTTCACATCTATAAAATATTTTCATAGTTTTTTATTTTCTACAATTATTTAATAGAATAATCATTTACTAAATAAAATATTATCGCTTTGTATAAAATATTTAATATTTTTCATATTGAAATTCTTTTTTTTTAAAAATAAAAATAAAAAATAACAAAAAAAAACTCCTTTTTATATAAAAGAAAAATCAGTGCTTCCGTTTGCAAAATTTATCCAGTGATCCTTTGATTTATGATTCAATTAAGTTTTTAAAGGTTTCTTTCTTTCTTCCATTTTCCTTCTTCTTCTTCTTCGTTCTTCGTTCTTCGTTCTTCTTTTTGTTGGTTTCTTTTATTTTCTTACTTGAGGACTTTCTTTTCAAACAATTTATATATTATAAAAAATTCTAAAATTCGTTAACCAAATAATACCCATATATATCTATATAGGTTTTTGACTTTGAATTCACAACTGAATCTTAGAGAAATAATATATTATCTTAGGTTAGATACAAAAAAAAAAGAAAAAAAAAAAGGAAAGATGAAGGATTTACACATCCGGCTTATTTTTTTTTCTATTTCTTCTTCTTCTACATCTTCTTCTTCTTCTTCAATTTTTTTAAAAGGAAAATGTGCAAGGTGATATTATAAGCATAAGCGTAAATTTCCTCTTATACATAAATATATATTTTGGGGATCAACATTAATTTATTGTTGGTGGCCTAAACAATATCTCACTTTGGTTTCTTTTTTTTTTATATGAACATATTCATATAAATAATATTATATTGTGTTTAATGAAAGATAACCATTTAGTATTATATGTTTACTCTCATATGTTAAAGTTAAAGAAAGAAAAACTATTTAAAAAAAAAAAAAAAAACAAGAAAGAAAGAAAAACACAGAAAACAGAAAACCCGCACGATTTTGATCTCATGTCCTAATCTGACATTATTCTTATTAATTGAGGATAATATAAAACCTAAAGCTTTTACGTGTGACTTTGATTTAAGAAACTAATCTAAAAAAAAAGAAATAAAATAAAAATAACAAAAAAAAAACACAAGATTCACAGTGAAAAATTTAAGAAAATGTTATTTTTGTGTTGACACGCTACCAAAAAAAAAATGAAAGAAAGAAAGAAATAAAATAAAAAGAAGAAAAAAGAGAAAGCCGTAAGCTTCAATCTAGGTGGAAATATTTGAGGATTATAAAAGGTCAGAAAATATAAATCGTCAAACGAATAATAATATACGAAGAAAAAAAAAATATATAAGATTTATTTTACCTTTCGAATTTTACACCCAAAAACATCGCATCAAATTTATCTTTCTTGGTAAACGTCTTTTTTTCTCTCGCTTTTTCTTTTTCATTATATTTTTGTTTTCTTCCTGTTCTTCAGCTCTGTTTTTTTTATTTTATGTTTTTCTGTTAAGATGGAAAAAAATACACAACTCAACATAAATCTCATGAAATATAATAAGTACATAAATATATAATACGCTTATGAACAACAAATAAAAATGAGTTACTAAAATTTAATGAAATTAAAAAAAAAATTAAATTCTTTAAATTGTGTCATCAGATAAAATATAAATAATTTATATAATAAAATGAAAAAAAGAAAAACAAAACAATTAATATTAAATTAACACGTTTTATATTTAGGAATCAGTAAAATTTCTATACAATTATTTCATCTGATGCGATGCACACCATCAGATATCCAGAATTTGTTAAGTAATTAAGTTTTTAATTCTATACATAAATTGACCGTTCTGACTTTAATAAACTCTCAAAATGTCTTACTAAAAATTTAATACATATATAAATGTTTGATATTTATTCTAACATTTGAATTTAATAATGTAATTAATTTTATGGTTGTAGAAAATTCCCTATAAATCATAGATAAATTCTTATTCTAGATAGTTCCAATTAAATAAAAGCATTTAACACGAAGTAACAACATTTACTTACTTCCACTGCAAGAACTATAAAATAAAATGTTTCACATTAATTTATAAAATTTAACTCTTCTTAGTTTCTCTATTTCTATATATTTTTTTTTTCTTATACAACAACTTGAAAGTATTATAAAAAACGAGTCATAACAATTCAATAAATCTTCATTCAAATTCATAGGATTTTCATAAAGTCTATTGTCTGGATTTGTGATCATTGTAAGGGGGCAAAAAAAGAGACTCAACAAATAGACTAATTTTATGTTAGGCTAAAAGATTTCTGAATAAAATAAAAAAAAGTTTAAATGTCTTCCATATTGGAATGACTACAAATATATAAATGAATACCGAAAAAAAAATCTTATTCATAGAAATGAAAAAGTTCAGAACAGAGAAATTGATACGAGAATATTTATTAAAAATTGTTAAATATTGAATTAAATATTTAAATTTTAGAAAAAGTACAAATCAATTTAAAGTAAATTAAAATTGATTTTTTAACATTATTTTTTCAAAGTCTAAATAAAAATGAAAATGAGAAAATATTATGAAATTTTTCCTTTCAAAGAAAAAATAAATATTTTAGTTATACATTCTACGTAAATAACATTCTAACTAATCTAATAAAAGAAGAAGAAAAAAAAAAGGTCTTTGGTATATTAAATGTAATGCATTGTGATTGCCTTTTATATAATCCAATCAAATATTGTTAAAGCTGAAAGCATCTAAATGTTATAGAGAATATAACTTCAAATAGCCAGCTGTCATATAAACTCTAAGATTTAATTTGACAAAGAATTTAATTTCTCTATGTGTATTATTTTCTAAAAAAAAATTTTTAAACATTAACTGTACTGTAAATTAATTAGACTTTTATTTAATTATTCTAACTAAATATCTATGAACGCATTCACAACTTAACTAAATAAATAGAAACTTTTAAACTCAGAAGAACAATTTAATAATTGTTGTTGTTAGTTGATGTAACAAAATTTTTTGATAATTTTTATTTTTAATAGAACTAAATTATTTAGCATTACTTCTGATTTTGAATGAAAGATTTGTTTCTTGTTTTAAATCAATTTCAATTGATAACCATTGTAGTTACATTCCTCTGACGTACGTTGTGATATTATGTGAATATTCATTTTAATAATTCATTTTTCATTGTAACTTTATGTAATCAAAATATTTCTATATTCTTTCATATTAATTTCCATGAAATATTTGAACATTATACTGCTATTAAATCTATATAATTTTCATTTTTAAAATTCTATATAAATTAAATTACAAACAGTAAATTTCATATAATATTTGATTGAATTATTTTTAATAAATTATATAATTTATAAATTACACTACACAAAATTTAATACCAAAATATATACTTATACATTTTACTTAAATTCAATAACTTGTTGATCTATAATTACATATAACACAATCGATTTTTTTACCACTTGTTTTTTATCGTTAATCGTAATATTGAATATAAATCAAGCTGATTGATAGTTTAACAGTCGTTTAACTTTAGATGGACATACAACAAATCTAAGTATGACTTTGATATAGTTGAGTCAATTTAATATTTATTGTTATTTATTTATGAATGTTTTAACAGAAATTCCCTAGGATATTTGAAATAATCTATAAAATATTTACTTATATTTATAGAATTACAAATTATAACATACAATCCAACAATCCATTATTTTATTTTACTTTTATTATTTTCAGTATTTTCTTTACAAATAATTTGAAACGCTTTAATTGTACAATTTAAATTTTTTCATATGGTTAACGATTTGTTAGAAAACGCCGTAGTACATTAATTCAATGACTTGAGTTAAGAGAAAGATTCTGTATTGTCAAACACAATAATTAAACTGGAATAGCAAAAATTTTAATTTTGATCAGTGATTTAATTTAAAGAAACAATAAGTTAAAAAATGAATTATTTATTCTATAAGAAATATTTTTCATTATTACATAATGAAAATCTTTGTTCACTAACATACAAAATATAAAAAGCAATGAATTTTCTCAATTTTGTCATATTGTCAAAAGAAGAATTCAACTTCATATAGTAGGGTTTATTATTATAAATTTTCAATCATTTTAGTAACAGACAAAATAATAAAGTTTGAAAAAAAATATTCAATACAAAATGTATTGAAAAGTTCAAATATTTTGTATTTTTTTTTTTTCTCTAATAATTTATATTCTCAATTCATACGAATTGACATATTTTTTTTTTCTATAAAAATTTACTTGCATGTATAAAAGGATTTACATATAATTTGTCGAATAATTTATTATTATTATTTATTGTTTAATTTTATACACTCAAAGCCCATATTTCTTATGAAAAAAAAAAAAAAAAAAAGGGAAAATAAAAAAATCTTGTTTTCCATCTGAGACACGCACAAAATTTCATAAATCTCGTGAAGTTGTCGTCCTTTTGAAGATTTTCTTTTTTTTCCCCTTTTCGTTGTAACGTAAAAAAAACACATATATATGTGAGAGATTTTCTTCTCGTTTTTCTTTATTTTCTTCTTTGTTTTCCATTTATAAATTTCAATTTTCTCTCTCTCTCGCACACACTCTGTTCCTTTCTATTTCTTTTATTATATTATTATTTCTTGAATTCTAATAATTCATCCTCTTTTCTTCTAAATAAATTCTTATTTTGTTCTTATTTTGTAAGAACAAAAATGTATATCCATCATTTACGCGAAAATGTTTGAATATAAAGAAAATATTATAAACTATTTTGAAACTTGAGAACATTTTTTAAAGTGAACATTTTTATTAATATTCGTCATCATAGGGTCGGTCCTAGACATTTGTGTTCACGGTTGCAATTTTTTAGAAAATGCACCCTTACACAAAACAAGTAAAAATCCACATCACCCTTATAGAGGTAGGAACCACGATGCGTTATTTTTAAAGATGTTTCCCCAATGGGCCTACATCTACTTGTTCGAAACTGGAACATTTTTTTAAAGTGAACATTTTTATTAATACATTTATCCTGTCCACAATCCTTCCATAATATAAAAATGCAAATATTAGGATGACAGAATTAATTCCATTTATTCGTTTCATTTCTTATTTATATTTCTCTATTTTTTATTCCTTATAAACTTAACCAGCATAGAGAGAATTTTTATATCTTTAAAAATAGAATAAAATAGAATAATATTAAATAGAAAATGTTTGTTCTTTTTTTGTCTTTAGACAGACAGAACAAGAAATAGGTGGTGCAGCATCAGTATATAGTTTCATGTTTTTCATTTAACAATAAATTCTTATCTTATATATTATTATTTTCAAATCAGAAATGAAAAAAAAACATCAAAGCCAAAAAAGAAGATAAATGTTTTATATTTATATCCACTGAAATTTTTTCTTCTAAATGTTTTTAGTGTGGTGGGTGGTAAACCTTTTTCATGTTTTTAATGAATTTCTAAATAAACGCACCTGAATTGTTTTTTTGTTTTGTTTTTGTTCACATTTTGTGAAACCAAAATTTATATACAATTGCTAAATTTATCCTCCCTTGATTGTATTCTATTTAGGGGACAGGTATAAATAAAACAATTGAAATTAAATGAATTGGCATAAAAAAAAAATAAACAAAAAAGAAAATAAAACAAAAAATTTTTTATTGTTTTAAACAAAATTGTGAAAAAAAAATAAAATAAAATAAAATAAAAGGAAAAAATGACAAAATTTTTATTGCTGATTATTTTCTTTTTGTTATTATTTGGTCAGAACAATTGATTTCTGATTGTCTATTTTATATAAATTTGGCAGGATTTATATTTATACTGATCTGCTTAAATATTTTTTTGTTGTATGTTGAATGTTTACTTTTTTGATAATTAATTTTTTGAAAATACATTCATAGAAAAGAGGACCAATTGCAAGGCCAACTCTACAATGGAGTATAGTTGGCTGAGTATTTTTAAAATAATTAATAAAATATTATTATTTGAATTGTATAACACGGATTTTAATTTTGTGCACGGTGAATGCAACGCCGCTATAACCCTTCCATAGTTGTAACCATTTTTTGTTAGTTAATTATTTATAACCGACCAAAGTGGCGTTCGGAACGAAATAGGTACCGAGTTCGAATCTCCAGCCGAGAAAGGATATATTTATATTTATGTTTTATTTAATTGTACCAGCCATCTAAACATTTTTGTATATTTTTGTATATAAACTCATTAGTCTGAGTTAGACTAATTCCTAATGTTAACATTTTAACTATTCTTGTACCTACTCCCATTTATTGCTGGATCGCACATTTTTTATAAATTTTATATTATAACCAATTCAAATAATTTTCATTCAATCGAATAAAATACAATTAAGGTTAAAAGTTCTACCTATGGGAAAAAAAAGAAATTCAAACATTATCAATTGGAATTGCATGAAATATTGATATGACCTGTTAACCTTGGCATCATTTCTTGTTGTTGTTTTTGTTTTCCTTTTTTTTTTTTGTGTATTTTCAACAAAATTTTTCCTAAAAATTATAATTCAGTTGAATGAATTATTTTTTTTTTAGTCCTAGCAGAGAAAAACTTTTGTATAAATAATAAAAAAATTGCCTTTATAAAACGTGAAAATAATGGATTTTTTTTTCTTATATAATTTTTGTGTGTTTGTTTTTTTTTTTCACCCATTTTTTTCACCCCTCTTTTTCCTTGAATCGAAGATAATATAATAAGTAAATCGATTTATCATTTCTATATACGAAAAGAAGAAAAAGAAGAAGAAGGAAAAAATCTATCTGAGCTTTTACTTTTACTTTCATTTTATTTTATTTTTGCCTTTTTTTTTTTTTTTTTCAATTTCCGACCTTCAGTCATGCTGTGCAAACTGATTGATTAAATCTAATATTCTAGTAATCCGATAGAATATTTTTTGGTTTGAATCTTAAGACAATAAAGATGAACACAATGAGGATGCTATAATAAAAATCAATACTTAGTGAAGAAAATATAATAAATATATAAATTTCTTTCTATTGTTAGTTTTGTTGTTATCTATGTTGTTATTTTAGTTTTATTTCAGACATCATCAGAAAATCCATGAGAGTAAAAATATGAAAAATTTATTGATAAAAATAATTTATAAATAAATTCAATTTAAATTTTCTGTGACATTCATTAATTCTACGTACACACATTTTATCTTTTCTTTTTTTTTTTTAAATTAATCCGATAATTCGAATAAAAATATGTGCGTTAATAAACTTTCGTTATGCCAAACCATAATCAGTTTTAGTGTAAATTCCATAACATGTTTTTTTAAATCGGTAATATAAAAAAATCTGATAAAAATCAACTCTATCATCTTTTGTTTTTAATAAAATCGAATTGCAACGACAAATAAAAATATGATTCAAATGAATTGTTCCATATTTTGAACATCTTATCTTTTTCTTGTGTAAATTTATTATTGAAAAGACACAAAATAAATGAAAATCGTTTGATTTTATTTAAAGCAACAGCACAAAATTTTTAATTTAATATTTAATTTTAATTTTTCTTTTGGAAATTTCTTTAATGTTGCCAGAAAAAAATAAATATACAAAAAAAGAATCCATCAGCAACTCCAGCAATCTTGTAAATGGTGAAAAGAAATTGAATTTATTCTCTTAAGTAATTGCCTTTTTTTTGTTGTTTTATTCTAACTTAAGATTAAAGTTTGAAAAAATAGAAAAGGAATAATTGCATTTGCGATCGAATTTTTTTTTCTTAGAAAAAAAACTCTCATTAAATTCACTCAATCAATGAAGAACATTAAATGATTAAATTTTTATTACAGATTATTGTCTTGAGTTGTAAAGAAGAAACAATATAAAAGTATTGTATTCTTGTGTTCCATTATTTATTTCTTTCATATTCGGAAAACAAGAACAACAACAAAAAAACAGTGAGAGAAGAACAAGAAAAAAAAATTTATCCATATAATTTTTATTCCATTTTTCCTCAATTTTTTTGTTTTTTTTGTGTAATAAAAATTACTTCTGTAAAGTGAATAAATAATTGAACAAACAAACAAACAAACAAAAAAAATCCAAAGTAGAAGAAGAAGAAAATTTAAATTCAAATAAATTAATTTCTGATGTGAATTTTATATTCGGAAAATGTACAAGATGGTATGTATCGGATGTGTAGAGTGAAGAAGGTATATAAATGAAAAATTGCTTGTATGCGAAAAAAAAAAAGCTTTATAAAGTCATTTCAATTCAAGAATATTACAAATTTTTTCTTCTTTCATTTATTCTTTCTTTCATTCGTTCTTTTGTTTTTTTCTCTTTGTTATCTTATATTTTTACAGATTTAATTCATAAAAATATAAATATACTTTCTTCAGTTCATAATAATATTTTTTTACTTTCTTTTATTATTGTTATACTGGAATGTTTTTGTTTTTGTTTTTTTTTATTATGAATGTTGTTTTTTTTTTATAAGGGTTAGAAAAATGGCTACTTCAAAACACAAAATAAAAATAAGAAGAAAAATGAAAGAATAAAAGAAAGAAAGAAAGAATGAAAGGAAAAAATGACTTCTTATAAAAGAAAAATAACAACAGAATTTTGTGAATATAGAGAAGAACAGAAAAAAAAATAAATAAACAGCTCTAGGAGGTATTGAAAAGAAAGCAACAAAAAAACAGAAGACGAAGAAGAAAAGGAAAAAGAAGGAAACTTTGTTTTTGTGCGGGTTTTTATTATACTTTACTTATATAATATGAATAAGCAAAGTGTTTGGTATAAACAATAAAAACTCATCTAATATTATTTATGAAATATCAAATGGTTCCGTTTTTTTTCTTTTTATTCTATTTTCAAATAAATCCAAAGAAGATTTTTTTTGTTCGTGAAGAAGAATTTTATAAAATACTAGGCGCCTCCGCCTTTTTAAAAATTATTTTAGTTCTCTTCAAAAGTTATTCATGAACTCATAACTTAAATCTTAGATTTTCATATATTTCTTCTTTAAACGTACATAAAGTTAAAACCTAGATGTAAAGGGATTTCATACTTTATATCCGCAAAATAATTTACATAAAGTGTAAATGAAAATGTTTAACGTGAACATCTATATTCATAGTTGATCATCACAAACATATTTTTGGACGTACATCAATCAAAGTTATAAGATTTTTATAATTATTAAATTAAATACCAAAAAACTGATTAACTGATTAAAATATAAAATTTATTAAATACTTCTCTTCAAAATTCACTTCGCAATCCTTCATTTATTCACAACAAAAATAAACCATTCAATGTGTGTGTGTGTGTGTATCTGTAGTTTATTTTTTAATTATTAAAATGACTTGTTTTTAATACGTCATGACTTTTTATTTGACAATAGACAATTTTTTTATTCTATTTTGTATTCTATTTGTATTTACATTTTATTACAAAAATTTCACAAAACTAAAATCTTAATCTACTTTATTTAAATTTTCTATTTTTCTCTCCTTTATTTTCCTCCTTCTCCTTATTTTTTTCCTTC
Organism: Pedicia rivosa; assembly: GCA_963082725.1. Lineage (NCBI taxonomy): Eukaryota > Metazoa > Arthropoda > Insecta > Diptera > Pediciidae > Pedicia > Pedicia rivosa. The sequence goes on from OY720154.1 coordinate 30,227,639, forward strand.
GTTTTTTTTTTTTGTTTGTTTACTTAAAAATTCAATTAGTTACAAGTCCATTTATTTAAATTTTTATTCGTTTTAAAAGATGTTCTGTAACACTTTTCGGTAAACTTTTCTAGAATATAAATTTGTTAATATTCTTTCATAGATTTTCTTGTTACCAGTCGCTGTATTTTTTTTTTTTTTTGTTTCTCTGTTTGTTTGTTTCTTAATAATATTTCTAACTTGTTTTTTTAGAATAATATTAACTAAATTATCTCAATTTTCCTGTTTTATTCAATTGATTTTATTATGTGAGATTCAATTTACTTAAAATGTGAACACACATTTTATTTATATAAATTATTTTTTTGGGACTAAAAATGACCAAAAAAAAAACAACAACAACAACAACATCTAGAGAGAAAGCAAAAATAAAATAAAAATAAAAAAAGAAAGGATATTTTCTTTGCATAAATAATGATTTGATTATAAAGAAAATTGAGAAAATATCTAGAAGTAGAATAAACATTTTCATATTTGTTTTTGTTTTTCGGTTTTTTGTTTCAGTTTTTTTTTTGTATTTTCAATTTAAACATTTTTACTGTTGATGTTACCATAATATTGTGTGTCTGCATGTGTATGTGTTAGTGTGTGTGTGTGTGTGTGTGTGTGTTTAAAAAGTAAATAAAAAAAAAATATTTCCAATGAAAGAAAATATAAAAATGTTTTGTCTAGAATGTAGATTCGAGAATAATTAATAAAAAGAAAAAAATGTAAAATAATTTACTAAAACCAAAAACAAAAACAAAAAAAAATGAATTTATTGAAATAATTTATTTTTTTGTTAAAATTCAAAAAAAAAAGTTAAAACCACAAAATATTTAACTAAATAAATGTATATGAAAGAGTGTTCATCACTCCAATGTGTGTGTGTGTGTGTGTGTGCATGTATGTGTATATATTTTTTATGAGTTATATAAAGGTAATTTAAATTCACATATTCAAAGTTTATTATTTTGGTTGTTGTTTTTTTTTTTTTCGTGAATTTAATTCAAGAAAATTCTTTCTTCTCAGCCCATAATATTCTACTTTCTTTTATTGTTGTTGCTGATGTTTGGTTTTCTTTATTTTTATTATGTATATGTTTTCGTTTTTTTTTTTATACTACATAGGGTTGGAATATAATATAATACAAGAAGTGGTGGCATAGAGTCTTCTTCAAAACCTGACTTTTTAAAAAAAAAAAAAAAGAAAAAAAAAAACAAAATAACACAAACTGAATTTTGCGTTGGAAGCAAAAAAAAGAAGAAAAGAGGAAAAAAAAGAAGAACGAAAGAACTTTAGGGATTTAAGAAAGCAGCAACAAAAAAAAAATAGAGAGAAGTAAAAAAAAAAGAAAGTAAAAATGAAAGCTTTGGTTGGCGGGTTTTATATTATGCGTGCTTATATAATATGAATAAGAAAATGTAATTGGGTTAAACAATATAAAGTAATTTAATATTTTTTTTTTTTTTTTTTATTAAATATAAAATACTTTTTCTTCTTCTTTTGTTGCTTTTGTTTCTTCTACTTTTTTTTTTTGTTTTTTGAAAACAGAAAACAGAAAAAAATTTATAAAGTTACAAATTACTATATACTGGATCTGAATCTATCCCCTTTCCTTCCTTCTTTCCTTCGCAATGTATTTTAATATCAACTATATTCAATCTAATTTTTTAAGAAAGAACACAACAAAAAAAAATGTAAGACATTGAAATGATCCGTCCGTAAAGTCTAAACAATTTTTTTCTTTCTTAATAAAAATCAATTTTTGGTATTTTTTTTCTTTGGACTCCCTAAAAATTGATAACAAACAACAACAACAAAAGCAAACAAAGTTTAAAAAAAAATACTTAATTTTCCTTCAATTTTTCACTACAAAAAGTGTACGAAAGTGTGAGAAAAATGAACAAGAAATTGTATTTTTCATTGAACAAAATATAATTAACGTACTTTGAATATTGTATTTAAAAAAAACATCAACATGTAAATATAGGATGATGATACAATGATGAAATTATTATGATTAAAATTCAATTAAAAATAATTTCTAAAAGAACAAAACATTTACACAAATATTCTATTTTTCAATTTAAAATTTTCAATAAATGAAATTCTTTCAATTTCATTTGAATTTCTATAAAGTTTACGTTTTTTTTCTTTTGTTTTTTTACACAAAAGTAACAGGACATTTTTCTATAGAAAATCCGTTTCTTCACACAATTTTTCAATCGTGGTCAATTTAGTGTAAAGTCTGTTGTTGTTTTTTTTTTATATATTTTTAATGATTTTAAAGTTAGAATTTCTAACCAAATCTAAATAGAATTTCTGTATTTTTTTTTACGTATCGATAAAATCCAAAAAATACAAATTAAAATTAAATATTTTTTAATGGATTAATAATTAAATATTTTCAATAATATTTTCTATAAAAATTGCGCTCAAACATAACATTTTTCAAATTCCAATCTTATAATTTAATTCCCATCGAATTCCCATGATAGTTTTTACAATTTTTTCCCCTTGCCTCATTAATATACAAAACTCAATATAAAAATATTCCTAGTTTTATAATAAAAAAAAAATAATCTACAAAAACAAAAAAAAGGAACAAAATAAAAAGTTTTTTTTACACTCATATGTGTTTGTTTAATCGTTTAAATGTTTCATATATACAAAGAAATTGTTATTTAACAAACAAGAAACAAGAAACAAGAAACAAGACACAACCTATGGTTTAGTTTCCACTTTTCAACAAAATACTTAAATTCATTCGACTCTTTCATATCATGTGAATTTCTTTTTCTTCTTCTTCTTCTCTTTGTCTTGTATACATAAATATAAGCTTTTAAGTTTAAACTTTCATATCAGGATATGAAGAAGGAAAAGAGTGTAAAACACTCAAAAAAATTTACAATAAATTTTCTTTAATATTTTTTATTTAGGGAGAAATGAATTGTTTCTTACATGAATATAATTTGGTATTATTTTTGCATCATACTATAAAAGTTTAAAATCAATATGCAATAATTTGGTTTTTCTTTTTTTTAAATTCAAAGCTGAAGTACGATTATAAATATACAAAATTTATTCTTAGAAAAAATGCTTTTTATTTCAATTTAATTGAAAATACATTTTTCCAATGAGAATCTAATAAATTTTATCTTGTAAAAAAAATTAACAATATTAAAAAAGTTATATAATTATTTTTATTCATTCGATTACATTTTTTAAATCGACAATCAAATAATATTTAATGTCAAAACACTTGAATATAAATATACGTAGATTCTTGAATGAATTAACTTAATTGTGTTAATTATTTTAGTTAATTTTTATTTTAAATTATGTTTACTAATTATCAAGAAGTACACTACTTGTACAGGACATTAATCGAACGAAAATCTGCGTGTTTTCTATAGAGCTGACAACAACGCGCTGAGTCGTATCTTCATTAAGACATCTTGACTCAAAGTCCACCTAATTAGTAGTAGGTCTCGTCACGAGTTGGTTTAATTACAAAACGATGAACGTTAAAAATATTAATGCATAACTACTTTCAATAAATTTTCATTTATTATTAATATTTATTGAAGAAATAACTCTGTACATTACAATTTCAATTTAATATTCAAGCCTGTCAAATTATTTATGGAAAAATTAGACAATTCCCAGTATTTTAATATGTTTGTTGTTTGTATTTCAATTTTTTATTAACTAAGGAGACCTAAACTATGTTAGAGGTAGGTTCTGAACCACCTACCATCTCTTAAGAAACATGCAGATTTTCTAAGAAGAATCGTTCGGTTAAAACCTTATCCTGCACACCGGATGCACGTTGCCATGCTTCCACCTTGGTCGGTAATATTTTAATAGAAAAATCAGTTAAGTAACTTTTGTTCTTCTATGACAGATTAATTAATTCTCTTAATTACGACAATAAACAAAGATTTAATAATAAACGTAAATAATTATGTCAGTAATCACATCTTTATCATATAAACAGAGTATTTACTGACAAGATACGTTAAAGAATTATTATATTTGAACATAAATAAACTTTTATAAATAAAAAAATTTCTATTATTATTATTATTATTTTTTTCTTTTTTAATTAAAAATAAAAATATAACAACATCGCTTATCTATCGTTAAAATGTTATCATTAATAAAAGTTATTAAACTTGGAAATTTTTAATCGTAAAACAAATTTTAAGAGTTACATTTATTATAAATTGTCATTTTTTTACGTATATTCAAATTTTGTTTTAATTTGTGTTTAGTTATGTGATTGTTGAGTGAAAAATGGCGAAAAAATATAATCAAAGAAATAATGAAATATTAGAGCATTTTTTCTATGGCAATGAAATTGATAAAAATATTATTGATTTAACGGCTGGATCACCTGGAAAAAATTTATTAAAATTATGTTGTGAATTTTCTAAAATTGCTACTGAACATCGAATGGTAAATAATTTCAGTTTTCTTCTTCTTTTTTTTCCTAATTTCATTATTTCACCATTTATTCATTTCTTCTAGAAATATGAATTAGAAAATAATTCTTTTCTTTTTCAATATGGACCAAGTCTTGGAATGCAAGATTTTTTAGAAGCATTAGCAATATTCTTAACTGACGCTTACAGTGATAAAGTTCATATGTAAGAAATTTATTTTATTATCATTTTTCTATCATTTCTATTTTTATTTATTTAATTTTATAAAATAAGTTCTGACCTTTGTGTTACATCTGGAGCCACAAATGGTTTACACCTAATACTTTCAACTCTTATCAATATGACTGGAATTATTTTTGTTGATGATGTCACTTATATGGAAGCATTAGAAACTTTTTCATTATTTACTGAAATGAAAATTGTTACAATTCCAATGGAAGAAAATGGTGTTGATATTTATGAATTTCGAAAATTAATAAAGAAACATAAAGTGAAGTCATCAAAAGGAAAAATATTTTGGGGAATGTATTATACAATTCCAACATTTCATAATCCAACCGGAATTTTATTTTCAAAAGGTGTAAATTTTTTAAACATTTTATTTAATAATTTTTTTATTAATATTTTTATTCAGAAAACTGTAAGGAATTACTCAAATTAAGTCGAGAAGAAGATTTTCTAATAGTCTGTGATGATGTTTATAATTTACTTTATTATACCGAAGGAAATTCACCTAAAAGACTTTTTGCTTACGATAATTTAGAAGATGAAGATTATAAAGGTAATATAATTTCAAATGGTTCATTTTCTAAAATATATGCTCCTGGAATGAGAATTGGTTGGATTGAATGTCCTCCTAGATTGATTGAGATAGTTTTAGACTGGTATGCCAAAAAAATATTGATTACTATTAAAAAATAAAATTAATTGCGGTTTCTCATTTTATAGTGGCATTTTAAGAAGTGGAGGATCTGTTACTAACTACACGGCTGGTATTTTCACGAGTATAATGCAGCTGGGCTTTGCCAAGGCTCAGCTTAAACTATATACTGACACATATAAAGTTCGAATGGACACAATTTGTAATATACTTGAGAAAAATCTTCCATCGCCATGTTTCTTTAGAAAACCACTGGGAGGATATTTTGTATGGATAAGTTTTCCAACTAATATTAATTGTGTAGAATTTAATGAATTTTGTAAACAAAATTATCAAGTTGTTGCATTTCCTGGAAATACATTTTCATTCGCAAAGAAATTCAATAATTACATTCGTCTTACAATTGGATTTCATGAATCTGATGTTTTGAAGAAGGCAACTGTTAAGTTTTGTGACGCTGTAAAAGATTATTTCAATAAACAAACTAAACTTAATAATTAGTTAATGAAAACTGATATAAAAAATAATATCTACTTAGATAACTTCTGGAGTTCTTTTCTGAATTTCTATCAGAAATTAAATATTTTTTATTGGAATTGATATTTTTCTGTATTTCTTACAATAAAATTTTTTTTTATTTTTGGAAATAATAAATGTTAAAACTTTACAAGATTTCGTTCATTTTTAGAATACCATTTTTTTGTAGTATAAGTATAATACTAAAATACTATATTTGGAAACAAAAGCACACAACCCACATGACTGAAATTTGTGTAGGCAAAAAAAAATTTGTTTTAATAAAAAATGTCGAATATAATAAACTCAAATTATGTAGATAATTTTAACTCTCTCAAAATTTAATCTCACACAAGTTGATATATTTAAAACAATTTGAAGATCATAGAATGAAATGATTGAATGATTGAATGAAATAAAATTAATACACAGCTGTTGAGTAATTTTTTTCCAATAAATTAGAATTAATTTGTGTATTTTTTAGATAATATTTATTCTACAATATAACTTTGGTATCTGAATAAATATTAAATAGAATTTACTTCCCGTCACAATTCAAAATAATGAATATTTCAAAATTAAATTTGTTGATTAAATATTTTTTAATCTAATTCTAATATTTCACAACAATTAAAAAATTGTTTTGTTGGCTCTCTTCAATAACTCTATAATTTGATTTCTTAACGACACTTATTTAGTCAATCATCAGAGTACCTACATTCCTAACAAAAACTTATTCAAGTTGAATAAATTGAATAAAAAAAAGAAAAATGTTAAATAATTTTTTTTTAGTTCCTATTTTTATTTTATTTCATTTCTTTTTTTAAATAAAGTTTATTAATTTAATAAATATTTACATTTAGTTAATTTTTTTTTTTTTTATCTTTTTCTTCCAATTTTGTTTTTCTTTTTAACTTTTTACTTGAAATTTTAATTTAAATTTTGATAGAAAATTTTTTTATACTACAAAATGTTTAATTAATTTTTTATATTTTTATATTTTTACATTAAATTATTAAATATGGTTTTTAAATATAATAATAATAATAATAATAATTTTTGATTATTGAATAATTTTTAATTATTGAAGAGTAATAAAATGTGTAACTGTAATAAAAATTGTAATTTTAATTGCAGCTTTTTATTTTTTTTATCATTATTATTATTATATTATTAATTTATTTAGTAATCAAATACACCAATACACACTAAATAAATATAAAACAAATAAATAAAAAATTTGGTGTTTAATTTTAATAATTTTGAAAGAAAACTTATTTGGAATGAAATAATTTAACAATTAATTTTATTTGCAATTATTACAAATGAAATTAAGAAAAATAATAATAAACCGAAAAGGTATTAGTGCATTTGTTTTCGTTAAATAATCATAAAATTTTCAAAGTGTTATTCATTAAATGTGTTTACAAAAATTAAAAACAAAAGCACATCTCTGTATTTAAATAATTGATTTAATTTTTTGACAACCAGTTAATTTTATAAATGTGACTAGTTACATTGATTTTCTTCTTTTTAATTTTCTTTCTTTTTTTTGTTTTTATAGTGAAAGTAACACAAAAAAAATGGCAAAAGAAAATAAATAAATGGAAATGGGTAATTTTTACAAAAAAAAAAAATCGCGTCACAAATAAAAATGTGATTGATTGTTTTTTTTTCCTTACATTGGTTTTTTACATTTAGCTAATTTTATTTTATTTTATTTTAATGAAGATCCTAAAAATGCTTTACACAACCTATGCAAACTAAAGAAAATTTTAAAAATAATTTTGTGTTTTGAATAAAACCAAAAAAAAAAAAAAGAATTTATAAAAAAATGTATTTCAAATTTTGTATAAATTTGTGTGCATAGCCATAAATAGTCTATAAATCTGAAATTATAGCATTAAGTCATGTCTAAAAATGAATACTTTAAATAATTTAGAGTGACGAAAATATGAAATAATGGACGAAAATTTAATAATATTCGAAAATCAAAATATAAAATACAAAGAAGAAATTTCAATCACTAAATAATGGACGTATCTTCTTTTTTTTCTTTTTTGTTTGACAAGAATGATCTATCAACAATTTTCCATAGATAAAAATTTTTTTGTGTCATTTACAAATATTTTTTTCTTTCTTTTTTTTATTAAGTAAAAATTGTAGTACTTAAGTATCATCCAATTCACAGATAGTTTGTTTTCCCTCCTTTTTTCATTTCTTTATTTTTTCCCTCTTTTTAAATATAAGTTACTAATATTAATTAATTAATAATATAATAATTATTTTTCTAAAATTAACAAAAGTCTACTGCATCTTAGACACTTCAAATTTCGTACTTATTATTTCTTCATCAGAATCTAATATAGGAAGAGCAGCATCTGCAATTGCTGCTGGTATATTTTCTTCTACCCATCGTAAATCGTCTTCTTCTGTTGTAGCACTTTTTAATGGTTTTGGTGAATTACTTCTAGGACCACGCATTTTTACACCATATGCATCTGATACAAATTGATCTTCTTCATCTAAAATTTGTTGTTATTTTGTAATTTTAATTAAAGATTAAATTTAATTTTTTTTTCAATCAAAGGGCCAACATTTTCAAAAACCGTCACAATTCACTTTCTATGTGATCGTTTCCATCAATCATTTAAAAAATTTTAAATTACTCTTTTTCAGTACATGCTAAAAACTTAAACTTAACCAACAATTATCATCGGATCACATTTACAAAGTTAAAAGCGAATACTTTTTTGAAATATTAACGTAAATTTACCATCATCGTCTTCATCCTCCATGTTATCCAGAAGTGGAGTAAAAGCATAACGTTGATTATTATTTGTGGGTCTCCATAAAATCATAATTACTAATAATAAAAGAGAAAATAATACGTGCCAAAATCCATCATCCATCCAAAGTTCTTTCCAATCCTACAATATAAATGTATTTATTAATTCTTATTCGTATTGGGATTAAATCTTATACTTACAGTTAAACATTGTGCTAGTCGGTGAGCTTTTATTGAATATAACATAAATATTACAGATGCAAAAACAGCAAATATAAGTGTATTTGTAAAATGACGATATAATGATAATTTTACCATATTTCTAAAAAAAATAAAGAAAATAATTTAATGAAGCAATAAAAATAAGCATGAGTCATTATGTCAATATACCGTCTCAAACGTAATGTTCGTGTCGTTTGTACAAGTGATGTAAAAATCCACCAACAAATTCCAGAGTCTAGTACTGCTAATGGTACCTAATGATTTAAAAGAAAAAAAAACTTGTTAGTCTTTTGTAAGTACATAAGGATAAGTCTTATACTTACACTAGCAACTAAAATTTTACTTGTTGGATCATTTTTCATATTGATAACGCGTAAATAACTTTCAACTGCCGCCAATATAAAATATAATGCACCTACACCAACAACTCTATGTAACATTGGTCCTAATCGAGGTCTAGAATAATTGACAAATTTTAAAATATCTTTTAGAAAAAAGTATAAAGTATTTAAATTATTACTTAACAATTCCAAAGCCTAATGAAACAATTATTACCAGCATTCTTGCAAGTGTACGTTTAGCACATGATACCCATTCTGCTAATAAAACAACCCATGTTGTTGATGACCCAGTTGAATTAATACTTTGATATTCGGCATAGAACATAGCTTTTTCTAACATTCCAAGTAAAATAACTCCACCGATCCAAAATTGGATCCTTAATAAATCACGCCATTGCATAAATGACACAAGTAACCATAAAATTCCTAAGAGAACGTAAACTAAGCACATTGAGCCGTAAAACTAAAAAATTAAACATATTTAAAAAAAAGCGTTTTTATAGCAAATAAAGCAAAACGAACCGGAAGTAAAGGCCAATCTTCAGCTGATAGATAGCCATAAGTTCCCTTCATCTCAATATGAACGGAAGCATTAAACTCCTTATTATTAGGATTTGAAATATCAAGTTTGAAATTATAAAAGCCATCTTTTGTAATTACAAACACTAAATTGTTTCTGCTTGATGGTTTTACTGAGCTTGAATCAGATGAATCTCGTTTGGTTATTTCTTTAGTATTAATTTCTTTATCATTATGTTTTATAACATATTCTTTAAGGATAATATGTCCATCATGTAAACATGTTTCATTTACAGGATCCGATTGTATTTTATAATCATTTCCTTCTTGCTAAAAAAAACACAATAAATAAGCAATCGCTTGATAAACTTTGGTTTTTGGTAATACTTACGTTTTGCCAACATTTTGATTCGGTCAATGTCCATATTATCAGTATATCTGTAGGTTGAACTGATTGACACGTAACTAAAGAATAATATAGAATTTGTTAATTACAAATGTTGAAATCAAATAAAATTATATTCATACTTCGAACAAAAATTTGTGATTCGGCAAATAACGATTTCGGCACAGAAACCCTTGTCTGAACCTAAACTTACACAAAAATGCATTAAATATTTTGTTAATAATTCATATGTAAAGCACATATAAATAATAATTAATTTCAAGAAAATTAGGTTTTTTTAAAAAAAAAAAACTACAAAAACATAACCTCTAAACAATTTCTTTGCAATTCTTTCCTTAAACAATTACTTTTTCAAACTTCTTACTTGTGTCATTGTAAAATCCCATTTTCCTGAATCAGGGGCAGCTATTATTGCATTTATCACAAGGAATTGTATAAAAAATATACATTTTAATTTACTCATTTTCACAAAAAAAAATATAACTAAAAACTAAAAAAACTTTATTTCACATAAACATGACAGCTCACAAATGTCAAAAATGAAGCGAATTAAAACCATTTTTTCAATTTAGAAATCGACTATAATAATCGATTAAAAATCGATTTTCATCATAGAAGCTCAAACAATAATTTAATAGCAATTCACAATACAATTTTATAATTTGGGAATAAAACAGGAAACAGCTACCGCACTCAAGCCAATTTAGCTTGAGATTGAACAATTTTATATGCACGTTACGTGAGAGAAATAGTGACAGCATGTCGCGAGACAGATATATTATCTTGCAATAATTTTCAAGATATTGTCACAATTTTTTTCAGTTCACCAATTATTGCAATAATTTTTCAGATTTAGAGGAGCATTTGAAATTTCTCAGAGTTGACATGGACGCCAAATAGATTTTTTTTTGGTACTATAAGATAATATAAGATAATTGAATATTATTGCCTAAATCAGATGCTAGATGTCTCTTAAAGTCACTATTTTGAAATGTTGAAAAATTTATATCTTTATTTAGAATTTTATGATTTTATTTTCTTCGTCGAAGAATGAGTCATTTTAAGTTCGGATGTTTTTGTTCGTGTTTATGAATTTTATTTTATACATTTTTGATCAGTGATGTCGTTCTGCTACAATTGTAGCAGATCTACTACATTAATTTATTTCTACTCCTCTACTACTTTTAGTCTAAAATCTGCTCCTTTTCTTGTTATTAATTTTTCACACATTTTTCCTTGATAAACATCGAAAATTTATGTTAGTGCCGAGTAATTTTACAATATCAAAGTTTATGTCGGTAGAATTGTTTTTCATTTTGACAGACAAATAAAAATAAAATAAGTTTTTTAAAGTTTAATTCAATTTATGAAACCATTATTTTGTTTACCACACAGTAGCGCTGCAGGAGAACGCATATTTTTTATTAAAAACAAATAGACTACATGTGTAACAGTCAGCAATATCATTTCGACAAAAGAATTAATTAGAAATTCATCAGCAGCGAAATGGGATATTCCGGATGATACTATTAAGACTGTGTTTAAGGGATAATTATTATACCTATATAATTTACAATGAAGTGTCACATTTCTTATTTACTTATTTCCATTGATTATTTTATTGATTCAATCAATACAACGTACATATTTATTTGTTTTTAAAATCGTTAATTTTCGTTAATTTTGTTTTTTGTTAATTTTCATTTTTTAGTCATTTTTTCTGGTTTATTTAATTATATTAATTATATAATTTATTTTTTATATAGATAAATATAACTGAAATTTAAAAATTTGAATATTTATTCGTATATACAACACAGTATATACAACTTTTTCATGTAAAGAAAACCATATTTTGTCTCTTTTTTTCTACTACTATCTGCTACTTTTGTTTGTTGGGATCTACTCCAATTGAATTTTCGAAAACGACAACACTGTTTTTGATTCTATTTTATATTTTGATTTTATTTTATATTTTATTTTCGTCGCCGAAGAATGAGTCATTGTAGGTTCGGATTTTTTTTTTGTGTTCGTGTGCCGACAAATCCTTTTAAATTTTTAATATACAGTGAAACTCGGTTATAACGAACTTCAAGGGACCAAAAAAAAAGTTCGTTATAACCGAAAAATCGTTATAACCGAATCTTACGAAAAAATTAACTACGATCCGAAAAACAATGAAAAAAATATGTTTTCGTATAAACCACTAATTTATTTATTAAACTCCATTGTAAAAAAATCTGTAATTTTTGTTTGATATTTGCTATTCTTCAAAATACAATAATCCACAGCTTTTTCTAGTACTAGAATAGAATTAAAAATGTTTTCATCTTCAGCATTGTTTTCAAAGAATCGTGAAATTTAAATAATTTAAATAAGTGATTTTTTTCGAGAAAAAACATATAAAAAATAATTTGAAAATCGAAAAAGTTCGTTAAATTGGAAAATTCTAGATCGTTATAACCGAATGTTCGTTATAAGGATCGTTATATCCGAATTTTTTTACATTGCCAAGATACAAATTAAAACGGGACCTACAGAAAAGTTCGTTATAACCGAAAGATCGTTATAAGTGAGGTTCGTTATAACCGAGTTTCACTGTATTTGAATTTTTGATATTTATTAAATTTTTGTTTTCCTTTTCTTTTATTTTAAAATATTTTTTTTTTGTAATTTTTTTTCTGGTAATATTTTTACTTTTTTTTTTTTGAGATTTTTTAACTTTTCCTTTGAATAATATAAAAAAAAAAAAATTTATTAAAAAAATTGTTCTAAATTTGACAAGCAATTTTTTACGTATTTAAATTTTTTGTAATTTAATTTTTTTGCTACCAATAAATTGATTCGTATCCGTAGAGAAATTCACAACAATCGCCCTTAAATGGTATGAAACTTCATACATCATTTAAATACATTTATGTTTTAAAACTGAAAAAGATAAAATATTTAATACCGTCCCAATTATATAATTTAAATATAATATGCACATAGGAATATGCACTCTTCTTTAACTTGTTATTAATTTTTACATACAAAAAATACTTATTGTTCTTTAGTCACACTTACACTCATTAATGCATAGAAGAAAAACAAAACTCACATGCAACGTTTTACCAAAATTACACACACATAGGCGCATATTATATTGAACCAACAGCTGATTCGAAAAAATGAAAAATCAAAATCAAAATAAATGATAAGTAAAATAAATAAATGTTTTTCAAATATTTTTCATTTCTTTATAATGTACTCCTCTTTTTTTCCGCTTTTTTTTCATTGTTACTAATTTTATTTTTCTCTTGTTTTTCTCGTTCTACTATTAAAATAATTTGAAATAAAAAATTCAAAATACTAATAAAGTCTTTTTTGTTTTCTACTATTGAAATTAAATTTTCCAGCACAATAAATATTGGAGTTATAAAATAATAATAATTTCGAATAAAATAAAACTATTTCATTCAATAGTTCTCCTATCTCCGTCACGCTTATTACAGAGAAGAATTGCAAAATCCTTTTGAAACAAAAAATGCACACACATATGAAATTATTCAATTATTATTTTGAATAAAATAAAACTATTCTTTTATCTCCTTCACGCTCCTTCTATAGAAGAAATAGATCATGCTGATGAAACGCTATGCAAAAATACGCACACATTGATATGATATTATACACATCCAAACATAAAAAATATTTTATATTTATAGTATCAGCTGATTGTAAATAAAAATATTTATTTAAATGATATTTGCATTTACTGAAAGAAGATGGTGTAATATTTTAGCAAATAAATTACTTTTTTCCGTGCGATGACATCTACCCTAGATCAGTGAAACTAACTCTTATAAAATTTTGGGGAATCCCATTTTCACTAATTTTATAATTAAAAAAACATACGAAACAATAACTTTGAAATAGCTAATTACTTTAAAAATATTGCATCTACGAATTCAATTTATAATTAATTCTTATAAAGAAAAGTTCAAATTTTAATAATAAATTAGAAACACAACGAATTTCTCAGGATCTCGATCATAACCGCGCTCTCAAAATTCAACAAAATAGATCATTTTCAAAAAATCATAAAATGTAAAATAATTTAAAAATTAAAAAAAAAAAAGCACACGAATTTAGCTACATCCTTTAACTTTCATTTAAAATTAAAATCATAAAAATTCATTCACAAATGTTGGAACCGAGCTATATTCAACGCACTTAGTTTTGGTGAAAATAGCCAAAATCATTTTTTTTAAATTAAGAAAAAATTAAGAAAAAATTAAAAAATCAAAATTATGAGCGCACAGTGTTGGAGAGAATACTCTAAGGTATTGAAATCAATAAAAAAATTGTGTATAGATTCAACGATGTGTCTGGCGGGCTATATTCAAAAGTACCAAAAATACAAATTTTCCACTGAAATGCAATGACTGCCCTTAAGCTGATTTACGGTTCAACCGCAAAAATGCTAAATCAATTTTTTTTCTAATTTAATTTCAATAAATATTAATAAATACATTAATTATATATTGTATTCATATAAACAAAGTGTTTAAATAACTTATTTGTTAATTATCACAAAATAAATAATAATTTGAATTTTGCCGCTGAAATTACGCATAGCAATTTTACTACAGTTTTCAAATCTACTACATTTTAAAATTGTCAAATCTGAACTGTCAGTTCAATATTTTGTTTTTAATTTTTTGACGTTTACAATTATATTGTTTAAAATATTTAATATTTATAATATATAAAATATTTAAAGTTATATTTTATTAAGTCTAAAATGAAAGAATGAATGAAATACTAAAAATTATATTGGTCTCTTTCTAACAAAATAATTGCAAATTTCGATTATTTCGCCATCTGAATTCGTACAATAATACTAATTTCTCCAATTTTAATTTTTATTGTGGAAAAAATCTTAAGTGCGGTAACAGCTTAATAGCTGTGTTCTTTCAAATGCTACGCTAGTGTAGCGTAACTATTCTTTTTTAGCGTGTTAGTAGTTCCAAGAGACAGACTAAAATTGTCTGATGATGCTTTTCCAAGTATTTTTCCGAATCTAGCATCTTACTTATCAAAACCAGTACCTGCTTTGAGAAAACCACCGGCAAAAAGGTTACAAATATCTAGATTGTCTTGCTCAGTCCCAGCCGTTAAATTAAGTAAACCTGTAAAAGAAGTGAAAGAACGTGCAAAAAGATTCAAAAAGAAAACTTTGAGTGACGAATGGACTGACACTTATACATCAGGTATTATTTCTTTTATTACTAAAACCGAAATATTTGGATAATTGCAAAATTGTCAAATTTTACAAATTTTTTTTAATAAAATTTTTTTTTATTTATTTTATTAAATAAATTTAAAAAATCTCAAAAACAAAAAAGTCAAAATATCACAAAAAAAAAAAAAATTTCAGAAAAAACAAAAAGGAAAACAAAAATTTAATAAATATCTAAAATGCAAAAGGAAAGGTCGGCTCACGAACAAGAAAAAAAATCCGAACCTACAATTTTCGGCGACGAAAATAAAATATAAAATAAAATCAAAATAAAAATATAAAATAAAATTCATAAACACGAACAAAAAAATCCGAACCTACAATGACTCATTCTTCGGCGACGAAAATAAAATCAAAAACTCTAAATAAAGATATAAATTTTTCAACATTTCAAAATAGTGACTTTAAGAGACATCTAGCATCTGATTTAGGCAATAATATTCAATTATCTTATATATGCACTACATTATAGTACCAAAAAAAAAAAAAATTGGCGTCCATGTCAACTCTGGCACATTTCAAATCCAGATCCTAGTCAAATTAGTTAAATATGTTAAATTTTGTGAAAATTCTATTTGAAAGTCTGACTCAGCTAATAATATTTGTCTACAATCATTACAATTATTTCTCTCAGATACTTTTTTCCCGACATAGCCCGATATGTACACTATGATAGAAATTGCTTCCTCAGAAATTTCCTCTTCAAAACTATGTAACATTATTTCGTCAATGTTTTTTATAATAAGATCATTATCTGATGGCATTATTTGATCATCAACTGAATTACAGGAATCAATTAAATCTTTAATACAATAGGGACCAGATTTATGGGATTAATATCAAAAGGCTTGTTATTTTGAGCTTTCTTTCCGATTCTAAAATTTGTTGGACGGTGATATTATAATTTCCTCCGCTGATCTGCCGATATTGACCAAAACGCGCTTCTAATTCGTCCGTTTGAAATTTCCCTAACAGAATGTATATAAAACCTATTACTGAGTTTACATTCCAAATCAATTTTTAAATTAAAAAAAAAGGTTTTTTTTATTCTAAAAAACAAAGAAAAATTTATTTTTAAAATAATAATAATACAATTCAGAAATTATGAACATGTTTTACTTATATTATTTGGAATACTTATTATTATAATTATTTTATCTTCAAGGATTAAATTAAAAATTAATATAGGCATTTATTACGTTACAAATAAAAAAATAAATATTCCTTAATTCTTTACAGGAAATCATAAAATCACCATCAGTCTTGTAATTCTAAAAATAATTAAGACAAACTGATTATTTTCTTTATTTACATATAAAAATTGTTCATGAATTTTTTAAATGTTGAATTCTTATTTTATTATTTTTTATTTATTGTCATTTAATTGCCCTGAATACAATTTTCCAAAGTGTCCACAAAAATTCTCGCCTAAAATTAATTTTGTCGGTCGTTAATTGACTGACATCATATTTGAGAAAAGTAAAAATAAAATTTAATTTAAATATAAAACTAAAAAAAAGTTTTTTTTTAAAGACTAAAATATATTTTATTTTTATTTTTGCAATTGTAAAAAAATTGAAACCATTAAAAATTCTCTCATTCGTCGATTTTGTTAACAACTCTGCAAAAAAAAATATATAAAGTTAGAAATAGAAATTAGCAATAACAAAACCGTTGTACCTATAATTTTGCTGCATTTTTCCTTATAATATTGGGATTACTTTTACAATAATTATTGGTATGTGCTCGTTGATTACTTACACTTGCAAATTTATTATTGCAAAGCATGCATTCATACGGTTTTTCTCCTTGAAATAAATAACGAGTTAAAATAATAATAGTAATAATATTAAAGAAATATATTTACCACTATGCATTCTGGCATGCCGTTTCAAATCCCCATTTCGCGTAAAAACTTTTTCACAAACATTACATTTGAATACAGAACCTAAAAACAATACCTTTAACTCTTTGTTCCAGTTTTTCTTAATAAAATTAATTACCGTTGTGCAAAATCGTCTCATATGAATATTTCTGTCACCAGATTGAGCAAATGTTTTATGACACAACTGAAAATTGATTTAGAATTTGTCACATTAATAATAAATTGTGTATACAAAAGAAAATCAAGTTATACTGACCTCACATGAATACGGTTTTTGTTTAAGATGAACACCATTAATATAAATGTAAATGTTCAGCCCGTTTAAATGAATTACCACATTGATTACATATGTGTTTTCTATCTTCTAAATGTATTTTCATATGTGATGTTAATGATGATGGTAATTTAAAACCCTTATTACATAATGTGCATACAAATGGATATTGTTTTACAGTTGGATTTAAATTTGTTGTAGCTTGAACCTCAGACTTTGTTGTTGTTGTTGTCATTGTTATTATAGTATCATTATTTATATCACGAATTTTTCCAACAGGTGGACCGTCATGTGCTGAATGTTTATGATATTTTAATTGTTGTGCTTGAACAAATGCCTTATCACATGATCCACATTTATACGGTTTTTCGCCGGTATGTGTGCGAAGATGAACATTCAATGATGATTTTTGAACAAAATCTTTACCACAATGTTCGCATTGATATGGTCTAATTCCAGAATGTTGTCGCATATGCATTACAAACGAGCCACGTTGAACAAAATCTTTACTACAAATATTGCACACATAAGGACGAACGCCTAAAAACAAACCAATAAAATGACAAAAATAATATTACGTTCTCAGAAAAAAGTTGTTTCTACCAGTACCATTAATTAATTAATTTGTGGATAAATGTAGAACAAAAAATGCTTCCGGTATAAATTTTTTTTTTAAGTAAAAATAAACGAAGAAAAATGAAGTAAAGAAAAACAAAAAGGAAAAAAAATGTTGTTCCCTTTCTCCATTGTGACGTCTGTACTTTGTTTTTGTTTGATTCTGACGCAGAAATTTTTAAATTGATCCAGAAATTTTTTAACTGATCCAGAAATTTTTTAACTGATCCAGAAATTTTTTAACTGATCCAGAAATTGTTAAACTGATCCAGAAATTTATTTAAAATTTATTAAATTATTTAATTAATTAATTTATTTAAATTAAAATTTTCTTCTAGAACGAAGTTAAACTAAAATGTTTTCAAATTTTAAACAAGGTTTGAAATATCATACAAAGAGAGAGATACAAAAAGGGAAAAAAGTTTAAAAAAAATATTTTATATTTAATAATGTTTTTTTAATTGTAACAATATATAATATAATATATAATATATAAAAATTATTATATATTTTGATTGTAATAAATATATTATGTTAATATGTATATATATTATATAATATATATTATATTGTATAATAAAAATGTAAATAAAAAAAAAACATTAAATAACATTAAACAAATTACATATTAGGAAATAATTACCTGGTTCTGGATAAAGAACCCTTAGTCTTCTTATAATTTCCACGTACACACCCCACTGCTCATATTTTCTATTGTTCATGATTTGGACAGATTCATCCACATATGTTTTCATCCTGTTTATGATTGCAGCTAAATCTTGATAATTTGATTGTCTAACTTGTTCAAAAATTTGCTGTTCAAGTGGATGAGGTACTGGAGGAGGTGGTGGTACAAGAATTTGTTGTTGACGATTTGGTGGTACAACATTTTCTTGTTGAACAATTGGTGGTACATAAATTTGTTGTTGAACAAATGGTGGTACATCCATTTCTTGTTGAACAAATGGTGGTACATCCATTTCTTGTTGAACAAATGGTGGTACATCCATTTCTTGTTGAACAAATGGTGGTCGTTCTCTATTTTGCCGCATTCTTCTTCTTTTATTCTTATTAACCATTCCTAAAACAATTAACATCAATTAGCTAGTTAAAAATATATAAATTCTTTTTTTAATGAAAATCACTTACTTATATTTAGAGGGAATAATTAATGATTTATACCAATATAGCAATTAAATATCGAAAAAACTAATAATACTTAGTTTACTTTTTATTAATTGAAACAACTAATTTAACTAATTTAATTGAAAAAACTAATAATACTTAGTTTAAAGTGTATTTTGTATTTTGTATTTTGTGCAAGTGTATTTTGAGAGTAGATCTCTGAATAAAACGTAAATTACAATATTGACATTTGAACGGCTTTTCCCCTGTAAATAAAACTTTATTCATTTAAAATCATTCCATGACTAAATTATTTATAAACCGACCCGTATGTATTCTTTTGTGAATTCGAAGATTATAAGGTAAAGAGAAACGCTTAAGACAAATTTCACATTGATGACGTTTATTATCACCTAAAATTGAACGATTAATAAATGTTATCGTAAGTAAGAACTAAAAAGTTACCCTTACCAGTATGCAATTTTGTATGTTTTACCTTTGAGGCTTTAAGTCTGAAAGTTTTATCGCAATATTGACATTCAAAAGGTTTTTCACCTGAAACAAATATTCTTAACTAAGCATTTTCAATTTCGGAACAAAAATTCTACTAAATGATTTACCAGTGTGTTTAAAGTTATGAATTTTTAGTGAACTTTTAAAAAAAAAATTTTTATTGCATTCTACACACTTGTGAGGTTTTTCTTTTAAATGGATTAATCTCTCATGTTGTAGAAATTCCCCTTTAGTCCAAAATGGTTTACTGCAAATTTCACATATAAATTCTGGTGTTTTATGTCTTCTCATATGACGTTTGAAAGTTTGATTGTTGTTAAATTGTTTGAAACAAATGTTACATTTCAATTCTAGATAAAAAGTGAAATAATTATTTACTTATGCTTTTATTAATATTTTATAACTAAACCAATTATACTTTCAAGTTGTAATTCTTTTTCTTTAGAGATTCCAATTGAATTAATTTTTTCTTCTGCTATAATTTGTGTATACTGCTGAGCAGATTTAGCCAAAGAAGATTTTTTCTTATTATATATGGCTTTATGAGTTGCCAAACTTTGTTCATTGTCAAATGATTGTAAACACAATTCACATTCATAATTTTCACTCAGTTTATCTTCTACTGATATGTCGACCAATTTAATTTGAACAGATGCCTTCGCCTTCATATTCATATCATCAGTATCATAATCTAATTCAATGTATGAATCTGTTTCTGTAAATTCAGTCTCGGAAATATTGTTGGGTCTAGAACATTAAAAAATTCTAAATTTATATTACATAAATTAAACAATTAAACAAGCCATCTTACTCTTCTTTTAATGCACTATCGTGAAGCAAAAAATGTTGCAATTTTTTCTCGGAATTTTCGCATTCTTGTTTGAAAACAAATGCAGCGTAAAGCTTTTCAACACAACTTTTACAAATGGTTTTAAGAAATTCTTCAGCCACATTCATCTAAAAAGTTTTTCAATATTTAAGGTTTACTCATAAAAAAAATTGAATATAGTTACGTACTTTCACATTTGTCAAATCTGAAATCATGACAACTATTAATAGATTATTATGTCGTTCATATATTGATAATGTGCCATCGTTACTGAGACAAGCTCTACAGGAGTGTATTGTTATCGAAGATTTGTTTATCATGGGTATAGAATGATGACTATCTGAACTACAAATATCCACAGAGGTATCAGTTTCGGTGGAAACAGTCAGTCTATAGTAATTTTAAAAAATCATAAAAAATATTTTTATATAAATAATATGTGTACCTTCTTGTATCTATAATATTATCCAACTGCTTTAATATATCTGCATATTTTGGTTGAGGTAATATAGCTGAATCATTAGAACATACATTTTTAAGGCTATTTTTGTATCTAGTATAATTGTCTCGTAAAGGTTGCCATAAGCCAATTAATTCTGATTTATTAAAAGTACCATATTTCGATAATTCATCAGAAACTTCTTCCCATAACTTATCGATTACATCATTTAGTCTTTGCTTTATAGGTAAAGTGTGATCAAATAAGGGAGGTTTTTCAAATATTAAGTTTAATAAAGCGATCTCAAACTCCTCTTCACTTCCAGTAATCTTTGAATATTTATTTTTCTTTCTAAATTTATTATTTGAATTTAATTTAGATTTTGAATTTAATGTTGTATTAATCTCACAGGCATCAGATTCATTTACTCTTTCCTCATTAACGGATACAAAACATATTTCAGTTCGCACTTCTTCTGAATATAAAATAAAAAATATTAGAAGAAAATAGCAGCTGTACAATTTTAATAAAATTTAATTAACTAATCTTCAAATTATTAAAAAAAATATTATGACGATTGTAGTATGTATATTCGATTGACTAGTGTAGGAAGCCTTTTTTCATGTGTTTTTACTTTGACTAAACGTAAAAAATATTTCTAACGGAGAAATTTGCAAAACAAATTCTCCTTCAGAAATAATGTAGTTATGAAAACTGATTCAAGTTTTTCCGAACTTATTTAATTTTATAATTTTAATAATAAATCCTTCCTATAGGCATAATTTAATAATTTAGCAACAATAAGAAGGCTAATTTTTTTTAGAAAATCAAAGCCTTATTAAAATATGTATTTCATTATTTTGATTTTTATTCTAGTGAAAGCAATTTTTTACGAGATTTAACTTTATTATAGATAATTTTGCAATTATCCAAATATTTCGGTTTTAGTAATAAAAGAAATAATACCTGATGTATAAGTGTCAGTCCATTCGTCACTCAAAGTTTTCTTTTTGAATCTTTTTGCACGTTCTTTCACTTCTTTTACAGGTTTACTTAATTTAACGGCTGGGACTGAGCAAGACAATCTAGATATTTGTAATCTTTTTGCCGGTGGTTCCCTCAAGGCAGGTACTGATATTGAGAAGTAAGATGGTAGAGTAGGAAAAATACTTGGAAAAGCATCATCAGACAATTTTGATCTGTCTCTTGGAACTACTAACACGCTACCATCTTTCCGAGTCATTCGGTCTTCTCTAAAATATTGTTATACATTTAAAAAAAAGAAGAAAATAAATACACAAATGACACTACCTCACAATATGTTGTTCAGCAAAATGATGAATACAAACTGAGCTATATTTCGTTAATTCAAATTCTCTAGGAATGCATTTTTTCCATTTGTTTAACTTTTCAATATTTTTTGGAAATGAAAATATTGGAACATTGCTATTGGCTTTATTCTTGCTTTTCACATTAGAAGAACAACCAGGAACACAACAATTATTTGGCATTTTCTCCTTGAAAGAGACAAAATGACACAATTGAGAAAACTGAACAATCATTGAACGATATGATATAAGATCCAGTTAACATTTTCTTACGAATCTTTATTTTATCAATCAAAGGATAGATCACAATAAAATTTGATAAATTATTGTATTAATTAATTAATTCAAATGAAGAAAATGTTTACTGGAAATATCAAAATATTGTTCTTGAGATAAATTCAAGGTCAAATCACGCAAACTTTAAACATATATTTTAGACACAATAAAACCGAATTACTATCAAAATGATAGTTTAATAAGAACAGAAATAACTATAGATCACAATAATTACAATAAAACATATTTCAGATAGAAATTTATTGTATAAAAATGTGAACGAAAAATGCATTTTGAAGGTTTGAAATTTGGGGTTATGTTCAAAAAGCATTTATCTTTTACACTTTTATACAATAAAATAAATCATTTTCACGTGAAAACTTTGCGTTATTATAATTATTAATATTCACAGAACACTTAATATCATTTTCCAACTTGTAACTTACAATTATATTCACTAAAAACAGTTTTTATTGCGTACCGAAAAAAACGCGTGCGTTTCAATTTTGATTATCATAGAAACTATACTCTTTCGAAATGACGTCACACGGTAAATTTCATTGAGGGTTATGGCCCGGTACAAAAAATAAAGAAGGCCCTGCCTCTTCTAACGCTATACAAAAAATACGCACACAACTAAAGATATTTTAAAAAAATATATTTTATAGTAATATCAGCTGAAATTAAATTTCTTTTTGAAAAAATTAAAAACAAAAGGAAATAAATTTTGAAAAAAAGATAACTTTATTTTTTATAAGATTTATTAAATTTTTGCTTTATTTTAAATATTTTTTTTTGTTAATTTTTTTTCTGGTAATATTTTTACTTCTTTTTTTTGAGATTTTTTAACTTTTCTTTTGAATAATATAAATAAAAAAAAAATACATTATTAAAAAAATTGTTTTAAATTTGACAAGCAATTTTTTACGTATTTAAATTTTTTGAATTTAATTTTTTTGCTACCAATAAATTGACTTGTATCCGGAGAGAAATTCACAATAAAATGGTATGAGTCTTCATACATCATAAGGTCGATAATTGCTTTTAACTTTTGAAAATTTACATACAAGTTTTAAAACAGAAAAAGATAAAATATTTAATTTAATTAATTTAATTTAATTAATAATTTAAATATAATATGCACATAGGAATATGCACTCTTCTTTAGCTTTTTGTTAATCTTTACATATAAAAAATACTTATCATTCTATCGTTCTTCCGTTTGTCTTACACTCATTAAACATACAAGAAAAACAAAATAAACATGCAACGTTTTACCAAAATTACACACGCACACGTATATTATATTGAACCAACAGCTGATTAGTTTTATTTTTGTCTTGTTTTTCTCGTTCTACTATTAAAAAAAATTGAGATAAAAAATTCAAAATACTAATAAAGTCTTTTTTGTTTTCGACTATTAAAATTAAATTTTCCAGCTCAATAAATATTGGAGTTATAAAATAATAATAATTTCGAATAAAATAAAACTATTTCATTCAATAGTTCTCCTATCTCCGTCACGCTTATTACAGAGAAGAATTGCAAAATCCTTTTGAAACAAAAAATACACACACATATGAAATTATTCAATTATTATTTTGAATAAAATAAAACTATTCTTTTATCTCCTTCACGCTCCTTCTATAGAAGAAATAGATGATGCTGATGAAACGCTATACAAAAATACGAAATGGGAATCCCATTTTAACCAATTTTATAATTAAAAAAACATAAAAAACAATAACTTTTAAACACGTAATAACTTTACAAATATTGCATCAAATAATTCAATTTATAATTAATTATTATAAAGGCAAGTTCAAATTTTAATAATAAATTAGAAACACAATAAATTTCTCACGATCTCGACCCATAACGTGCCTTCAAAGTTCAACAAAATGGGCCATTTTCAAAAAATCATAAAATGTAAAATATTTAAAAAAAATAATGCCCTCTAGTGAATTAAAGATTCATCATTTATCTTTGATTCGTAATATTAATTTATCGGATAATTTAATATTTGTAGACAAAAAATTAGCCTATACACCACCATGTTTCGTCAAAATAGCGAATTCCCAAATTTTGTAATTGAAAAAAAAAATTATTGAATAAGTATTTCTAGTGATTGTAGTGATCTACCGTTAATATTAATTTTTGACTAACCAGAAGCTCAAAATATTCGCCTCCACAACATAGAAAATCGAAATTTCTCAGGAAGTCCTCTTAACTAGTCAATAAGTTTACTTTTTTATATAGTAGTTTTGCTTTATTATTTTAAATTCTTATTTATATGTTTGTGATAATGAATTATTTATTTTGATTTTATACTTCAATTATTGAATTGATGTGATATGAATTTTTAAAATGTTGAATATTTACTTTATTATTTTAAGAGAAAACTGTGTTCTTTAACTACTCAATAAGTTTGCTTTTTTATACTAATCTTGCTTTATTATTTAAAATTAACAACATGTTTGTGATAATGAATTATGTCGCTTTATTTTATATTTTTACGTAATTTTATTATTGAATTCACATTGAGGTGATATTAATTTTTTAAATGCTGAATTCTGTTTAATTTTTTTTTGTTATTATTTTTTATTTATTGTTATTTAATCTTGTTTTTAATTATATTTATTTGAATATTTGCTTTTCTACATTTCAGTTTGTGGTTCGGATTCCACAAAAATATTAGGTCCTAAGGCATAATGAAATAATGATAAAAGCATATTTATGTTAGAAATTTTTTTTTAATTAAAATTTTTTAATTTTTTTCTTTTATTGCAGCTAAAAAAAAAAAATAAATATATATCCCATTAAATTTTTTTTTTACTTGAACCAAAAAATATTTGTAACCATTTGTGTGACGTCACGATTTGAACATTACTGCCGCCTGTAAATCTAGAATGCCTTGACAGTACCATAGTATGGAAATAGCTTTTTCTGATTATATCTATGATTTAAAAAACAAAAATATCTTTATTTTGAATTCATTTGTCAGTTGTTATAATTTATAACATAATTATAATTTATAATTTTATAACATTTGCTGGTTATATTGTATTTGAAACGTTCAATCAATCGATCAGTAAACAAATTCTTGTATAATAAAAAAAAC